>OU893334.1:2400000-3000000 GCA_918026875.4 Diatraea saccharalis
CGACAGCCACGTGCCGAAAAATGTACAGATCGAACGACCAATCACAGCGCCTACATTTGCGGAATTCTCAGGGAGCCCATTGGCTGCGTAGGCGCCGTCCGCACGGTGGGGGCGATTCCCCCACCCGGCGCGCGGGCGCAAAACGCGCTGTGATTGGTCGGCCGCCGCGCGTCACTAGTATCTAAGTTAGATGTTAAGTTTGGAATAAGGGTAGGGCCAAATTTGTACATATTCGTAGTCAAGTCAAGTCAAGTCAATCAGCAGTAGCAGTTAAGTCAACTAGTCAGTAAGAAGATAATCGTCAAAAGAAGAAATCCGTCTTTGTTTTGCACCATCATCAACAGTTATACAGCATCGTCTACAGGCACTGAGTGTCAAGTCCCGGCAAAACTCGACGTGAAACAAAGAAACAACATGATTGTGAGAACATAATTATTTTCTAAATATAAGTGTCTTATTATGTTTGTCAGTTCTACAGAACTAAATTGATGTTTATAAAAAATGGGTAGTCTCACGCCGCGTAGTTTTTTTTTTTCATTTATTATCAAATAACAAACAGTTTAAGATAACATCTAAAAACCACTAAAAATCACCTGATGGTAAGCAATGCAGTGGTCTAAGATGGAGCGTGCTTGCCTAGAAGGAACCGATTCACTCTTGACTTGAAGAGTCCCAGATTGTATTTGTCCGGAAACAACGAGTCCGGTACCGAATTCCACTGCTTCGCAGTTCGCACGATGAATGTAGAGGGGAATCGCTTGGTGCGAGTTTGTGGAATCTCCACAGTAAAGCAGTGACGCTTCCCAGTACCCCTGGTTGTACGATAGTGGAAAGGGGACGACGGAATTAAGTCATGTAATTCCGATGCACACTCGCCAAAATGTAACCGATAAAAGACCGATAGACCAGCGACTTTGCGGCGATGCTCAAGATTTTGTAATCTCTTTTTCCAAAGAGCGTCGCTTCCAATGAGCCTCTTGTCGCGCCTCTCGATGGTCTCCAACGCTTCAAGCTGGTATTTGGCACAACCATCCCAAAGGTGCGAGCAGTACTCCATGCAGGACCGCACTTGCGCTTGATATAGTGTAATCAGCTGTTCCGGCGTGAAGTACCTTTGCACCTTCTTCGCTGTGCCATTCGTCCGAAAAAGATGTTTTTTAAATAATTTTCGCACCAATTCAGTAGAAGTCCACGTACTCCACAATTATCAAGCTTATTTATCAGTTGATCATGTATCAAGGTGTCAAAGGAACACGAAAAATCTATAAATAAGGCCAGAACGTGTTCTTTTTATTAAGATAGTAATGAATGAATGAATGAAAATGAATTGCTGTGCTCTTACCTGATTGGAAAGCAAACTGATTCTGGTAAAAGACATTATGTTTTTTATAAAGCCGTGTATTTGTTCGCTTATACATTTTTCTACAATTTTGACAATTGAGGAAAGCAAGGTTATTGGGCGATAATAAGCATAATCGTCCCGTTTCCCTTTTTTATAGACAGGTCTTACATATCCAACTTTCAGTGCATCGGGATATATCCCAGTTCTAATACTACTATTAATTAAGTTGGCAATTGTTGGAGATATGTACTGCCCTATTAGTTTAATATCTGAAATTGTGATATTGTCGAGTCCCGGTGCTTTATTAGGTTTTAAGTTCCGATGCGGTTTGGCCTTACAATGTAATATTGTTCGTCTAGCTATTACGCGACTAATTGGTGACTAGCGAATTTTAACCAGTACTCTATAACCCGACAAATTAGATAATCTGATATCGCCCTGCAAAACATTTGTCACATTACGCGGTTCCACTGTGCTTACGTTCATTGACATAATTAGTATACCTCTTGGAATATTTAGCTACATACATAAGTATGTATTATACATATGAATGTATATCCATTAAAATATTTACATCATGTAATATCAACATCTTTTAGTGCGGTTTAGTTATGCCATGGGTCTGAAACAAAACAATAATGCTTTAATAATGTTAATTAGAGTTAAACATTATTATATACTACTTTCAGGTTAGATTGAGTAAAAAGTTAATCATTATGATCCTTTATCTGATGATAAAATCGATTATTTTGTTTATCCCAACGAAACTTGGAACTGAATTAACTCAAGAGGTGAGTGTGATTTATGATTACTTTATTGGAAGATCACGTGAAGAAAGTTTCACTCGAAAATCTCACATCATAAAGATTTTATGTCAATTCAAAGTATCTATTGTTTAATTTATTGTTTGTGATTGTTTGTTTATTTACTCCTGACTACCATAAAGTACCACCATATGAAACTACACGCACACGCACAATTTAAACTTGCACACTTTTTAATTGTATTGTTTTTATTTTACATTTCCTCTCTTTCTTTCTCTTCTTTTTCTTGATTGTCGTTTCTCTCTCCCGTTACTCTTGTCCACACTCTGGCTGTATCTCAGGCGTGCCTAAGTGTGGATTGTGATTCACAATATTTACCTATTATTTACTAATTTAATTCTTCGTCACTTCGAAAAATCCCGTTTATAAGTAGTTTATTTTAACGAGTAGTGTATAAATTAATCAAATATTAAATAAATTGGAATAGTTGATATTATTTGGAATGCTAATTGAATAAGCTATTGGTTAGTGGCGAACTGTAGACTGAGCTAGAAGTGAGCGAAATCGCATCGATCAGGCGGATTTCGGGAATTTGTTCCCAAAAATCTACGTAATGAATATATAACATTGTGTTTCTAAAATACAGTGTGTTATTGAAAAACGATTATAAATCTTGCTACTGAAGTACGCTTACCGAGATATCTTCAGTATACATTTTCTTTCTACTCAACAAGGCCGGATGGTACAGTTTCCCTTACCCGTGAAACAAAGATGCTAGACGAAGTAAGTGTCAATGTCAAAGCGTTTCTAAAACCTGCAATATATTCTCAATATTAAATTTATACAATAACTCCTACATACAGAAAGCCATCTAGTATAATCGTTAATATATTTATTTTCTTTCAATACAGTAACTGTCCGATTTTTTGTGTAACAAACAGCAATAGTTATTTTTCTGGGAGCAAGCACTTCATGCTTATCATTTTAAATATTAATTCAGTCTGAAAAACAATACTCAAAATCAATTATATTATAATTTCAGTCTGAAAATTTGGTATTTTCGGCATACTGTAGCGACTGG
Source organism: Diatraea saccharalis (assembly GCA_918026875.4). NCBI lineage: Eukaryota > Metazoa > Arthropoda > Insecta > Lepidoptera > Crambidae > Diatraea > Diatraea saccharalis. Next base: position 2,403,188 of record OU893334.1, read on the forward strand.
ATCTCTCGACCGGAAAGCTTCAAGAGGAGCCTGCGATTGCTGATGCAGCACGCCAACAAACCTTTTATCCTCAAAGGATTCAAAACTGCTAAACTATCAGTAGTTACATTTACATCGGTAATATTTGAATAATATTAGATTACTCTCATGGTGGAACGTAATCAACAGCATTGGACAAAGGTTTAAATTACATAAGATTCAATCAGACCCACAGCGTGTGACAAATGGTTTTGTATAAAAACCAACATAATATTCCTTAGTCTCCTTTTTATACATAGAAACACAAAAAAATGGTTACACCAAAAATTTTTTGGCCGGCGGTGCCAGCCTCATCATTATTATTAAGTAACTATCATAAAACGTATCTAGATGATTATCTATTCTTCTCTTACGTTACACGATATTTTGTTTTTCATAAATATTTGGCACCGACCGATCCATATTGCTTCTTACTTATTACAAACTAGCTTTCGCCAGCGGCTTCGCCCGCGTGGTTCCTAAGGAAATGTTTAGTGAGATAAAAAATAATTTACATAATTCTGTAGGTATATCCAGAGTAAAGTAAATCTGACCTAACTAACTTCTATTTTTTTTTTCATTAACAATTTCATGTTTGCTAGACAATCACGCTGCAACCACTGAACAGATTTTGATAATAATAAATCATACAACATTGATTATGATTATGACTATCTTATAATATTGATCTATATACGACGTTGTATGATCTATTATTTGCAGCAAGTACATACAGGTTCCTTGCACTTGACACTCGAAAACATGCCACATAGAGCTGGCCATGGGTAAAGCAGGGAATGCCCAAATGTATGCCGGCCACTTTAAGGGTTTGTCCCTGGGACTTATTGATGGTCATAGCAAATGCCAATTTCAATGGGAACTGCAGCCTTTTGAACTGGAATGGTAAATTGTGGGGTATAATGGGTATGCGGGGAATCAACACGCTCTCGTCTTTAGCTGCTCCCGTATGTATTGTTGCTCGCAGAATGTTTCTTCCCAATTCGCTGATTTGTAATCTTGTGCCGTTGCACAATCGCGGAGCGTCAAGATTACGCATCAACTGGGACGCCAACCTTCAGCTCCAACTTGTGGGGCGGTACGCAGGTCAATTCTAATGAGTTGAGAAACTCCACAGGATACGCAGTGCTGTCGTCGCTTGCCATCACCGTGTCTATGGACGTGTACACCCTCGATGCGCCATCTACTACATCTAATACCTTGTTGTTTATTTTATTCACTAATTCATTTTTTGGCGACAGTACTGCTTTCTCACACAACCACTCCTCATTATTTAATTTGTTTTTTAAATCGGCAAATACATCGGCGAGTAGTTCTTCCTCGGTAGCACAAAATTCATTGGTGAAAATGATTTTGCCGTCCGGATCGGTTTTTAGCCTACCATCTCCGATCTCGAGCAGCTTACTCGCAAACGCACCTGACTCTGTATCATTGTAAGGTTGTGCACGCATATTCCGAGTAAGGTGGAGTTTTTCTACGTTGGACCAAAGTGACGAAGCCTTGAGACACGCGTTCATTTCATCTGCCGGTGTACCCTTTTTGATAACTGGAAGAGTTTGCCGAAAATCTCCAGTGAGTACAACAACAGCACCTCCCATCAGCGTCTCATTTCTGCGGATGTCCTGCAGGCTCCAGTTCAAAGCCTCAACCACGCGCTTGTGCGACATTGTGCACTCGTCCTACACGATTAATTTACATTGTTGCAAAAGGGCACCGCGGTCGCTGCTTATGCTAATGTTGCACGTTGGGTTTTCTTGACTTGCAAGATTCAGAGGTAGACCTAAGAAATAAACAAAGAGTTAATTGAGAAGTAGATTTAGAAAGCTAGATACAGATCTTAATATAAATATGTAAAGTTAGAGAATTGCTAAATAGATAGAAAATATAGAAGTTATTTGAGATAAAATCACACAAAATGTCAAGTCAAGTCCGTTAGAATAGCCAAATCGACAAATAGAACCAATTGACAACGCAGAAATCACTTACAACGAAGAGATTATTGAATCGCACCGCAGAGTCACAGTCTATATCCAAGTAGTTGCGGTAATTCAACATCGCAATGTAGAATACAGGCAATGCCATCTGTTGGGCTTATTATTACCGATTACATTAAAAATGCTGTTTTATCTTAATACATACATGTACATAAAATAGTGTTTAGAAAATCGGCAATAAACGTTGTTTTATTTTCTCAAAAACATCGTATTAAAATCTAAACTACTTATCCAATCTACATAGTGTAAAAGACAATTTTCATGCATATTAAATTTCTTCGACGATAAACATATTTATTTCGATAAGGATTTAATATCACCTACTCAAATAAATGTTTAAAGACGGACGAAAAATTTAAATAGACTTATATAAAGTTCTTTTTATTTTTGTGGCAAAACCCTTGCATATAGATATATGACATCGCGGACTTTTTTATAGATAATTTAATGCTCTCCGACTTTTCTTTAGAAAGCATTAGTATATCTCATACCGTTTAGGCAGCGTTCACAAAAATAGGCGCCGTTGGAGGTACTTTTATCCCTAGGGAACCATTTGGTGGGATAAAAAGTATCCTATTATCTAAGTCAGGTAATACTCTATCTGTATACCCAATTTCATCAAAATCCGTTCATTAGTTTCGGCGTGATTGACGTACAAACATCTAAACATCCAAACAAAGAAACTTTCACAATTATAATATTAATAGGATACTAAGACGTAATTAAGATGGTTAGAGAAAGCTTAAGATAACATAAGATTCACTCACATCACTCCCACGGTGACAAATGGTTTGTTTAATACTATATCAATCCGGATGGTCAAGTGATCATTGTCAGACATAGTTTGTAAACAATACTTGAGTTAAGTAGGACTACAGCGTACTAATCATATATATAATTTCTTGTCAAAAATGTAATCTAAACGATCTTGTTAAAGGATATGAAACTGTTTGGTCGACTGTACATGAACGTACAACTGATGTGACTCAACTGTCATCATGCGTGGAACTTACTGAACAGCAAATGGCCAATAAAACATTTAGTCATACAACAATAATGGATGTGTGAAAAATAACGTATTCTTTTTTCAATTTCAGATTATAAATACCACATATTCACTTTTCACACTTTTTAGGAACGTTGATTCATAAAAGAAGTTCACAGACATAATAATTGTAAGTTTGCTGTTTTACCTTAAGTGTTTACTACTCATAAGAACTAACTAGCTTTTGCCCGCGACTTCGTCCGTGTGGTAAAGTTACTTTGAGCAGCATTTTTAATGAATAATTATTCATTATACCGTGTAAAATGACCATAATGAATTGGCGAGAAGCTTGAACGTCTTCCTTCGGGGACGCGTGCTTTCTGGTCTCTTGCCAAATCTATTCAAGGTAATTTCTGCATGTCTTCATTTCCACCATTGCACAAAGATAACTCCTCATTAGCCCATGATGCAAAAGAGAAAGCCAATCTCTTGTGTAACTTTTTTGCATCCAACTCGACTTTGGATGACCGGGGGCTAAAACCGCCCACCACTCCGCGGTGCGAAATATATGTCCAGGGAAAAATAAAACCACGGCACCCCCCTCCACACTGGCTGTGGACTTCTGTAACATCAGGGGGCTTCATACCAACTTAAATGCTGTCCATCACCACCTAGAAACGGCAAAGCCGGCCTTATTCTTTTTGACCGAGACGCAGATATCGTCTTCGGCGGACACCACTTCTTATCTGTCCTACCCTGGGTACGGACTGGAGCACACTTTCATATCAAAGGCCGATGTATGTGTGTACGTCAGAGGCGATATTTGTTCTCGGCGTCTTGGTCACCTTGAAAGTAGGGACCAGTCCATCCTATGGCTTCGTGTAGACAGCAACGACCACCCCCGCGTCTATTCGTGCCTCTATAGGTCCCATGACGGCGATGCCGAAACAGACCGACTCATCGAGCACGTCCAAATAGCTGCAGACTCTGTGCAGCAGCAGATCCCACTCGCAGAGATCGTGATACTGGGCGATTTTAACGCTCATCATACCGAATGGCTTGGTTCTAGCAAGACCGATCATGCGGGGAGATCTGTTCACGCCTTCGCTCTTGCACAAGACTTGACACAACTGGTCACTACACCTACGCGAATCCCAGATGTCGAGAGTCAATAAACCTTCACGTTTGGAAAAGCTTATTATGATAAGGTATCCGATTATATAACAGATAAGAACGCTTGGACTTGAGATGATCCAGCAACTGAATAGGTGATTACTTCTAAACTCATTATCTTGTTTCCATTATTATTAAATGATTATCTATATCATTATAAGACCATAGTTTTTTATCTATCTCTGTTTATAACGTATTGATCTGGTAATGACATGGTTTTTGTCAATGTCATTACTCTTATTAGAGCTGGTGAGTTTCTTGCTCGTTCTTCTTATCAGCCAAAAGACGTCCTGAACGAGTGATAGGGAAAAAAATGTTAGACGATTCAAAAGTACTTTTAAAAAGTCTTTTGACTTTTTGATCTTTTGTTAACCTCCCATCCCGACGGCTACTCCATATCTGTTGACGTTATTAAGAGTACAGTGCCACTCACGTGCTTGCGACGACCACGTGTTGCACGTAGTCGCCGTGTGTGGCATTACGTGCCCTTGAAACGTATCTGCTTTGCGCCGGATGATCCCAACAACTCTGCCGAGTCTGTTGCCGATGTGGTGCTTCAGAGTATGGAAAATTTCATTCCATCCTCGGTTGTCCCTATTGGTGGCAGATTCCAAACTTGGTTTGGTCAGTCCTCAAGAAAGGCTTCTCGTCGAAAACGGGAATCATACCAAGCCTGGGCAAATGCGGTTTTGTCGCGGGATGTAAATAACAGGGCCCTGAAAAAGCAATACAACTTTGCCTCCAAATATTTCAAAAGAGACATTGCAAAAGCGAAAGCGAAGCACATCAGGTCAAGTAATGACCTGCGGAAGCGAAACGTGGTCGCTCAAGGCTCTAAGGTCATTTAGTGGGCAATGGAGAGAGCAAACCTTGGTATTTATCGATGTGAGCAAATGGGTAATAAGGAGATCCGTTAGAGAACCAAAGTTACTGACGTTACTCAGCTGAAGTGGCGGTGACACATAGCCAGAAGGACCGATTGTCTTCTTTGAATAAATGTTGCGGGAAGCTGCTGGATGTGGCCGGCACAGGACCAGTTGTCTATTGGAGGTCTATGAGGCTGGCCTATGCTGAGTATTGGATTTTGTACGGCTGATGATGATAATGATAGGGTGTAAAATTGTTTGATCGACTGTACAAAAAGACATAACTGGACTCAATGACCATGAGCCATATCAAAATATCAATCATCATAAGCCATATTGGTTGTTGCAAGTGTCGGTTAGGGGATTGGAGACCAAAAAATATTATCTCGAGCTACGCTGTGTTTTGAAAGGCACCTTAAGCCTTTGATCCCGGCTGCATTTGAAGTCTTTAATACTCTCCAAACCACATTAAGTCGGCGTAAAGGGAAGGGCTGAACTCCTGCAGTGAGGTCGTAAAACGTCTGATGAGGATTAACGGCAAATCCCAAATAAAATATCGAGTCAAATAATAATAATAAGTGTGTGAAAAATAAGATAACTTTCTCAATTTCAGATTTAAAAAAACGCGTTATTCACACTTTTTAGGAATTGACACATAGAAGAATTTCAAATACATAATACTTGTAAGTTTGCTGCTTTTGTCCAAAGTGTTTACGATTAATATGTGACCATCGGAAGTCTATTAATATATCTTATGATTACACTATGCTTGCACTTTTTATTAAATCGTGAATTAAATAAACTTGTTTCAATTTAATGTTGTTTTTTTTTTAACGAAAAAGTGAGTTGTTGACCAACGTAATAACGAGGGCAACACTGAAAGTTTTTAGAACTAACAACAATAATAAAATAAAACAAAATTTAAAAAATGGAAAATATTCCTAATGTAACTACTTAGTATTATAAATACATACTTATAAAGTTTATTCATTTGCCATTTCTTTGCGGGCAAAAGTTTGACGACAAACTGAAAATTATCTGTGTCACGCTAGCATGAAACAAACTCTAAAAAATGTTCGTGGAAAGATTTATTGATGATAGTTTTCAATTGGCCTTTCACGTCGAAGACAATCTGTGTGAAGTACTGCCTTCTATGGGAAATACTGCAGAAAACGAAAGTGTTTTGTGGCTTATGATAAAGTGCATTCATCAGACCTTATGCATCAATATGAGTTAAGTGTAAAATATACCTCATAATTTGACTGTGGTCAAAAATTATATCAGTTCATTGGTACCGTGAAATGGCTCAAAGATTTAACGGATGCGATTCAAATGCTGTGTTTAATATATTTACATAGTAACGAAAGCTGGATTATTATTTATGATCTTGACACCAAAACACAACTGCTGAGCTGCTGCTCAGTTCAGGCTGCCGAAAGACCTCCTACTCGATGCACCTAGGGTATCCATGCCTCTTCGAGACTATCTGTCAAATCGTCGACGCCCCTCAAGACCGCTGGAGGACATTGCCGTTCTCTTGAGCTAACGTAACACTTCTGTCATCGCTTCAACATCACCAACGAAACCTTACCGCCGACCCACTCCCACTTCACCGGACCATCTTACCATTAACATACTCCTTAGTCTTAATATTTGGTAGTCAGTTATTCCTCGTTTCAGAACACGATCCCAAAATAAAGCAGCAATCGAGTGTATGAGATGAGATGAACCGAAACCAACCAAATGGCACGGGTGAAAAGTGCTTATTTTTTTAAGAAAACTAGATACATGGCTACTGTTACTTTAGAAAATCGTAGAATTGAAAAAAATCGTACTGTGAATGGTGGTTATCTTGCCGATTATTATTGACAAATTCTGTGAAAATAACGGTAAATGCCTTATCATCTTGCAACACAATAACGCAAGTTCCCACTCAGCCAGACCGAAAATCGATACGTTTTTGAAAGTGAAAAACGTACAATTTAAGAGTCATCTAGCATTCTGTCACCGTTTGAATTTTCTATTACCGAAAATCAGAATCCAATTCCGCGATCAACGGTTTTCATTACCAGAAAAGTATTATTCCTGACCTGACTAATGTTAAATAAAAGGTTCAGTTTTTATGAATTTATGTTTTATTTTAATATGACAATTTTAGTATCTACAAGCAAGAAAATAAAAGACGTTTTAGACAGTTAATAGAATATCAAAAGAAAAAGAAATATTACAAAAGAGATCTTAAATATATGGTGGATTTGTCTACATTCTTCCCTTTTGACAGAAGAACAATTTTTCTTAAGGGCCGCTGTAATATGCCTCATTGGGTCTGAATATCTGTCGCACCACGCCGTCACGACCCGGGAACAAAGTCGAGATAACCCCTCGAGGCCAGGTCCCCCTCGGTAAATCATCATCACCGATGAGGACTCTCCAAACTTGACCCAGACCCAGATCCGGGAACGCGGCGAGGTGCTAACGTTGGCAAGTATTCAGTTACCCAGCGGCGCCAAAAATATACTTAATGCTCAGTCAAGGATATTATACTGTTAATGAATATTTAAAAGACAAAACTGCTTGGTGTTAAATATGGCTTATTTTTATGTATATTAAATTATTTATCGGTGAGCTTGTTTGACTAGGCATGTGATTCGAATGATGAAAGTACTGTTTTACTTTTATATTTTCTTATATTGCAATGGAAAGTGACTTCATATTCTTATGAAGTCATTTTTCAATCTTGACGCTCTATATGAAATAAAACAGGGAGAAAAAAGCAGCCCTTGCAGAGTTTCTTGCAAGTTCTTCTTTTACAAGGTCTCCCGCCGTAGATTTACGAACCGACGGCGTAGCTCTCGACTTTCACAAGTGCTTGTAACAGCCTAGACTGAATAAATAATTTTGATTTTGATTTTTGTACTCCCATGATCCGCCCATAAAAGATACTGACGGAGGAATTAAATGCTAAGAAATCTTCTGGTCATGGCAAACAGAGAGATGGCGGCAGTGTACAGGACTAGAAGCAGCGCGAATGCGCTGGGCGTGCTGCGGCGAGCGATGAACTTGTTACTCGTTCGGAGATACAGCATGGCAGACTCTTCAGATAAGCTGGCAACAATGTTGACGTGAATTGCTCTTGTGACCATGCAGGTGAACAATGCCACCCACCGTTTCTCTGCTACCAGCTGCTACCATAACGGATCCGAAAGAGTCCATACCGGTCCGTCCGGTACCGGTAGTCCATGCAGTTGCTTAGCAGAGCTAAAATAAGTAATATCGGCTACTACTGGTAAGACTAACTGGTGTGTTGTGATGAAGTAAATGGAAACTATAGTGGGTTCTGAATGAGATGATGAGACGTGACAAATAGATGGCTTAAGTTCCTTATGGCCCCTGCCTGTGACTTGTGGATCCGTTGGCCAGTAAGAGACAGAAGTTAAAAGGAAATCGCGGCTTGAAATCAAACGTGACTCAACACTGCACTTCCCCTTCATAACAACGTCAGCCACGTTAAGTTTACTGGGAATCCAATGCCATTCATCGCAGCACAAAGGGTTTAAAATTTCTTGCGTCATTTCGTAACCATCCCAAAACAGTTATTGAATTACACCAGAAGTTACGGAGACTGGGATTGAAACGATGAGATTCGCAGCATGGTGGTAGCGAGGCGAGAGAGATAACTGTTTTGGGATGGTTACGAAATGACGCAAGAAATTTTACAAGGACAAGGAACCTTGATAGCTGCTCGCCGTTCTCGTTCTAAACGAGGAATTGAAGCTGGTTTTGAATTCCTGGATTTTTACCTGCAGGAACATTTCCTTAATGTCGGCGGTCTAGGCTACCTTTCCGTCCCTAAAATCAAAATTCCTAAAAGAGACTAGGTGAGCCACGATTAACATCGAGTCTGTGTTTAAAAAATATTTAAATCCTATTAAGTAACAGACAGTGAGAAAAGTGACATATTAATGCAGTTAGCAATTAAAAGAAGACGTAAAATTATTTGTTGTTTAAGAAATTATCAGTGATGTAAATTAAAAACGAATATTATTTTTGTGTGGATAACAAAGCAAAATTTAATAATTAGGAGCTTCATGGTAACAAAAGCAATTTATTATACTGTCCATGTAAATTAGCAATGTGACAGTGATGAAAACAAACACTGACATCAAGTGAAATTAAAACTGTTTCTAAAAATTGTTTACAAAAACACCGTTGATTTCAAATGTAAACAAACATCGGCTGTTCTATCGTTTTTGTATGGCTAGTACTGCCATCTATACGATCTATTGTGCACTGAATGATTTAGTAAGTGAATCGACCACTGTACTGTAATAAGCGTCAAAACATTCAAATTAGTACTGACTTATACTACGAGATGGCGCTGAACTGTGCCAATGTACAAAAACCATTATAAACAAGCAATTTTTTACATGATTTTTGTGTAAGGGAAATCTTCATCTTGACTGCATAAGTGTAACATTTCAATGATTTAAAATTATGACAGCGGCAAATAAGAAAGCATTTAAATGCCACGCTTGCTCCACGACACCACAATAAAAAAGCCTTATGAATCTAGCAGAAAGCACAACGCAACGAAAGAGACATAAAATAAATATTTCTACTCAAAACTCATTTGAGGCTCTTTCGGATGACGATACAGAGTATTCATCGGTAACTTCCACCCCAAGACCTGGAGGCCTACACGCTTTTTCGAAAACGAAATTTCGCATGTAACGCTACTCTTTATAATTTTCGTATATACCAACGAATGTTCGATTCCAAAGACAATTTTCGTGATCGATTGGAGTGAATGGCATTATTGGATTTCTTATAATGTCAATTCCAGTTTTTACTGCAACTTGGAATATTTAATATTAAACAATACATATATTTCTTTTAAATAAATTTTTTTGTGGCTAAACATTGTTTAAATATAAAATATTATAATAATATAACTAAACACTAAGTATATTAGCGAATTTTATTTTTCGATACAACTGATCAAGACACTACAAAGAACTCTTTTATCGACAGTATTAACCGACATATTTAAAAACAACCTTTCATTTATACGATGGCGATAATCAACGTATAATACAAACAATTCTCATCCCGCCAAAAGTTTTACAACTTTCTTGAACAGTTTGTTCAGTTTTTACCTATATAAATTTATTTAAATAACTAATTATTGTGAGTTCCGACATTTTATCTTGACAAGTCAGTAAAAAACTTTATTAGTAAGTTAATTTTATTGAAACGTTTTTCATAATAAATTTACTTTTTATTAGTTATATGTTTCAGTTATAATGGCATAGCCTATATGCCTCGTAAAATCTGTAATATTAATGACATAATTCTATAGGTATTCATTCACAATTTATATATTTGATATAAATAGTTAAAAATTGACCAATTAAGGCACATCTTTATATCACCAAACAATAATAACTCAAATAAAGGGAAAACAATCATATTTCTATTATTATAACATTATTGTACAAAAAAAATATTATTGACAAAATAAATCTTTGTGTCTACTACATTGAATATAAAAAGAATTATCTTTCTTATTAATTCATAAAAAACATATTAGGGAATCTCAAATATCTAATGACAAAATTAATATTCCAAAGCGAGGTACAATACCTTTTTATTTCAAGAAAGTGTGGCCTGATTCTCAAATTAATAACACAAATGAATTAAAACTATTAAATTAAAGGGAAACTAATTTTTTTCGAGAATAAGTTTACAATATTTTACCACAATATACATGGCATACTCTCTAAAAAAGAAATATTTGAACTAACATTATCTAGACTTAAAAATAAAATAAAACCACATGTGATTTAATTTTCACTGAGAGATTTATCAAACTGGGGGAAGAATATAATGTTAATATACATAACTATAATATGGCATCAAGCTTCTCAAGGTCTAAAAAAGAGGTGAATTCTATATTTTGAATAAGAAAGGTTTGTTATATAAAAAATTAACACATTTTGATGACCTTGCATGCTGTGCAGTAAATTTAACCACAAATAATATTACAGTAGAAAGTATTTACAGAATTCCATCGAAAATAAAACGTCATATTACATATTTTATGGAATAAATTGACTTGTTATTACATAGATGTTTAATGAAATTTACAAAAAAATCAAATAATTGCTATAGGTGACTTAAATTTTAATATGCTGTCAAATAACCAAACCATTCTAGAATTTCATGAAATGCTATTCGCAAGAAAACATTAATAACTTTAAGAAGCATTTCAGTAGTTTATCTTTTATTAACGTATTTAAGCAAAATTATATAAACACAGCTTTTAATGAGTTCCATAAAATCTTGGTTCTGCTATATAACTTGTGCTTCCTAGAAATAAAAATTAGAAACAAATATTCCACAAAGCTCCAATTGTTTTCCAAAGGTTAAATATTACTCTAATAAAACAAATAAAAATAGACCAAAGTATTTTAAACATAATAGAACTTTAAGAAAATGTATAAATTGTTCAAAAAGGCTTGCAAATCAACGATATGTCTCTAAAAGTAATAATATATGTAAGGCAATGATTCCGACCTACGGGAAGCTACATCAGACGTGGATGTCATAGGCTATAATTTTGCGGCAAAGTCGCGGGAAACAGCTAGTTCATTATACTCTGTGAAAACTTATCTGCGGTACGCCCGTGGAGTATGAAGGCAACACGGGTTGGCGATAATCGAAACTACTTTCTCGATCTCTATTGTGCAAACTGTTCTTTCAGAGACCAAGCGCAATTATCTATCCAAGGAAGTTTCATATACAAATACTGCATGTATATTACGATCAGCAGTTAGACGCGCTATGCGATCTTCAGAAGTTTCCTGAGATCAAACGCTTGTTGTATGAGTTCTCCGAGAGCTCAAGAGATTGTCCCTGACGGTAAATGCTTCAGATTCAACTTTATAGTGCATGAGCCTCGCGATGTGCAGTTAGATGTGACTAAAAATTCACTTAATCTAATAAAATCATATCTTTCTGCTAGAATTCAAAAAGTAGTAATTAATGAAGCGAAATCTGCAGGGGCACCAGTTACTATGGGCGTCCCTCAGGGATCAGTATTAGGACCATTGCTTTTTGTTATTTATATTAATGATCTTCCTCACTTTACGAAGAATTTGTGCGAGACAGTATTATTTGCAGATGATGAGGGGTAATGATTGTTTTGACGATGTAAATGATGCTCTCGACAATGTTCTATAGTGGTTTGATAATAATAATTTAAAGCTCAATTCAAATAAAACGAAATGCACAAAGTTTGCATTACCTAATGTGAGGCATGTCAGTACATTTATAAATGTAAATAGTGAAAAAGTTGAGTTAGTAGAATCGACAAAGTTCCTTGGTATTACACTAGATTCCCGACTGCAATGGGATCCTCATATTGATAGCTTTTCAAGTAGACTGAGTTCTGCAGCTTTTGCTGTTAAGAAAATTAGACTCCTGACAATTGTTGAAACGGCAAGATTGGTATATTTTAGTTATTTTCATAGTGTAATGACGTATGGTATATTGTAGTGGGGTTCTGCGGCTAGCATTCAGGATATTTTTATTCTACAAAAGAGAGCTGTTCTTTCTATATACAATTTACGGTCTATGGAATCTCTCAGAGAAATATTTAAAGAAAAAAATATTCTGACTGTTGCCTCTCAATACATCTATGAGAATATTATGTACACAAGAAAACATTACGATTCCTTCACAAAAAAAAGTAGCGTTCATAATCTTAACACAAGAAATAAAAATAAACTTACCGTTCCAAGCTTCAGACTTCAAAACACCAGAGGATCATTTCTGGGTAAATGTATTGCTATGTTCAATAAAGTTCCACAAAATGTAATTGACCTACCCATAAATAAATTTCAAATTCATGTAAAGAATATACTTATGAGTAAAGGCTATTATAAAGTTGATGATTATTTTTTAGGACCGCAATGCATGGAATTAATAGTCTTCGCTCTGTTCTATAACGATTAATTATAGGTATACCAACCAACCTATGTCCTACAGTGCTTGGAGTTGCTTGAGATAATATTTTTTTGGTCACTCATCCTGTGACTGACCTTTGCGAAAGTTGCTTAACAACTACAATCGCGGGCCATGGCGCTTATTCACTACGCCACTGAGCTACTCTGAACCGATCCTCAGACTCGCATTATATTATATGAGTGTTGTGATCAATGAATAAACAATTGTTTCCAGCGAAGACTGAAAATACCAACTTTAAAGTACGTACGGTCGGCCAAGAAAGTGGTCCACCAGTTTTGACAACATTTCCCGTGCATCGCTAAAGGCGAATCTTAGAATTTCATACAAACAATAAAAGAGATGCACAATGCTGACGTGTTGTCGTAGAGCACAAATGTTATTTTGATCTTTGCAGCCTATGCATTAGATAATAATTTGCAACAACAAATAGTCTTCACAATATTTCATAAATTTAAAATTTAAGTAAGTCACTTCAAAGTGGTAACTATTTTGTTACGAAAACTCTTTTACTGAAAAAGAATATATCACTTGACAATTCATGTCAAATATTTTCACGGCATTTTCCGTAGGTATTTTCCTAATTAATTTACACTACAATGCCCCGAAATTTATCCATTAACGAAAGAGCACAAATAATCGCATTACACAATGATGGTTTGAATATTAGTGAGATTTCTAGAGAATCAAATGTGTCGGTAAGTATTATTATGTCTGACGTGAGTTTAATGTAAAATCTCAGACCAAGCCCGAGTGTAATTTTTTTTTTTAAATTTTTTCTGTTCATATTTTATTTTTGATTATAGAGACAAGCTGTCCGTCTTTGGATAAGACGAGAAAGCGAGGAGGGGAATTTGAACGCTCGGAGTCGTAGCGGTCGTAGACCTGAAATATCAGATACTCAGCGAGTCTTCATGAGACGGAGTTATGAGGAATCTGGCTTTATACCAACGCGTTATTTTGCCGACATATTTGACGTGACTCTCCAAACCATTAGAAACCATTTACATTACATGGGCTTACATCACAGGCCGTATGCAAAGAAAATTTATATGACTGACGCTCATAGAATGGCCAGATTAAATTTCGCCATAGAATATTTGGATTTTGATTGGAGTAACACTGTTTTCTGTGACGAGAAAACTTTTAAATCCAGTCAACACGGGCGTCTACACCTTTGGCGATTCAATAAAACGCGATCCACGCAAAATCATGTCGTGCCAAATAGAGAATCGGGTCGTATCTCGGTAAATTTGTATGGATGGATGACTGCTGATGGTGTTGGAGACTTGTCCTTTTTGCCACCACGAGCAACGGCATCAGATTATGTTGATGTTCTCCAAAATGCTATGTTGCCATCCGTCCGGAACGTTTATCCAGAAAATGAAATGCGTCAATTTAATTATTTACAGGATAACTGTCCCTTACATAAAGCAAGGGTAACACGTGCTTGGTTTGATGCACATCCGGAAATAAACTTGATACCATGGCCTGCAAAATCGCCAGATCTCAACCCTATTGAAAATATGTGGGGTCTTATGGTTCAGAGATGGTGTAACCGTAATGAACGAACAGCAGAAGCACTACAAGGGCACTGCAATGAGGTTTGGGAGGAAACACGTGGGTCTGATATCTGCTCAAGACTGGTGGGCTCGGTGAGGGAACGTCTCCAAGCTGTTATAGAGGCAGATGGCGGTTACACAAGATTTTAAGAATTATAATTTTATAAAAGAATTGTATATATTTTTTAACAACCAAAGAATTAGTATTTTCACTATCTCTTCTAGTTTTAGCCCTTGTCTCGCACTAAGCTATGGGTCGGCGCAACATGTTTTTCGTCGCTATTCATTTCTGTTATCCGTAATCTCAGTATATTCAGACCTATAACACGCATAGCTTCTTACGCATAGCATTTCACTACCTACTGATTTTTTTTATTTGTATTAAAATATAATTAATCTACATTCTAATGTAGGATATTTGTAGACTATAAGACTTTATTTACTATATTCTAACTCTAAAGTATTTAAACATACAAACAGACAGACAGAAAAAAAAAAATATTTTTGGCTTCTATTAGTCTTATGAAGGCCGTCCATATATTTTTTTTCCAAAATATCTTACAAATGTAACCTTGTTACATTTTTATTATAGGTATAGATAATTACTGTCAAAGGTTACGTCAAAATGATGAAGATAGCAATAATGACGTGTACTTGACGTGTCAAAAAATTAATGCTACGGAAAATTAACCTTGTTGTTAGTTGACGTAACACGCGAAATTCAACCTTAGGGTGGTAGACCACTTTCTTGGCCGACTGTACCTAAAGCAATTTGTATGTTAAAAAAAAAGAGTATTAACATAAAAAGTAGTAATAACTAATAAGAGAAAAAAATATATATAACTCGAGTTATCTTTAGTTTCTTAACTTCAGTTGACGTTTTTAACGTCGTGGAAAAGCTTCTGACTTTGTCTCTGTAATTGGCAAGCAATAAGGGGTGAGTAGGATTCTCCTCCATTAACCCGACAGTGAGCTGCCCAGATGGTCCCGAGAGGCCTTTCCACCAAGACCCGTACGCTACACCCTCTCATGGGAGATGAAACCCGTCAAGCTATGGCCGAGTTACCAGGACACTCAAGTATTGGTCCATTGGTCCCTAATTTTAACCCTATTCAAATTCATTGAACCCTATTTAATATGATTGGCCATATATAAATGAGGTCAACTTACTTTGGAATAGTCAAAATTTTGGAATCTTATTTTTTTATTTATCATTATACAAATTATCATTTTATAGACAATATTTATTAGTAGCTCGGTGGCGCTACGGATAAGCGCCGCTGCGCACGGTCGCTATTGCTAAGCAATTTTCGCAAGAGTTGTTCACGGGATGGGTGTCCACAAAATTATTAAACAAAGGCCTGAGGCCCTGCAGTTTGGCTGTGAAAGAGTTAATGATGATGATCAATATATCAAAGACGAAAATTTAATAAAACAGTTAATGTTTCATAGCAATTTTGGCGAACACGTCACTTCAAATTGACATAACTTTTTTAATCGTGAACCGATTGAAATAAATCTTACACTAAATGTTAACGGAAGAATACCAAAATATAACAGTGAAAGTTGCATTTAAATCGGTTCAGCTGTTTATGAGATTAACGTGCACAAACATACAGACAATCCGACAAACAGATAAATTAAAAATTATTGTATTGTGTTCTATTACGTTTATAAATGCCGCTCATAACATTTTTTTTATATATCTTCAATGTACAGACATTGATCAGTTACGTTTTTATTATAGTATAGATTATAATCATAGTATGCCCCATTCGTTTAGAGACGTGAAAACAATGTCACATAAAATAGATAAATAAAGAAGAAATTATATAAGAGTAGAAGAAGGTCGATACATATTTCACAATTAAATCGATTATGTGCTATCAGATGCTATTAAAACTAGAGATTAGTATGAAAGGAGTAATGAACGTTGAAGAGGTGGAAGATGTACGTAGGAACAGTGCCCCGTGATCCGGCATGAAGATAAAGAATATATAACAACTGTACAGACATCGATCAGTTAAGTTTTATTATAGTATAGATAAGAAAGATATTATAAGGTGCATTGGGGTAATATCCAAAACAGCAATTCAAGCGTCCTAAAAGTGACGAACTAACAACAAATCAGACATTTTGTATCGGTAAAGTTGACTATTTAACAGGCTTTTATTGGTTAAAAAATCTTTTAATTGCAACAAACATGTTACTTTTTATTTAATTTCATTATCGGAATTTCCCCACTTTCTTAATAACCCCAAAGTTCTCTCCCGAAAGCCAAGCTGTAAACAAAGTTCCCTTTGCGTTTGTTTTAATTTTTTGCGCTTTATTTTTTGAAACGATTTTTATGGCTATGCATACTAGTATTTTTAGGCAAACCATACCAAATTTAATAAGGTTATTTTCTTAAACGGGGGAACTTTTAGGCCTGAAACTATAATGAAAGATAAAAGAGGAAGTTTAGGTGCTATGGTATTTTCTTTATAGTGTAATCAAATGGCAGCGCTCCTAATCTCTTGTTTTCGTCTCTATTTTATTTTCATCGTCCGATCCCCTTCGCTGGTGTTTTCAGTTCCGGATTTTGGTTCATAATAGACGCGGTTACTTCCTCGTCTGTCATTTTATAGATGTAATTTTTTATTATAACTGCTTTTTCCCTACATCCAATGATCACCTTTAGGTCTTTACCCATTCTGATCCGGTCTGTTCTTATATTTTACTGTGCTGTTCTCAGTATCGCTTTATTGCCTCACTTACCTGCTTCCTTTCTTCTTTAATTTCCTTCCCTATTTCCTCTCTAGCTTCAATTATTCTTCCCTCTTAATTTTTTTCTAATACTCTTATACTATCTAGCAGGGGAGTGCAATCAGTTATCTCGCTTTTCTAAGTCGCTCCAGGTTCTCTTTTACGGTCTAATTTATATATTTTATTTATTATTTTCTCCTGTCCTTTTTTATTTGTATTTCTATTTCCTTTACTTCCTGAATCATGCTTTCCTTGTACATGCTCATCTTCATCTTTAGCATTTTTCCTAATTCTGTTCCTTCCTCCATTTCCTTCCCTTTTCTTAATTTAAAGGAAGGACCTAGATAGGAATCTAGTTTGGTAACCACTACTGTGAGGTTGTCTTCCATCCCTTCTAGTTTATTTTGAACCATCGCCATTATATGGTCTGTCACTACTTGTGGTACGTATATGTTCTTTTCTGTTTGGTGATCATGTTGTTCTCGGCTCTTTCAATTCTATTTATTATCAGTGTCGCGATGGTGTCTGTCACTTCATCGGGTATTCTTTCTATTACCTTAACTTTCTCGTCAATTCTTTTTAGTGTCTTTTCTGTTCGTAATTCGAATTCCTTTTCCTTTTTCTTACTCTCCTCTTTCTCTCTTTCCTTTCCTCTAAACTCATACAGTGCTCTAATTTCCAATCTAAATAGAACAACCTGTGGGATTAACAGGTCATTAATACGCCACAAGTAAAAGGCTGCAGAGAATACAGACTCCTGAGCAACTCTAGCGTCATTCAACGTGAGATCAGAGGAGCAGAAGTTGATGACACTGCTCGTTCACTCAAGCCCTCAGGAATATTGACATACCGCAGTGAAATCTATCAAGGGTGCCATTAACCAGAAGCTCACTCTACAGTGTTGTGTGTCTTATCCTGTCAAAAGACCATGGCCACTGCTGGATACGGGCCTTTTATATTATGATATATTTTATATACCATAATTAATGATACATTTATACCTATGTTATCTGAATGACTGACATAAAGATTTTAATAGTAAATAGAAATATTTTTATGTGATTCAGTCTTGGTGGCTTCTTAAATAGTTTATTTGGTTGATCCTATTAGCCTAAAGAAGGATTTGATCGATTGACCGTTTAGCTATGTACTCGTATTTTATTTTAAATTTTAGCTACAATAAGCAAACAAAGTTATAATAGATCCGTCGTAAAGACCCCTTATCCAAGAATTACATATTTACTAATGTTGGTTCTGGGTAATTTCTATTTGAATAAATAATATGTGAGTGCACATTTGTTAACATTTTTATTTGTAGGGCTACCCAATCTTATCCAATGGAAAAGACTCTGGTTTCCATATGTCCGTCTGTCACCAGGCTGTATGTCATGAACTGTGATAATCAGAGTTGAAATTTTAGCGGCTAATCGGAATATACAGTCAGCAGCACGCCAGGTTATAAAAATCTGTCAAATCTCCAATTGATTTAAAGGTTAAAAGTTTTAGTTAAAAAGTTTATAGACGGTTGTTGTTAGTAATAATACGCCGCAAAATTATTGATATATGCAGTTAGTTCGCTTTTGCAAAACGAATGGATAGGTTATTTTTCAGCACATTAAATATTTTGTCTTAATGTTAAATAACTTTGAGCGCATCGCTAACATTTCCCACCTTCTAGTGTTAATGCAGCACTTATCAAATTTGATGGGTGCAAAGCGCGCTGCAGATCACCACAATGTTTCGGTTTTCTCGGGAACTACGTGAACTCGACCATCGTTACAACTATACACTTATACGATAAGCCCCTTTTGCCACACATTGCTAGTACCATTTTTGATCGACGACGGTTAGAACTAAGTCACCCACCTGCAACGGCTTTATCCACCGCTAGTAAACAACCATGCACGTTGCGACCCGTACGCTGACCCGAACGGTTCAAAAACGCAAACCGGCATATCTCCGGCTGTAGTAGAATGAATTGAATTGGGCTCTTAATAAAACAATAATTATTTACGATATACGTCCGGTATATTCTACATACCTAAGAAAGCTATGCATGGTACAGTTACACGCTATTGCAAGGGTAATAATTCAGCTCAACTCAATTAGTTACAACACAGCACAATTAGTTTTAGAAAATCAGTTATTTTTCTGGTAAAAAGTAGTAAGAAGCAAACAATTTCGAGCGAGTGACAACTCCTTGTGACAGTTGTGTCAGGAGAGTAAAACGTTCCGCGCATGTGCGAGGTCTATGCTACACGGCAATATCGCTCCTGGAAAATCGGGAGGGGATCAAGGGTAGGACTTTCTCCCATAGTCCTACCCTTGATCCCCTCGAGCCATCCCACCGGGTGAAGTCCGAATCGGAAGGGTTGAACTCAATCCCCAGTTTTCGATATTGCAATAGCGAGACGTTACCCTCCTACTACCTCCACTCCAAACCCCAAAATTCTGGCACAAAAAGGACCGGAGAAACAGCCCTCCAAAGTATCAGCAGCTATCTTGGATTGCCATTTTGGAAAACTTTGAAGTGCTGTAGCTCCTACGCCTTTGGCTCTAGAAAGACGGGATTTCCACTTCCCATACCCCCTGCCAAACTCCACAGAACCCCAGGGCAAAATTGCCCTTTTTTTTTGACGGAAGGAAATGCATGAAATTGCATACCCGCTTCCCACAGCGCGTGGTCGGGTGATGTGGGGCTCTCCCCGGCAGACGGCCGGGGCCTACCCACTAAAACTTGCCGATGTCCCTCTCAAAGAAGGCGGCCATGGGATCGGCATGAAGCCATTCACCACGGTACCGCCTCCAAAAGACCCGCCCTGACGGGGCGGGTCCCTTCTCGGGTTAGGGGGGAGGCTCAGGAACATTCGAGTCTCACCCCCCAGACAGGACAAGGGGCGTGCAATGTCCGGCAGCGCGCAAACCACCAGACTGCCCCTCGTCAAGGACAGGAGACACGCAACTGTATCCCTCCTGTCCTAACGACTGTCTCGTGGGGACACATATGGGTTACCCCACATATGCCCCTCTCCCCGATAGCCCCGGTGACCTTCCCTCCTCCCCGGAGGGCAAAATTGCCCTAGGACGACTCGCAAGGGCAAATCAATCTGACCCCAAAAATAAATATGGCAGGACTTATCATTTGTAACAATCCTATTAATATTATAAATGTGAAAGTTTCTTTGTTTGGATGTTTAGATGTTTGGATGTTTGGATGTTTGTACGTCAATCACGCCGAAACTAATGAACGGATTTTGATGAAATTGGGTATACAGATAGAGTATTACCTGAATTAGATAACAGGGTACTTTTTATCCCACCAAATGGTTGCCTAGGGATAAAAGTACCTCCAACGGCGCCTATTTTTGTGAACGCTGCCTAAACGGTATGAGATATACTAATGCTTTCTAAAGAAAAGTCGGGGAGCATTAAATTTTCTATAAAAAAGTCCGCGATGTCATATATCTATATGCAAGGGTTTTGCCACAAAAATAAAAAGAACTTTATATAAGTCTATTTAAATTTTTCGTCCGTCTTTAAACATTTATTTGAGTAGGTGATATTAAATCCTTATCGAAATAAATATGTTTATCGTCGAAGAAATTTAATATGCATGAAAATTGTCTTTTACACCATGTAGATTGGATAAGTAGTTTAGATTTTAATACGATGTTTTTGAGAAAATAAAACAACGTTTATTGCCGATTTTCTAAACACTATTTTATGTACATGTATGTATTAAGATAAAACAGCATTTTTAATGTAATCGGTAATAATAAGCCCAACAGATGGCATTGCCTGTATTCTACATTGCGATATTGAATTACCGCAACTACTTGGATATAGATGACTGTGACTCTGCGGTGCGATTCAATAATCTCTTCGTTGTAAGTGATTTCTGCGTTGTCAATTGGTTCTATTTGTCGATTTGGCTATTCTAACGGACTTGACTTGACATTTTGTGTGATTTTATCTCAAATAACTTCTATATTTTCTATCTATTTAGCAATTCTCTAACTTTACATATTTATATTAAGATCTGTATCTAACTTTCTAAATCTACTTCTCAATTAACTCTTTGTTTATTTCTTGGGTCTACCTCTGAATCTTGCAAGTCAAGAAAACCCAACGTGCAACATTAGCAAAAGCAGCGACCGCGGTGCCCTTTTGCAACAATGTAAATTAATCGTGTAGGACGAGTGCACAATGTCGCACAAGCGCGTGGTTGAGGCTTTGAACCGGAGCCTGCAGGACATCCGCAGCAATGAGACGCTGATGGGAGGTGCTGTTGTTGTACTCACTGGAGATTTTCGGCAAACTCTTCCAGTTATCGAAAAGGGTACACCAGTAGATGAAATGAACGTGTGTCTCAAGGCTTCGTCACTTTGGTCCAACGTAGAAAAACTCCACCTTACTCGGAATATGCGTGCACAACCTTACAATGATACAGAGTCAGGTGCGTTTGCGAGTAAGCTGCTCGAGATCGGAGATGGTAGGCTAAAAACCGATCCGGACGGCAAAATCATTTTCACCAATGAATTTTGTGCTACCGAGGAAGAACTACTCGCCGATGTATTTCCCGATTTAAAAAACAAATTAAATAATGAGGAGTGGCTATGTGAGAAAGCAGTACTGTCGCCAAAAAATGAATTAGTGAATAAAATAAACAACAAGGTATTAGATGTAGTAGATGGTGCATCGAGGGTGTACACGTCCATAGACACGGTGATGGCAAGCGATGACAGCACTGCGTATCCCGTGGAGTTTCTCAACTCATTAGAATTGACCTGCGTACCGCCCCACAAGCTGGAGCTGAAGGTTGGCGTCCCAGTTGATGCGTAATCTTGACGCTCCGCGATTGTGCAACGGCACAAGATTACAAATCAGCGAATTGGGAAGAAACATTCTGCGAGCAATAATACATACGGGAGCAGCTAAAGACGAGAGCGTGTTGATTCCCTGCATACCCATTATACCCCACAATTTACCATTCCAGTTCAAAAGGCTGCAGTTCCCATTGAAATTGGCATTTGCTATGACCATCAATAAGTCCCAGGGACAAACCCTTAAAGTGGCCGGCATACATTTGGGCATTCCCTGCTTTACCCATGGCCAGCTCTATGTGGCATGTTTTCGAGTGTCAAGTGCAAGGAACCTGTATGTACTTGCTGCAAATAATAGATCATACAACGTCGTATATAGATCAATATTATAAGATAGTCATAATCATAATCAATGTTGTATGATTTATTATTATCAAAATCTGTTCAGTGGTTGCAGCGTGATTGTCTAGCAAACATGAAATTGTTAATGAAAAAAAAAATAGAAGTTAGTTAGGTCAGATTTACTTTACTCTGGATAAACCTACAGAATTATGTAAATTATTTTTTATCTCACTAAACATTTCCTTAGGAACCACGCGGGCGAAGCCGCTGACGAAAGCTAGTGTTTACATAAATATGAAACTGAACTCATCGTTTTCTTGAAATTGAAAAAAAAATGTATTACAAAGTGGTAATAACGTATAATCTCGTCTTAAGAGAATATCTTTGTCGCCCTAGTATAATTTAGCATTGGAAACTGTTTGTTGGCTAATGAATAACTTATTTATAAGTTTCTTATTCATGTGCAATATCAACAGCTGTTTGTTTCTTTTGAAAATAAATAAATATTTTTTTTCATTATTTAGAATTGTGCTATAAAGTCTACTCTATATAGTCATGGCTTTTTCTATTCGATTCGATTCGTTTCTATGCATAGGGAAGTTCTGCATCTCAGCAGCGGAGACACTAATAGGTTGATGATGATATCGTCTGTTTTATTTATTTTTTATTTGCAAATATACATATATAATATCATACAGATCTACTGGCACTTACAAACGACACATTTCATATCCCATAGAATACTTGGATATAGTATTGCCCCTAGAAGAAACACTTCTAGAACCATAGATGGACTAACTGGTAAAAGTGCAATTTCAACAATATTACGTACATAAATCAATTGATAACCTTAATTGAAATCAGTTAAAAATTCGAATCATACTCAACCACCTTATATAAAAAAAAATAGTAAGTACATCAACGTGGCTATTTATAAGATATAATGTACTAAATGGAATGAAGAAAAATTTGTAATAATAGTAAATATGTTTAAAAAGGTATAAAGAGTGGTCTACACATTGTATGATTTTTTTAAATATTCTGATGGTGTAGAAAAAAAAATAGCGTACAAATTACAGTTCTATAGCAATTTTAATAATATGTTTACAAGTGGATGATACTAATTGTGCATAAATTGATTATTTTACGGAACCATCGTTTTCATCACGAATTTTTTTACTATATATTACAAATACATTGATTATTTATTTATTCAGAAAAGTAACGGTATTTAATAAAAAATATATAAATCGATAACGGTTAGGTCACATGTAAAATAATTATATATAGCTAAGGTTTCTTTACGACTGTTTTCATTGTGCAATGATAGTTTACTCCTTACTCGATCTGTTGCCTCTATAGTAGTTCACTTTCGATACATTTCAAATATTTAATATGTATCGTTTGCTATTACCTAAAATTATATTTGAACTGCCGGAAGATGGTCAGTCGCAAATATTTAAAGCCAATCTAGTATGTTGGAAAATATTTGGATTGTGGTCTGATGAAACATCGAGTAGACTGTACAAATGTTTCAGTGCCTCTGTTCTCATTATATTTTGGTTATTCAATTGGATTTTCATGACTTTAAGTTTATGGTATGCACCGAAAGATGTTGATACTGTATTAAATCAATCTTTGTATTATTTTTTGATATTGGCTGCTTTTTGCAAAATGCACATGATAATTTTCAATCGTAATAATATCTTAAAGTTGTTTGTATTTCTTGATTCTGGTGAATTTTCGAATCAAGAAGAAGTACCGCGGCAAATTATTCAAAAAAATAAATATCGATATGATAAATTAAGAAAACTAGTGTTTGTTATTTACAGCACAGGTTTATTTTCATCTTTTTTACCAGTTTTTACCTATTTGTTTTCAAATAACAGCCATCTGGAACTACCCATCTATCAATTTTATTTTCTTAACGAGACTACCCGTAAAAAATATTTCTTATATATTTTGGCTTATCAGTACTGTATTTTATTTATTCTTATTAATCATAGTTTAAGTATAGACACTTTTGCTTATGGCATGATAATGATCGCTATAACACAATATAAAATACTAAACTGGAAATTACTGAACTTGAAATTGAGGCCATCAGAAGCAACATATGACAAGAAAGAACAGGAAGTTATCCTAAAAGATCGACTTAATATGAATTTAAAATATTATGATGCAGTTCTGAGGTAATTTTGAAATTTCGAAATAAGTCTGCCGAGATCGACCTAAAATTGGGAATTATTTAAGTTATAAATAAACGTTCTACTGTGTCAAAGTGGGGACGACTAATAATTGCCACGAATTGTGACGTATTTAGGAAAGCAGAGGCAATTTTCTAGATCGGCTTTGTGGCCTGGCAGCGAAACCATCTTTGGTTCCTTGATTGTCCCTGCCGCCCTGTTACGTTACCGCGTATTAAGAAATTATAACATGTTATATTTCTTCGTTAGACACTAATTTACATTAGAAAACTTATTAACTAGACGGAGCTAGTTCATAGCCCAAACTTGTGAACTGAGAGAAGAAAAAATATGAAGGTGGTTATAGTACAATTTGTTAACAAATGTTTGAAGATTTTTTTTTAAGATTTTGAAATCTCGGTAGACCTGTTTTATTATATTTATGATTTTTAGGAATTTTAACTAAGATTGTTTGATTTTTCAGGTATCGTGAAGAAATGGAAAAGCTTATAAGTCAATTTATATTTGCGCATTTAGGAAATAGTGGTTTATCCATCTCAATAGCTATGGCTTTAGCTGCAAAAGTAATTTTTTATAATAATATTGTAAATATTTTAGATTCTAATAGTTCCCATATTGAATTAGTACTAATTTGACATTGTGCAGGTTTGAGTGATAATAGCACAATATTATTATGCTACTCAATGCCAATTTAAACATGATTAGTTTTTTCTAATTTTCATATAAGTATATTATGCAAGTCCACTATATGTATATAAGTTTAAGTACATATAGTGGACTTGCGGTAATTCGGACACTGTCTAATCAGACAAGTTTTTTTTTTTTTTGCATAATTAATAAATCATGGAATTACATTGAGTTGAAATCTGACATGATATGACACCTTAGTACATTTTCTATATACTTGTGGCGTAGTGAACCCGCATTCCTCAACTTCAAAAATTATTATCAAAACAAATTCTTATTAAATTGAACTTTTTTATTTTTATTTACTAGAATATTTTTTTACCACTCATACCAAAAACTTTCGCTCCTCCTCAAATCTGCGGCTCATGTGTCCATCGCATCACTCCGATACCATCCATTTTTCGTTTTTCGTTAAATCGATTCTGTTGTGGAATGAACTTCCGTTGGACATCAGAATGTCCACCAGCAAAGTTACATTTAAAAACAAGCTGCGTAGCTTTCTATTGGAACAGGCTAATTCGTTACAGTGTTAGTCGTCTACATTATATATTATGAAATGTATATATATATATATATATATATAAGTATATATATACATTATATATTATATTATATTAGTTATGAAAGTATATATGTATTGTTTATGTATTTTGTTATAGGTCTTATTTCCTTGTTTATATCTCCTGTACAATGTACACACTACCACCTTTTATCTCCACATCACCCATCTGGTTGACTGGTAGAAAATGCCTAAGGCATTAAGTCCGCCAATGTATTATGTACATGAAGTGTTAAAAAAAAAAAATAAAAAGATAATATTTTTTTATCCCTGCACCATGCCTATTTATTTAAAAAACTTTTGTTTTTAAGCAATGTCAAGTGTCAAGTCCCGGCAAAGCTCGACGTGAAACAAAGAAACAACACAATTGTGAGAACATAATTATTTTCTAAATATAAGTGTCTTATTATGTTTGTCAGTTCTACAGAACAAAACTGATGTTATATTAATAATAAAATACAATAATATTATTTTTAACTCGTTTATAAAAAATGGGTCTGTCAATGATATATAACAATTATATACGATATCAGAGTGGCAATATACTAGCAAGGAAATATCTAGAGGCCGCATCTAGAGGCAGTTTATGCC
This sequence comes from Diatraea saccharalis, assembly GCA_918026875.4. Lineage (NCBI taxonomy): Eukaryota > Metazoa > Arthropoda > Insecta > Lepidoptera > Crambidae > Diatraea > Diatraea saccharalis. The sequence goes on from OU893334.1 coordinate 2,429,783, forward strand.
ATCACCTGACCACTTTGACCTGAACCCTGCAAAGTGTTGTCTCGTAAGCTATAGTAGGAAACGAAACCCTATAGTTTTCAACTATGCCATAAGAGGCGAACAGCTCGGAAGAGAGACTAGCATACGCGATCTTGGTGTATTTCATGACTCGCGAATGATATTCGATGTCCATATCAACAGTATTATCGCTAAAGCATACAAGGCATTAGGCTTTATCAAACGCGTATCTCGTGATTTTAAGCAGGCTAAGACTTTGAAAATCCTTTATTGCTCATATGTGCGTAGTCATCTAGAATATGCATCGCAGGTTTGGAACCCTAGATACTCGACCTACATTTCTAGATTGGAAAATATTCAGATTAAATTCTTACGTTATCTATGTTTCCGACTGTCCGAGCCATTTTCCTCCTCTGATTACCTGCTCCATTGCAAGAAGCATCATCTCATACCACTAGAGCAGAGGCGTTTAATTGCTGACCTCTGCTTCCTGCTTAAGATCACATCCAATGTCGTTGATTGTCCACAATTGTTAGGTTCGATTTCCATTATACCGCCCCGTAAAATATTAAGATCAAATGCGCTTATTTATCTTCCACAAGTTAATACTAATTATAGGCAAAATTCCTTTATATGGCGTGCATGTAACAGCTTTAATAAAATATGTATCGAATTCGATTTCGACCTATTTAATACTGGTTTTGAGAAAGCAAGGCGTGCATTGGTGGATAGTTTTTTTTTTACATCGATAATAATGATCGATGGAAGGATTAATTAAGTGTGATCCCTAATTTGGAACAGATTTATTAAGTATGAGTATATATTGTGATTCGATTTTTTTGTTTACCAGTTTGTAAACCATCTGTGTGGACCTGTAAATGGCTTCCTATAGTCTAATTAATCGCTATGTATTTGTTATAGCTGTTGGTCTTCCCAAAATAAATAAATAAAATAAAATAAATCACTGAAAAGTTGTGGAAAAATTATTTCCTTCGGTCAAATATTCTCCGCTTGGCAACTCTGTTCCATTCCGCTGCAATACGGAGCCGCTGCTGCTTTTTTTTATTTATTTAATTATAACGCACACATCTAAGACGGGTGTGAATTTTATTTCATACAAAAAAAAAACAGTAGAAAGGACATAACACGATCTCTTACCGCGTAATTCCGATACGGTTTGGCCTTACAATGTAATATTGTTGGTCTAGCTATGACGCGACTAATTGGTGGCTATAGAATTTTAGCCAGTACTCTATAATCCAAAAAAATATCCGATATCGCCCTGCAAAACATTTGTCTGATTTCGCGGTTCCACTGTGCTTACATTCATTGATATAATTTTTTTTTTTTTTCCTTTATTATCAAGTAAACAAACATATACATAACAAACAATTTAAGATAACATCTAAAAACCACTGAGGTTTGATTTGTGTTATCAGAGTTTACATTTGTTTTTATTTTCGTAATTATAAAATCAGATGCAACATATTATTACAAATACGAACATTACAATCAATAGACAGTTACAATAATAGCCTTAAATTATTTACAATGTATTAAAAAAGTACCTCTTTAACTTGTATTTCATATTTTTTCTGGAAATGCTGTCTTTTAATTCTGACGGTAAGTCATTAATAAGTCGAGGCATAATGTAGGTAGTTGTTCGCTCACCGTAGGCATTGTTTGCTCGCGGCTCGCAAAGTTGTTTGTTAGCAATCGCTCGAGTATATACAGGATGTGCAACTGGGATGTGCAACTGGGAATTAGTATACCCCTTGGAATATTTAGCTATATATAACAATTAAAATATTTACATCATGTAATATCAACAGCTTTAATTGAGGTTTAGCTATGCCATGGGTCTGAAACAAAACAAGAATGCTTTAATAATATTAATTAGAGTTAAACATGATTATACTTTCAGGATACTTTGAGTAAAAAGTTAATCTATATGGTTCTTTTTCTGATGATAAAATCGCTTATTTTGTTTATCCCAACGAAACTTGGAACTGAATTAACTCAAGAGGTAAGTGTGATTTATGATAAATTTATTGGAAGATCATGTGAAGAAAGTTTCACTCGAAAATCTCACATCATGAAGATTTTATGTCAATTCAAAATATCTATTATTTAATTTTTTGTTTGCTTATTTACTCCCGACTACCATAAAGTACCACCATATGAAACTTCATACACAAGCACAATTAAAAAATGTACGCTTTTTAAGCTGAAATAGGTTTTTATTTTACGTTTCCTCTCTTTCTTTCTTTTCTTTTTCTGATTTTCGTCTATCCACACCCCCTCCCATTTCTCTTGTCCACAATCTGGCTGTATCACAGATAGTGTGGATTGTGATTCACAATATTTACTTCTTCATCACGTTTTATAAAAACCTTATAAACAAATTAACAACAAGGAAAAACCCGTTTATAGGTAGTCTTATTCAACGAGTAGGTATAAATTAATCAAATGGTAAATAAATTGTGATACTTGATATTATTTGGGATGGTAATTGAATAAACTAGTGGTTAGTGGCGAACTGTGGACTGAGCTAGAAATGAGCGAAATCGCATCAGCCTGGCGGTTTTCCGGTATTTGTTCCCAAAAATCTACGTAATGAGTTTATTATATAATGTGTTTCTTAAACACAGTGTGTTGTTGAAAAACGATCATAAATCTTGCTAGTGAAGTACACTTACCGAAATATCTTCAGAAGTATACATTTACTTTCCACTCAACTTGGCCGCATGGTACAGGTTCCCTTGCCCGTGAAATAAAATATGCCAGGCGAAGTAAGTGTCAATGTCAAAGCATTTGTAAAACTTGCAAAAAGTTCTCCATATTAAATTTATAAAATATTTACAATAATTGATACAATATTATACATCATACTTATTATTTTAAAGTAAAAAGAGATTAAGAATTTGAAAGACAGATTAAACAACGTATATCAGACAAATCAGGTTTGGAATAGTATAGGGGTTATTAATGTAAACAGTCAACATCACTCAAATGCAAAAAAAAAACATTGATTTTAGCGACAACATAGTATGTGACATGTAGTTAATTAACATTACTTATTATTATTAGAAGATGTCTCGGTAAGTGTACTTCACGCAATCTTTATTGGCAAGGTTTTATATCTTGTTAGTTTGTATATCTTCAATATCTCACTGTGTTTGATTACACACATAATAACTCTTTTGTAGTAATGCAAAATAGTATTATTGGCCCATATTTTTGTGTATACAGGAAGAATTTTAAGATGCAAATCATAACAGTTAAAGAAACATTACAGTGCAAATCCCTCTGACTTATCGTATTCAGTCAACTTAATGACTTCTACATACAGAAAGCAGTCTACTTTATTGTCTAATATACTTATTTTCATTCAAAACAATAACTGTCCGATTTGTATGTGTAACAAACAGCAATAGTTTTATTTCTGGGAGCAAGCACTTCATGGTTATCATTTAAAATATTAATTCAGTCTGAAAAACACTACTCAAAATCAATTATATTATATTTACAGTCTGAAAATTTGGTGTTTTCGGCATACTGTAGCGACTGGATCTCTCGACCAGAAAGCTTCAAGAGGAGCCTGCGATTGCTGATGCAGCACGCCAACAAACCTTTTATCCTCACAGGATTCAAAACTGCTAAACTATCAGTAGTAACATTTACATCGGTAATATTTGAATAATATTGGATTACTCTCATGGTAGAACGTAATCAACAGGATTGGACAAAGTTTTAAATTGCACAAGATTCACTCAGACCCCACAGCGTTTGACAAATGGTTTTGTTTAAAAACCAACATAATATTCCTTAGTCACCTTTTTATACATAGAAATACAAAATGGTTACACCAATATTTTTTTTGGAGGGCGGTGCCAGCCGCATTATTATTATTAAGTAACTATCAGAAAACCTATCTAGATGATCAGCTATTCTTCTCTTACCTTACACGATATTTTTTCCATAAATATTTGGCATCAAACGATCCATATTGCTTTTAACTTATAACAAATGCAAAATTCTAAGACGTAATTAAGATTGTTAGAGAAAGCTTAAGGTTCCATAAAATTCACTCGCATCACTCCCACGGTAACAAATGGTTTGTTTAATACTATATCAACCCGGATGGTCAAGCGATCATTGGCAGCTATAGTTTGTAAACAATACTTGAGTTAACTAATCATCATACTAATCATATATATAATTTCTTGTCAAAAATGTAATCTAAACGATTGTGTTAAAAGATGTGAAACTGTTTGGTCGACTATACATAAACGTACAATTGATGTGACTCAGCTGTCATCATGCGCGGAACTTACTGAACAGCAAATGGCAAATAAAACATTAAGTCATACAACAATAATGAATGTGTGAAAAATAATGTATTCTTTTTTCAATTTCAGATTATAAATACATCATATTCACTTTTCACACTTTTTAGGAACGTTGATTCATAAAAGAATTTCACAGACATAATAATTGTAAGTTTGATTTTTTATCTTAAGTGTTTACGAATTAAATGAACTAATACTTGAATGACTAAGACTACAGCGTACTCGTCATAGTTAGAAGTTCAATTCAATAAATGCAATTAATAAGATGTGATATAGGGTCTTGCTCGCAGGCTGGAAGCCTTCCAACCTCCCGAACAAGTCGGGTTCCGAAAAGGCTATAGTACCGTTGACTGTATTCTTACACTGCAGTTACTTATACAGCAGATTAAAGTGTATATTTGGCCACTCTGCTTGCCGTTCGTGTTCCGCGAGAAGGCTTTTGATTCGATCGAGACATGGGCAGTGATGCAGTCTCTCCAAATGTGCCAAGTGGAGTACTGGTATAGCGAGGTGCTGAAGTGTCTGTATAAGAACGCCACTACATATGTCAGTCCGATTCCAAAATCAAAAGCCATATCCCATCCAATTACAGTGAGGCGTGAGGCAACCACTGCTTCGGAGGATATTTTCTTGCTTCGCCATCGGAAAAGATATGTTATCAGTATTAATGGCGAGTACCCTACACACCTTTGCTTTGCCGATGATGTAGTTCTAATAACTGAGACCTTGAAGGACCTGTACTTCATGTTTGGAGAGCTCAGTGTATCCCAGAAAGTGGGTCATAAGACAAACATGAACAAGACGAAAATCATATCACATTTCTACGTTGTATCCAATCCAGTTAAAATTGGAAACACTAGCCTTAAAATTGTTGACCACTATGTATACCTAAGACAAATAGTCCAGTGAGGTATATCCAACTTTGAGAAAGAGATAGATCATTTAGCGGGCAATGGAGAGAGCAAAACTTTGTATTTGTCTACTTGATCAAATTGAGAATAAGAAAATCCGTTAGAGAACCAAAGTTACTGACATTGCTCAACTGAAGTGGTGGTGGGTAGGACACATAGCCAGATAGGACCGATTGTCTTCTTTGAATAAATGTTGCGGGAAGGCGCTGGATGCGGGCGGCACAGGACCGGTTGTCTTGGAGGTCAATGAGGCTGGCCTATGCTGAGCACGGGACTTCGTACGGCTGACGATGATAATGATATGGTGTCAAACTGTTAGGTCGACTGTAAAAAGGCATAACTGGTGGGACTCAATGATTAGACTAATATCAAAATATCAATCACCATCAGCCATATTGGTTGGAAGTTAATGAACGGCAAAACGTTAGTAGCTCGGCGTCCTAGTGGATATGCGTCGTGTTCTGCGATCGTCATTGCAAATGTCGGTCAGGGGATTGGTGACCAAAAAAATATTATCTCGAGCTACTCCGTGTTTCGGAAGGCACCTTCAGCCTTTGGTCCCGGCTGCATTTGAAGTCGTTAATACCCTCAAATCCGCATTAAGCCGGTGTAAAGGGAAGGGCTGAACTCCTGCAGTGGGGTCGTTAAAAGGCTGATAAGGATTAACGGCAAATCGCAAATTAAATATTGAGTCAATTAATAATAATAAGTTTGTGAAAAATAAGGTTTCTTTTTCAATTTCAGATTCAAAAAAACGCGTATTCACTATTCACACTTTTTAGGAACGTTATTGACACATAGAAGAATTTCAAATACGTAATACTCGTACTTGTACATTTGCTGCTTTAGTCCAAAGTGTTTACTATTAATATGTGACCATCGGAAGTCTCTTAATATATCTTAAGATTACACTATGCATGCACCTTTTATTAAATTGTAAATTAAAATAAATTTGTTGTTTCAATTTAATCTTGTTTTTTTTAACGAAAAAGTGAGTGGTTGACTACGCTACTTACGAGTTTTTAGAACTGGCAACAATAAAAAATAGAATTTTGAAAATGGAAAATATTCCTAATGTTACTAATACATACTTACATAGTTTATTCATTTGGCATTTGTTTGCCACCAAAAGTTTGACGACAAACTGAAAATTATCTGTGTCACGCTAGCATGAAACAAACTCGAGAAAATGTTCGTGCAAAGATTTATTGATGATAGTTTTCAATTGGTCTTTCACGTCGAAGACAATTTGCATGAAGTACTATCTTCTATGGCAAATACTGCAGAAAACGAAAGTGTTTTGTGGCTTATGATAAAGTGCAGTCATCAGACCTTATGCATCAATATGTGTTAAGTGTATAAAATATACCTCATAATTTGACTGTGGTCAAAAATTATATCAGTTCATTGGTACCGTGAAATGGCTCAAAGATTTAACGGATGCGATTCAAATGCTGTGTTTAATATATTTACATAGTAACGAAAGCTGGATTATTATTTATGATCTTGACACCAAAACACAACTGCTGAGCTGCTGCTCAGTTCAGGCTGCCGAAAGACCTCCTACTCGACGCACCTAGAGTATCCATGCCTCTTCGAGACTATTTGTCAAACCGTCGACGCCCCTCAAGACCGCTGGAGGACATTGCCGTTCTCTTGAGCTAACGTACCACTTCTGTCATCGCTTCAACATCACCAACGAAACTTCACCGCCGACCCACTCCCACTTCACCGGACCATCTTACCATTAACATACTCCTTACTCTTAAAATTTGGTAGTCAGTTATTCCTCATGTCAGAACACGATCCCAAAATAAAGCAGCAATCGAGTGTATGAGATGATCCGAAACCAACCAAAGGGCACGGGTGAAAAGTGCTTATTTTTTTAAGAAAACTAGACATATGGCTACTGTTATTTTGGAAAATCGTCGAATTGAAAAAAATCGTACTGTGAATGAACCTTGCCGATTATTATTGACAAATTCTGTGAAAATAACGGTAAATGCCTTATCATCTTGCAACACAATAACACAAGTGCCCACACAGCCAGACCGAAAATTAATGAGTTTTTGAAAGTGAAAAACGTACAATTTCAGTGTCATCTAGTATTCTGTCACCGTTTGAATTTTCTATTACCGAAAATCAGAATCCAATTCCGCGATCAACGATTTTCATTACCAGAAAAGTATTATTCCTGACCTGGAAGCCTACTCTAATTCACCGAAAAACGAAATTTCGTTCGAAACTTCGGACGTTTCCTACCACAATTACATTCGTTCCGAATATTCAACGAACGAAAATGTTTGACATATTTATTTTCTAAACCTACTCTATTTCACGAAATGACAAAACGAACATTTGACTTTGACATCTAATTGTTCGGAATTCTTACCTCAAATTGACGAAGTAAAAAATGTTACCTTTTCATTTTCGTTAGCAATTTTTTATTTTCGAAATGGGGTCTATATTACTATTAATCGAGTCAGCTCTCAGTAAAGAACGATTAGACCGTAGAAGAAATCGGCAGCGGCTTCGAAATAGCCTTAATATAAGAAATATTCTCGATACTGAGTTTGTAAGTATTTACAGACTCAGTTGTGAATTATTTCAAGAACTATGCCAAGAGATTATACCTTTACTGCGTCCACAGGCAAGATCTCATGCCATCGAGTCCACAATTAAACTTGGAAGATATTTTATCGTAGTTCTTGATAAAAAAATTGCATGCCTACCATTATGCATTTCATATTTTTATGATTCTTACAGCGTTGAATTTTTATGCCCGAGGTAGTTACCAAGGATACGAATGTGATACTGAGATACGAATCTCAAAACATGGATGGGCCTATGGCCCAACAAACAGTTTCACGGTGTTAGGAGGTTAGGACTGTCCTCAATTCACTAGATAGGTATTATAAGAAAATATATTATTCCCTCAAAACCAAAATGAAAGGAATCTTATTAAGAGACAGTGAGTACCTAATAGTTTATTGTTTATTTTGGCTTTATGTATGAATTGTGAATAATTACCTATAGAATTATGTCATTAATATTACAGATTTTACGAGGCATATAGGCTATGCATTATACCTGAAAAATATGACTGATAAAAAGTAAATTTATTACTAAAAACCTTTTTTGTGCCGAAAAACTAAATATTACTTTCATACTTACTTATAAAGTTTTTTACTGAATTGTCAAGATAAATTTCGGAACTCACAATAATTAAATAAAATATTAGTAAACACTGAACAGTTTGGTGAAAACTTGTAAAACTTTTGGCGGGATGAGAATCGTTTGTATTATACGGATATTTAAGATTGCCATACGTTGATTATAGCCATCGTATAAATGAAAGGTTGTTTTTAAATATGTCGGTTAATACTGTGGATAAAAGAGTTCTTTATAGTGTCTTCATAAGTTGTAACGAAAAATAAAATTCATTAATATACTAAGTTTTTCGTTATATTATTATAATATTTTATGTTTAAACAATGTTTAGCCACTAAAATTTTATTTAAAAGAAATATATGTATTGTTTAATATTATATATTTCAAGTTACGGTAAAAACCGGAATTTGACATTATAAGAAATCCAATAACGCCATTCACTCCAATCGATCACCAAAATTGTCTTTGGAAACGAACATTCGTTGGTGTATACGAAAATGATAAAGAGTAGCGTTCCATGCGAATTTCGTTTTAATTTCGTTTTCGAGAAAGCGAGTAGGCCTCCTGACTTATGTTAAATAAAAGGTCCAGTTATTATGAATTTATGTTTTATTTTAATATGATAATTTTAGTATCTACAAGCAAAATATCAAGAAAAAGAAAAGACGTTTTAGACAGTTAATAGAATATCAAAGGAAAAAAAAATAATACAGAAGAGATCTTATGTACATAAATATATGGTGGATTCGTCTACATTCTCCCCTTTTGACAGAAGAACAATTTTTTTTAAGGGTCGCCGTAATATGCCTCATTGGGTCTTAATATCTGCCAGCCATACCACGCCGTCACGACCCGGGAACAAAGTCGAGATAACGCCTCGAGGCCAGGTCCCCCTCGGTAAATCATCATCACCGATGAGGACTCTCCAAACTTGACCCATACATCTGATCCGGGAACGCGGCGAGGTGCTAACGTTGGCAAGTATTCAGTTACCCAGCGGCGCCAAAAATATACTTAATGCTCAGTCAAGGATATTATACTGTTAATGAATATTTAAAGGACAAAACTGCTTGGTGTTAAATATGGCTTATTTTATGTATATTAAATTATTTATCGGTGAGCTTGTTTGACTAGGCATGTGATTCGAATGATGAAAGTACTGTTTTACTCTTATATATTTTCTTATATTGCAATGGAAAGTGACTTCATATTCTTATGAAGTCATTTTTCAATATTGACGCTCTATATGAAATAAAACAGGGAGAAAAAAGCAGCCCTTGCAGAGTTTCTTGCCAGTTCTTCTTTTACAAGGTCTCCCGCCGTAGATTTACGAATCGACGGCGTAGCTCTCGACTTTCACAAGTGCTTGTAACAGCCTAGACTGAATAAATAATTTTGATTTTGATTTTTGTACTCCCATGATCCGCCCATAAAAGATGCTGACGGAGGAATTAAATGCCAAGAAATCTTCTGGTCATGGCAAACAGAGAGATGGCGGCACTGTACAGGGCTCGAAACAGCGCGAACGCGCTGGGCGTGCCGCGGCGAGCAATGAACTTGTTACTCGTTCGGAGACACAGCATGGCAGACTCTTCAGATAAGCTGGCAACAATGTTGACGTGAATTGCTCTTGTGATCATGCAGGTGAACCACCACAGTTTCTCTGCTACCAGCTGCTACCATAACGGATCCGAAAGAGTCCATACCGGTCCGTCCAGTACCGTTGGTCCATGCAGTTGCTAAGCAGAGTTAAAATAAGTAATGTCGGCTACTACTGGTAAGACTAACTGGTGTGTTGTGATGAAGTAAATGGAAACTATAGTGGGTTCTGAATGAGATGATGAGACGTGACAAATAGATGGCTTAAGTTCCTTATGGCCCCTGCCTGTGACTTGTGGATCCGTTGGCCAGTAAGAGACAGAAGTTAAGAGGAAATCGGGGCTTGATCTCCAACGTGACTCAACACTGCACTTCCCCTTCATAACAACGTCAGCCACGTTAAGTTTACTGGGAATCCAATGCCATTCATCGCAGCACAAAGGGTTTAAAATTTCTTGCGTCACTTCGTAACCATCCCAAAATAGTTATTGAGTTACACCAGAAGTTACGGAGACTGGGATCGAAACGATGAGATTCGCAGCATGGTGGTAGCGAGGCGAGCAGCTATCAAGGCTACAAGGAACCTTGATAGCTGCTCGCCGTTCTCGTTCTAAACGAGGAATTGAAGCTGGTTTTAAACCTGGATTTTTACCTGCAGGAACATTTCCTTAATATCGGCGGTCTAGGCTACCTTTCCGTCCCTAAAATCAAAATTCCTAAAAGAGACTAGGTGAGCCACGATTAACATCGAGTCTGTGTTTAAAAAATATTTAAAATCCTATTAAGTAACACACAGTGAGAAAAGTGACATATTAATGCAGTTAGCAATTAAAAGAAGACGTAAAATTATTTGTTGTTTAAGAAATTATCAGTGATGTAAATTAAAAACGAATATTGTTTTTGTGTGGATAACAAAGCAAAGTTTAATAATCAGGAGCTTCATGGTAACAAAAGCAATTTATTATACTGTCCATGTAAATTAGCAATGTGACAGTGATGAAAACAAACACTGACATCCAGTGAAATTAAAACTGTTTCTAAAAATTGTTTACAAAAACACCGTTGATTTCAAATGTAAACAAACATCGGCTGTTCTATCGTTTTTGTATGGCTAGTACTGCCATCTATACGATCTATTGTGCACTGAATGATTTAGTAAGTGAATCGACCACTGTACTGTAATAAGCGTCAAAACATTCAAATTAGTACTGACTTATACTACGAGATGGCGCTGAACTGTGCAAAGTGTACAAAAACCATTAAAAACAAGCAATTTTTTAGATGTTCCTTCTGTAAGGGAAATCTTCATCTTGACTGCATAAGTGTAACATTTCAACGATTTAAAATTATGACAGGGGCAAATAAGAAAGCATTTAAATGCCACGCTTGCTCCACGACACCACAATAAAAAAGCCATATGAATCTAGCAGTAAGAGTACTGATTAACGAGAAAACATAACGCAACGAAAGAGACATAAAATAAATATTTCCACTCAAAACTCATTTGAAGCTCTTTCGGATGACGATACAGAGTATTCATGGGTAACTTCCACCCCAAGACCTGGAGGCCTTCACGCTTTCTCGAAAACGAAATTTCGTTTACGACCGAAATTAAAACGAAATTTCGCATGTAACGCTACTTTTAATCATTTTCGTATATACCAACGAATGTTCGATTCCAAAGACAATTTTCGTGATCGATTGGAGTGAATGGCATTATTGGATTTCTTATAATGTCAATTCCGGTTTTTACTGCAACTTGGAATGTATAATATTAAACAATACATATATTTCTTTTAAATAAATTTTTTGTGGCTAAACATTGTTTAAATATAAAATATTATAATAATATAACGAAAAACTAAATATATTAGCGAATTTATTTTTCGATACAACTGATCAAGACACTACAAAGAACTCTTTTATCGACAGTATTAACCGACATATTTAAAAACAACCTTTCATTTATACGATGGCTATAATCAACGTATAATACAAACAATTCTCATCCCGCCAAAAGTTTTACAACTTTCACCAAACTGTTCAGTTTTTACTAATATAAATTTATTTAAATAACTAATTATTGTGAGTTCCTACATTTTCTCTTGACAAGTCAGTAAAAAACTTTATTAGTTAGTTAACTTTATTGAAAGTTTTTTCATAATAAATTTACTTTTTATTAGTTATATGTTTCAGTTGTAATGGCATAGCCTTTATGCCTCGTAAAATCTGTAATATTAATGACATAATTCTATAGGTATTCATTCACAATTTATATATTTGATATAAATATTTAAAAATTGACCAATTTACGCACATCTGTATATCACGTAATAAATAATAAATGTATAAATTGTTCAAAAAGGCTTGCAAATTAACGATATGTCTCTAAAAGTATTAATATATGTAAGGCAAGGATTCCGACCTGCGGGAAGTTACATCAGACGCGGATGTCATATGCTATAATTTTGCGCCAAAGTCGCGGGAAACATCTAGTTTATTATACCCTGTGAAAACTTATCTGTGGTACGGTGGAGTATGAAGGCAATACGGGTTGGCGATAATCGAAACTACTTTCTCGATCTCTTGTGCAAACTGTTCTTTCAGAGACCAAACGCATTTCTCTATCAAAGGAAGTTTCATACGCATACCATACTGCATGTATATTACGATCAGCAGTTACACGCGCTATGCGATCTTCAGAAGTTTCCTGAGATCAAACGCTTGTTGTATGAGTTCTCCGAGAGCTCAAGAGATTGTCCTTGACGGTAAATGCTTCAGATTCAACTTTATAGTGCATGAGCCTCGCGATGTGCAGTTAGAGCATTATGGTGTGACGAAAAATTCACTTAATCTAATAAAATCATATATTTCTGCTAGAATTCAAAAAGTAGTATTTAATGAAGCGAAATCTGCAGGGGCACCAGTTACTATGGGCGTCCCTCAGGGATCAGTATGAGGACCATTGCATTTTCTAATTTATATTAATGATCTTCCTCACTTAACGAAGAATTTGTGCGGGACAGTATTATTTGCAGATGACACCTCTTTACTGTTTAAAGTTGAGAGGGGTAATTATTGTTTTGACGATGTAAATGATGCTCTCGACAATGTTCTACAGTGGTTTGATGACAATAATTTAAAGCTTTATTCAAATAAAACGAAATGCATCAAGTTTGCATTACGTAATGTGAGGCATGTCAGTACATTTATAAATGTAAATAGTGAAAAAGTTGAGTTAGTAGAATCGACAAAGTTCCTTGGTATTACACTAGATTCCCGACTGCAATGGGATCCTCATATTGATAGCTTGTCAAGTAGACTGAGTTCTGCAGCTTTTGCTGTTAAGAAAATTAGACTCTTGACAAATGTTGAAACGGCAAGATTGGTATATTTTAGTTATTTTCATAGTGTAATGACGTATGGTATATTGTTGTGGGGTTCTGCGGCTAGCATTTAGGATATTTTTATTCTACAAAAGAGAGATGTTCGTTCTATATACAATTTACGGTCTAGGCAATCTCTCAGAGAAATATTCAAAGAAATAAATATTCTGACTGTTGCCTCTCAATACATCTATGAGAATATTATGTACACAAGAAAACATTACGATTCCTTCACAAAAAAAGTAGTGTCTTAACACAAGATATAAAAATAAACTTGCCGTTCCAAGCTTCAGACTTCAAAAAACTAGAGGATCATTTCTGGGTAAATGTATCGCTATGTCCAATAAAGTTCCACAAAATGTAATTGACCTACCCATAAATAAATTTCAAATTCATGTAAAGAATATACTTATGAGTAAAGGCTATTATAAAGTTGATGATTGTTTTAAGGACCGCAATGCATAGAATTAATAGCCTTCGCACTGTTCTATAACGATTAATTATAGGTATGTACCAACCTATGTCCTATAGACTTTGAAACTTGTATTATTATAATTCAATATATGTATTATTTTTTTAATGACATGATATATGTAAATGTCATATAATAGATAAAAAGCTGGTAAGTTTCTTTCGCTTGTTCTTCTTGTCAGCTAAAAGACGCTCTGAACAAGTGGTAGGGGAAAAATATTTTTGGACGATTCAAAAGTGCTTGTAACAAGCTTACTTGAATAAAAACATTTTCATTTCATTTCATTTCGAAGTACGCTTCGCGTTTTTAGGTGTCTCCGAGACCGAACGCTTTCCGTCCGATCTCTTTCTTTGTCAATATAAGTCAGTCGGTACATGTCTGACAGAAGATACGTGAAGTTTTATTTATTAATATATAAAAAATATATACATATTTTAATTTCGACTTTCCACACTCGAAGGAAATCGTCTACTAACACATGATTCCGAGAGGTGCTTAACTGAGCTTCCGTCGGGTTTAAATGACCCTCATCATCATCATCAGACTTTTACGTCATCAATTGCAGGAGCTCAGGACTTCCTTATGGATGGTTAAGAATATTAACGACTGCAAACAATCGCTACAACCGGGACCAATCGCTTTACGTGCCTTCCGCAGCTTGGAGTTGCTTGAGATAATATTTTTTTGGTCACTCATCCTGTGACTGACCTTTGCGAAAGTTGCTTAACAACAACAATCGCGGGCCATGGCGCTTATTCACTATGCCACCGAGCTACTCTGAACCGATCCTCAGATTCGCGTTATATTATATGAGTGTTGTGACCAATGAATAAACCATTATTTCCAGCGAAGACTGAAAATACCAACTTTGAAGTACGTATCCAAAGCAATTTGTAAGTTAAAAAAAAAAACAAAAAGAGTATTAACATAAAAAATAGTAATAAGAAAAAAAAAATAAAATATAACTCGAGTTGTCTTTACGTTCTTAACTTCAGTTGACGTTTTTAACGTCGTGGAAAAGCTTCTGACATTGTCTCTGTTACCTGGCAAGCAACAGGGAGTGAGTAGGATTCTTCTCCATGAACCAGACAGTGAGCTGCCCAGAGGGTCCCGAGAGGCCTTCCCACCAAAACTCGTACGCTACACCCACTCATGGGAGATCAAACATGGGAATAGTCAAAATTTTGGAATCTTATTTTTTTATTTATCATCATACAAATTATCATTTTATAGACAATATTTATTTGTAGCTCGGTGGCGCTACGGATAAGCGCCGCTGCGCACGATCGCTATTGCTAAGCAATTTTCGCAAGAGTTGTTCACGGGATGGGTGTCCACAAAATTATTAAACAAAGGCCTGAGGCCCTTCAGTTTGGCTGTGAAAGAGTTAATGATGATGAATATGGATGGATGAATATGATGAGAATAATATATCAAAGATGAAAATTTAATAAAACAGTTAATGTTTCATAGCAATTTTGGCGGACACGTCACTTCAAATTGATATTACTTTTTTATTCGTGAACCGATTGAAATAAATCTTACACTAAATGTTAACGGAAGAATACCACAATATAATAGTGAAAATTGCATTTCAATCGGTTCAGCTGTTTATGAGATTAACGTGCACAAACCTACAGACAATCCGCCAAACAGACAAAAATTTTAAAATTATTGTTTTGTGTTCTATTACGTTTATAAATGCCGCTCATAACATTTTTATTATAGTATAGATTATAATCATAGTATGCCCCATTGAAGAAGACAGAGACGTGAAAACAATGTCACATAAAATAGATAAATAAAGAAGAAATTATATAAGAGTAGAAGAAGGTCGATACATATTTCACAATTAAATCGATTATGTGCTATCAGAAGCTATTAATACTAGAGATTAGTATGAAAAGAGTAATGAACGTTGAAGAGGTGGGAGATGTACGTAGGAACAGTGCCCCGTGATCCGGCATGAAGATAAAGAATATATAATAACTGTACAGACATCGATCAGTTACGTTTTTATTATAGTATAGATAAGAAAGTTATTATAAGGTGCTTTGGGGTAATATCCAAAACAGCAATTCAGGCGTCCTGAAAGTGACGAACTAACAACAAATCAGACATTTTTTGTCGGTAAAGTTGACTATAAAACAGGCTTTTATTAGTTAAAAAAACTTTTAATTACAACAAACATGTTACTTTTTATTTAATTTCATTATCGGAATTTCCTCACTTTCTTAATAACCCCAAAGTTCTCTACCGAAAGCTAAGCTGTGAACAAAGATCCCTTTGCGTTTGTTTTAATTTTCTGCGCTTTATTTTTTAAAACGATTTTTATGGCTGTGCATACTAGTATTTTTAGGCAAACCATACCAAATTTAATGAGTTTATTTTCTAAAACGGGGGAACTTTCAGGCCTGCAACTATGATGGAAGATAAAAGAGGAAGTCTAGGTGCTATGGTATTTTCTTTATAGTGTAATCAAATCGCAGCGCTCCTAATCTCTTGTTTTCGTCTGTATTTTATTTTCATCGTCCGATCCCCTTCGCTGGTGTTTTCAGTTCCGGATTTTGGTTCATAATAGACGCGGTTATTTCCTCGTCTGTCATTTTATAGATGTCATTTTTTATTATATCGAGGGGATCTTTGTTGTTGACGTATTCGACGTTGATGCCCCCGCCTCATTCCAGTTTCTTTTCAATTTTCCTTGTTTCTTTCTTCCCTACATCCAATGATCACCTTTAGGTCCTTACCCATTCAGATCCGGTCTATTCTTATATTTTACTGTGCTGGTCTCAGTATCGCTTTATTGCCTCACTAATCTGCTTCCTTTCTCCTTTAATTTCCTTCCCTATTTCCTCTCTAGCTTCAATTATTCTTCCCTCTAAATATTTTTCTAATACTCTTATACTATCTAGCAGGGGAGTGCAATCAGTTATCTCGGTTTTCTAAGTCGCTCCAGGTTCTCTTTTACGGTCTTTTATTTATTATTTCGTCCTGTCCTTTTTTATTTGTATTTCTATTTCCTTTACTTCCTGCATCATGCTTTCCTCGTACATGCTCATCTTCATCTTTAGCATTTTTCCTAATTCTGTTCCTTCCTCTATTTCCTTCCCTTTTCTTAATTTTGAGTGTATGTTACTAATCCTTTATCCTATCTAGGTAGGAAAGGATGGGCCTAGATAAGAATCTATTTTGATAACCTCTACTGTGAGGTTGTCTTCCATCCCTTCTAGTTTATTTTGAACCATCGCCATTATATGGTCTGTCACTACTTGTGGTACGTATATGTTCTTTTCTGTTTGGTGATCAATGTTGTTCTCGGCTCTTTCAATTCTATTTATTATCAGTGTCGCGATGGTGTCTGTTACTTCATCGGGTATTCTTTCTATTACTTTAACTTTCTCTTCTATCCTTTTCAGTGTCTTTTCTGTTCGTAATTCAAATTCCTTTTCCTTTTTCTTACCCTCCTCTTTCTCTTTTTCCTTTTCTCTATCCTCATACAGTGCCCTAATTTCTAATCTAATTGAACAACCTGTGGGATTAACAGGTCATTAATACGCCACAAGTAAAAGGCCGCAGAGAATACAGACTCCTGAGCAACTCTAGCGTCATTCAACGTGAGATCGGAGGAGCAGAAGTTGATGACACTGCTCGTTCACTCTAGCCCTCAGGAATATTGACATACCGCAGTGAAAACTATCCAGGGTACCATTAACTAGAAGCTTACTCTACAGTGTTGTGTGTCTAATCCTGTCAAAAGACCATGGCCACTGCTGGATACGGGCCTTTTATATTATGATATATTTTATATACCATAATTAATTATTGATTTATACCTATGTTGTCTGAATGACTAAAATAAATATTGTAATAGTAAATAAAAATATTTTTATGTGATTCAGTCTTGGTGGCTTCTTAAATAGTTTATCTGATTGATCCTAATAGCCTAAAGAAGGATTTGATCGATTGACCGTTTAGCTATGCATTCGTATTTTATTTTAAATTTTAGCTATAATAAGCAAACAAAGTTATAAAAGATCCGTCCTAAAGACCCCTAATCCAAGAATTACATATTTACTAATGTTGGTTCTGGGTAATTTCTATTTGAATAAATAATATGTGAGTGCACATTTGTTAACATTTTTATTTGTAGGGCTACTCAATCTTATCCAATGGAAAAGACTGGTTTCCGTATGTCCGTCTATCACCAGGCTGTATGTCATGAACTGTGATAATCAGAGTTGAAATTTTAGCGGCAAATCGAAATATACAGTCAGCAGCACGCCAGGTTATACAAATCTGTCAAATCTCCACTTGATTTAAAGGTTAAATGTTTTAGTTAAAAAGTTTAAAAGGTAGTGTAGGTTGTAGACGGTTGTTGTTAGTAATAATACGCCGCAAAATTATTGATATATGCAGTTAGTTCGCTTTTGCAAAACAAATGGTTAGGTTATTTTTCAGCACATTAAGTATTTTGTCATAATGTTAAATAACTTTGAGCGCATCGCTAACATTCCTCACCTTCTAGTGTTAATGCAGCACTAATCATATGGTAGGTGCAAAGCGCGCTGCAGATCACCACAATGTTTTGGTTTCGGTTTTCTCGGCAACTACGTGAACTCGACCATCGTTACAACGATACACTTATACGATAAGCCCCTTTTGCCCCACGTTGCGAGTACCATTTATGATCGACGACGGTTAGAACTAAGTCACTCACCTGCAACGACTTTGTCCACCGCTAGTAAACAACCACGCACGTTGCGATCCGTACGCTGACCCGAACGGTTAAAAACGCAAACCGGCATATCTCCGGCTGTAGTAGAATGAATTGAATTGGACTCTTAATAAAACAATAACTATTTACGATGTACGTCCAGTATAGTCTACATACCTAAGAAAGCTATGCACGGTACAGTTACACGCTATTGCTAGGGTAATAATTCAGCTTTCAATTAGTTACAACACATCACACTTAGTTTTAGAAAATCAGTTATTTTTCTGGTAAAAAGTGGTAAGAAGCAAACAATTTCGAGTGAGTGACAACTCCTTGTGACAGTTGTGTCAGGAGAGTAAAACGTTCCGCGCATGTGCGAGGTCTACGCTACACGGCAATATTGCTCCTGGAAAATCGGGATTTCTCCCATAGTCCTACCCTTGATCCCTTCCAGCCATCCCACCGGATGAAGTCCGAATCGGAGGGGTTGAACTCAATCCCCAGTTTTCGATATTGCAATAGCGAGACGTTACCCTCCTACTACCTCCACTCCAAACCCCAAAATTCTGGCACAAAAAGGACCGGAGAAACAGCCCTCCAAAGTATCAGCAGCTATCTTGGATCGCCATTTTGGAAAACTTTGAAGGGCTGTAGCTCCTACGCCTTTGGCTCTAGAGAGACGGGATTTCCACTTCCCATACCCTTTGCCAAACTCCACAGAACCCCAGGGCAAAATTGCCCTAGGACGACTCGCAAGGGCAAATCAATCTGACCCCAAAAATAAATATGGCAGGACTTATCATTTGTAACAATGTTTACATAAATATGAAATTGAACTAATTGTTTTCTTATCTCGTCTTAAGAGAATATGTTCGTCACCCTAGTATAATTTAACATTGGAAACTGTTTGTTGGCTAATGAATAACTTTTTTTATAAGTTTCTTATTCATGTGCAAAATCAACAGCTGTTTGTTTCTTTTGAAAAATAAATAAATATTTTTTTTATTACTTAGAATTGTGCTATAACGTCTACTCTATATAGTCAAGGCTTTTCCTATTTGATTCGATTCGCTTCCATCCATAGGGAAGGTCTGTATCTTAGCAGCGGAGACGCTAATAGGTTGATGATGATATCGTCTGTTTTTTTTTATTTACAAATATACATATATAATATCATACAGACATACTTGCACTTACAAATCGAAACATTTCATGTCATATAATACTTGGACATGGACACTTGAAGAAATACTTCTTGAGCCATAGATGGACTAACTGGGAGAAGTGCAATTTCAATAATATTATATACATAAATCAATTGATAATCTTTATTGAAATCGGTTTAAAATTCGAAGCATAGTGAACCACCTTCTATAAAAAAATTAATGAGTACATCAACGGGGCCATTTAAAAGATATAATGTATTAAATGGAATGAAAAAAATAGTAATAATAGTAAATATGTTTAAAAAGATATAAGGATTGGTCTACACATTCTATGATTTTTTAAAATATTCTAATGGTGTAGAAAAAAAAATAGCGTACAAATTACAGTTCTATAGCAATTTTAATAATATGTTTACAAGTGGATGATACTAATTGTTCATAAATTGATTATTTTACGGAACCATCGTTTTTATCACGCATTTTTTTACTATATGTTACAAATACATTGATTATTTATTTATTCAGAAAAGTAACGCTGTTTAATAAAAAATATATAAATCGATAACGGTTAGGTCACATGTAAAGTAATTATATAGCTAAGGTTTCCTTACGACTGTTTTCACTGTGCAATGATAGTTTACTCCTTACTCGATCAGTTGCCTCTATAGTAATTCATTTTCGATACATTTCAAATATTAATTATGTTTCGTTTTCTATTACCTGAAATTATATTTGAACTGCCAGAAGATGGTCAGTCGCAAATATTTAAAGCAAATTTAGTATGTTGGAAAATATTTGGATTGTGGTCTGATGAAACATCGAGTAGACTGTATAAATGTTTCAGTGCCTTTATTCTCATTATATTTTGGTTATTCAATTGGATTTTTATGACTTTAAGTTTATGGTATGCACCGAAAGATGTTGGGACTGTGTTACATCAATCTTTGTATTATTTTTTGGTAATAGCTGCTATTTGCAAAATGCATATGATAATCTTCAATCGTAATGATATCATAAAGTTGTTGGTATTTCTTGATTCTGGTGAATGTTTGAATCAAGAAGAAGAACCGCGGCAAATTATTAAAAATAATATATATCGATATGATAAATTAAAAAAAGTGCTGTTTGTAATTTACAGCACAGGTTTATTTTTTACTTTCTTACCAATTTTTACCTATTGGTTTTCAAATAATAGCCATCTGGAACTACCCATCTATCAATTCTATTTTCTTAACGAGACTGCCCGTAAAAAATATTTCATGTATATTTTGGCATATCAGTACTGTATTTCATTTATTCTTAGTAATCATAGTTTAAGTATAGATTCTTTCGCTTGTGGCGTGATAATGACGGCTATAACACAATATAAAATACTAAACTGGAAATTTGTGAACTTGAAATTGAGGCCATCAGAAGCAAATTACGACAAGGAAGAACAGGAAGTTATCCTAAAAGATCTACTTAATATGAATTTAAAACATTATGATGCAGTTCTGAGGTAATTTTGAAATAAGTCTAATGAGATCGACCTAAAAATTGGGAATGATTTAAGTTATAAATAAACGTTCTACTGTGTCAAAGTGGGGACGACTAATAATTACCACTAATTGTGACGTATTTAGGAAAGCAGAGGCAATTTCTTAGATTGGCTTTGCGGCCTGGTCTTTGGTCCATTGATTGTCCCTGCCGCCCTGTTACGTTACCGCGTATGAAGATATTATAACGTGTTATATTTCTTCGTTAGACACAAATTTACATTAGAAAACTTACTAATTAGACGGAGCTAGTTCATAGCCTAAACTTGTGAACCGAGAGAAGGAAAAATATGAAGGTTATTATAATATAATTTGTAAACAAATGTTTGGATAATTTATTTTTTTAAGAACTTGAAATCTCGGTAGAACTATTTTATTAAATTTATGAGTATTAGAAATTTCAACTAATATTGTTTGATTTTTCAGGTATCGTGAAGGAATGGAAAAGCTTTTAAGTCAATTTATATTTGCGCATTTAGGGAATAGTGCTCTATCGCTCTCAATAGCTATGGCTTTAGCTGCAAAAGTAATTTTCTATAGTAATATTGTAAATATTTTAGATTCTAATAGTTCCCATATTGAATTAGTACTTATTTGACATTGTACAGGTTTGAGTGATAATAGCACAATATTATTATGCCACTCAATGCCAATTTAAATAAGCTTTGTTTTATAATATTTCATATAAGTGTATTGTATGTACATACAGTGGACTTGCGGTAATTCGGACACTGTCTAATCTTACAAGTTTTATAATTTTTTGCATCATCAATGAATCATGGCAATACATTGAGTTAAAATCTGACATGATGTGACACCTTTGTACATTTTTTATATAGTTGTGACGTAGTGAACACGCATTCTTCAACTTTAAAGATTATCTTAAGAACGTCTTATTAAATTGAAGCATAAAAATACGTATCCAATATTTTTCTATTATCTGAGTGACTACTTTTTTTATTTAATAGAATTGTTTTAACCCCACGCACCATGCCCATTTATTTAAAATACCTTTGTTTTTTATCAAAATAGGCACTATGCAGTTTAGTTATGCCATGGGTCTGAAACAACACAGTAATGCTTTAATAATGTTAATTAGAGTTAAACATGATTAAATACTACTTTCAGAGTACATTGAGTAAAAAGTTAATCATTATGATCCTTTTTCTGATGATAAAATCGCTTATTTTGTTTATCCCAACGAAACTTGGAACTGAATTAACTCAAGAGGTGAGTGTGCTTTATAATTAATTTATTGGAAGATCATGTGAAGAAAGTCTTACTCGAAAATCTCATCATCATCATCATCATGATGAAATCATGAAAATTTGATGTCAATTCATAGTATCAAACATTTAATTTACTTATTGTGATTGTTTATTTAATTACTCCTGACTACCATAAAGTACCACCATATGAAACTACACCCACACGCACAATTAAAAGTGAATACTTTTTACCTGTAATAGGTTTTTATTTTACGTTTCCTCTCTTTCTTTTTCTTCTTTTTCTTGATTTTCGTCTATCCCCACCCCCCTCCCGTTTCTCTTATCCACACTCTGGCTGTATCACAGGTGGCCTAAGTGTTGATTGTGATGCACAATATTTACCTATTTACTACCTTTTCGTCACGTTTTATATAAACAAATTAACAACAAGGAAAAAACCCGTTTGTAGGTAGTTTAATTCAACGAGTAGGTATAAATTACTCAAATGTTAAATTAATTGGAATAGTGGATATTATTTAAGATGGTAATTGAATAATCTAGTGGTTAGTGGCGAACTGAGGACTGAGCTTTGAAATAAGCAAAATCGCATCAGCCAGGCGGTTTTCCGGAATTTGTTCCAAAAAATCTACATAATGAATTTATTATATTATGTATTTCTAAAACACAGTGTGTTATTGAAAAACGATTATAAATTTTGCTAGTGTACTAAAATACACTTACCGAAATATCTTTAGTAATAAACATTTTATTTCCACTCACCAAGGCCGCATGGTACAGTTTCCCTTGCCCGTGAAACAAAAGATGCCAGATAAAGTAAGTGTCAATTTCAAAGCGTTTGTAAAACTTGCAAAATATTCATAATATTAAATTTATACAATATTTACGTGAATATATTTACAATAAATTGATACAATATTTTACAAAATTCTTATTGTTTTAAATTTAAAAAAAAGATTAAGAATTTGAAAGACAGATTATATTAGACAAATCAGGTTTGGAAGAGTATAAGGTTACTTAAGTAAACACATCATCACTAAAATGCAAAAAAAAAACATTGATTTTAGCGACAACATACCTACTCTGTGACATGTAGATAATTAACATTACTTATTATTATTAGATGTCTCGGTAAGTGTACTTTTCGCGAACTATATTGGCAAGGTTTACATTTGTATATCTTGAATATCTGACTGTGTTTTATTACACAGATAATAACTCTTTTGTAGTAATGCAAAATAGTATTATTCGCCCATATTTTGGTGTATACAGGATGAATTTTATGATTATATATTTAATAAATTTTATTAGATGCACATCATCATAGTGCAAATCCCTCCGATTTATCGTATTCAGTCAACTTGATGACTTGTACATTCAGAAAGCAGTCTACTATATTATCTAATATATTTATTTTCTTTCAAAACAATAACTATCCGATTTTTTGTGTAACAAACAGCAATAGTTATGTTTAATATTTTAAATATTAATTAAGTCTGAAAAACACTACTCAAAATCAATTATATTATAATTGCAGTCTGAAAATTTGGTGTTTTCGGCGTACTGTAGTGACTGGATCTCTCGACCGGAAAGCTTCAAGAGGAGCCTACGATTGCTGATGCAGCACGCCAATAAACCTTTTATCCTCACAGGATTCAAAACCGCTAAACTATCAGTAGTTACATTTACATCGGTAATATTTCAATAATATTAGATTACTCTCATGATAGAACGTAATCAACAGGATTGGACAAAGTTTTAAATTACACAAGATTCACTCAAACTTGTGACAAATGGTTTTGTTTAAAAACCAACATAATATACCTCATAGAAACACAAAAAGATGGTTATACCAACAGATGTGAAACTGTTTGGTCGACTGTACATAAACGTACAACTGATGTGACTCAAATGTCATCATGCGCGGAACTTACTTAATAGCAAATGGCAAATAAAACCTTTAGTCATAACATAACATAACATTAATGAATGTGTGAAAAATAACGTACTCTTTTTTTCAATTTCAGATTATAAATACCTCATATTCACTTTTCACACTTTTTAGGAACGTTGATTCATAAAATAATTTCACAGACATAATAATTGTAAGTTTGCTGTTTTATCTTAAGTGTTTACGACTAATACTTGAGTTGACTAGGACTACAGCGTTCTCATCATAGTTAGAAGTTCATGTCAAAAAATGCAATCGATATGATATGATATAGGGTCATGCTCGCAGGCTCGAAACCTTCCAACCTCCCGAACAAGCCGGGTTCCGAAAAGGCTATAGTGCCGTTGACTATATTTATACGCTGCGGTTAGTAAAACAGAAGACTAAATAGTATATTTAGCCACTCTGCTTGGTATTCATGGACGACGGGAAAGCTTTTGATTCGATCGAAACATGGGCAGCGATGCAGTCTCTCCAAAAGTGCCAAATGGAGTACAGGTATAGCGAGGTGCTAACGTGTCTGTACAAGATCGCCACTACATATGTCACTCCGATTTCAGAACCAAAAGTCATATCCCATCCAATTACAGTGAGGCGTGAGGCAACCACTGCTTTGTAGGATATTTTCATGCTTCTGCATTGGAAAAGATAGGGTATCAATATTAATGGCTAGTGCCCTACACACCTTTGCTTTGCCAATGATGTAGTCCTAATAACCTAGGAGGACCTGCACAACATGTTTGGGGAGCTCAGTAGTGCATCCCAAAAAGTGGGTCTTAAGATAAACATGCACAAGACGAAAATCATATCACATGTTTACGTTGTATCCAATCCAGTTAAAATTGGAAACACTACCCTTGAAATTGTTGACCACTATGTATTACTAAGACAAATAGTCCAGTGAGGCGTATCCAACTTTGAGAAAGAGATCTTTCAAATCCAGCTCGGATGAGTAGCGTTTGGGAAGCTACAAAAAAATGTTTGTCTTGGAGGTCTATGAGGCTGGCCTTTGCTGAGCAGTGGACTTCGTACGGCTGACGATGATAATAATAAGGTGTCAAACTGTCAGTTCGACAGTACAGTAAGACATAACTGATGTAGCTCATGGTGACAGCTGAGTCTGTCACCATGAGGCATATTGGTTGGAAGACTTTGGTCCCAGCTGCATTTGAAGTCGTTAATACTCTCCAATCCGCATTGAGCCAGCGTAAAGGGAAGGCCTGAATTCCTGCTGTGAGGTCCTAATAACGTAAATCGCAAATTAAATATTGAGTCAAACAATAATAATAAGTGTGTTAAAAATAAGGTTTTTTTTTTTCAATTTCAGATTTTCACTTTTCACGATTTTAGTAACGTTATTGACACATAGAATTTTAAAAACATAATACTTGTACGTTTGCTGCTTTATTCCAAAGTGTTTACGACTAATATATGACCATCGGAAGTCTATTAATATATTTAAAGATTACACTATGCATGCACCTTTTATTAAATTGTAAATTTAAATAAATTTGTTGTTTCAATTTAATGTTTGTTTTTTATTTTTAACTAAAACGTAAGTGGTTGACCATGGCACTTATGAGGGCAACACTGAAAGTTTTTAGAACTGGCAACAATAAAAAATTATATAAAATTTTGAAAATGGATAATATTCCTAACGTCACTACTTAGTATTATAATATTAATGTAATAATATTAAATATATATTAATGATAGTTTACAATTGGCCTTTCACGTCGAAGACTATCTAGTGAAGGACTGCCTTCTATGGCAAATACTGCAGAAAACGAAAATGTTTGTGGCTTATGATAAAGTTCTGTCATCAGACCTTATGCATCAATATGAGTTAAATGTATAAAATATACCTCATAATTTGACTGTGGTCAAAAATTTCGTCAGGTCATCGTTACCGTGAAATGACTCAAAGATTTAACGGAGGTGTCTCAAATGCTGTGTTTAATTATTTACATAGTAACGAAAGCTAGATTATTATTTATGATCCTGGCACCAAAATACAACTTGTTCAGTGTGTTTTTCGAAGAGTAGCTAACTTATATAAGGAAATGCGAAGAGTAGAAAATAAGATAGAAAATAATACACTCATCCATACAGCTCGCAAATTAATGGCAGAAGTGAAATAAATATGTATTGCACATGGCATTATTAAAACAGAGCGTGATAAAAAATAAAAACGATGGCTTCCATTTTGGCGACATATCCAAAGCTACACGGGGGCGTCAATTTCTCAAATTGGAAATTCAGAGTAAAATTGTTGTTGAAAAAAAAAGCATAAGTACAACTTTATTGCAAAGTGAAGAATCCGAACTAAAGGAAGAAAAGAAAGCAGATACCTCTGTCTGTCTGACAAATACCTAGACATAGTTAAAAAGTGTGTAACAGCGGCAGAGATTCTTACAAAATTGGAAAACATGTTTGAAAGGAAAAGTATTTTCAACAAGTTATATTTAAAAAAGAAATTATTATCACTAAAATATTTACCACAAGAAAAATTTCAAGATCATTTCTTTAAATTTGATAACCTGTTGTCTGAATTAGAAAAAACTGGAATTGGATGAGTCTGAAAACCAAGCCAACACAGATTAGCTGAATAAATTTTGCGTAAAAGCAATTTTTTGACTTTAAGCTGGATAAAGTATTGGTATAACTTTTGTGTAAGCACTTATACAGATGATATTCAAGCAATTTGAGCACAAAATATCTTGCTTCAATTGGGATAACATTTGATTAATAGCTACATAGCAGCTGTATAAATGTACAACATACTGTATATCTTCTGCATAAATTCTGTTTTTTCTTTAGTCCAGAAATTATACATCTCTTATGCAGTTATTAATTTGTGAGTTCAGATATTCAAATGATATTCACAATTCCGATCTCAGGGGTAGTTTTACAAAGAAATTACACAAGTAAAAAAGTATAAATGTATTTTTCATTGTGACGAGATTATTTTGTGTTATTTACTTCAAAATGTTGTAATGGTCGCTTATTCACGACTTCAAAAATTTGGTAAGCAAATTGTTTCATACATTTTAAGTAAGTTAAAGGTGAATTATATAAACGCATGGCACTTTACTGTGAATTATCAATATGAGATATTCATTATTCAGATAAAGCTACAATTTAAAAGGTAAACAAATATGAAATAATAGGTATTTAAATTAAATTATCTGCACTTTTTATCAAATTTCAGTCCCAGAAAATAATGAGAATCAAATTTTGAGTAGGAAACATTATAAGCTAATGTTTCCTACTCACTAAACAAAGTGTTTCATAACATAAATGTTGAGGATTTTTTTAAGAAGAGGTTATATCGAACGTTAGTTAATGGCGGACTATTTGAATAAAAGTGTCTACTTCAGTGATTATTTTGCTTATTTCTGCATAATAGTTCAAATACGACTACATATCCAGAAATTATTTGGTTTAAAGTACAATAATTATACATTTCTCAGAGAAAGGTCTTAAATTACATAATGCAGTATACTCTAATTCAGCTTTTTCGGGTCCTTTTTTATAGAAAATAAATCCATTAATATTTTAGGTTGATGGGACCTATTCTAATGTAGGTACTTTTTATACACTCGGACTTGTTGCGCTCATGTAGTTAATAAGTAAGATACAAACGTAAACATCGAGATTTATTATAGTATGTTAGTATTTATAATATTGTTGTATTTTTGAAGTGTTATAGAAAAATTATATATTTTTTCAGAAACATGTAAAGTATCAATAATTCACAGTTTCAGGGTTTCGCCATTTCGGAAATTACGAGTTTGGTTAGAAAATGAATTTTCTATGTTGAGTAGAGTTTGTTTATTGTATAATGGAAAACTGCACCAACAAAGGTAAAGTAGAAAAGAATTGGGCACTAGTGTCTTTTCTCCGTTTCGTATGTTACAAATAAAAAATATATTAGAAGATAGTTTAGTGAAATTAGAAGCTGCTGTTTCCAACACGAAGTTCATGTTTCGGTAACGTTGGCACTAGTCCAGCCCAATCCTGGACAGTGCTCATACATAAATTACAAATTTCTACAAATGCACTCCTATTAGTGCTGAGGCAGATCTCAATTTATGTTTTATCGATAATACGAAACACTTTGGAAGAATAACAGATCTCTGTAACTTATTTTTATCGGTCAATTACTGGTTTATCCACCCAACAAATAAGCCCGAAGGAGGAGAAGGAGGAGCTCGAAAGCACATTGGTTAGTGTATTCTGCCAGCGATGTAGAAGTTAAGCAATGGTCTGGTCATAAGATGGGTGGCTTAAAATTATCTTGAGCTCCTCCGTGTTTTGGAAGGTACGTTAAGCCATTGATTTATACTACATCTGCAGTAGTAAACACATACTAAACTTCTATTTAATTCCACGTATATGGGTGGTGAATATACAAGGTTCTTTTCGAGCAATACAAAAAATTAAGTGGATATTTAGAAAAATATCGATACCGCTCCAACACTTCTTCCTCGGGAACGTTGCCATATCTTGTCGTTATACTTTTCTTTGAAGCTGAAGAAGTTGATAAGTCAGTTTCTCTGTCATAGATATTAAGGAATTGCGTAATGTATAACGGGAACGATAAACTACAATTATATAATGTTAGACTAACTGTTGGGAATAAACAACTAATAAATATTTTTTCAACATTAAATAATTTTGATCGCGCTTATACCACAACAATCTTCGTAGAAAAATATAATGGTGCTGCGTAATGATTAAAGGAAAAACAAGCGTTAAGTGTTTTATTTTTGATTCTTCTTCTTCTTGAAGTGCCTCTCAGACTAGCTCTGTCAGTAACTCTGTCAGTTAAGAAAACACTTCGTGTTTTACTAGGTTGACTTCATCGTTATCATATACAATATTAATCCCATGATTAGTCCAAAGTAAGTAACTTTCCTTCGTTTCACGGTCTCCAAAATTTCCCTCGTAAACTTCAAGATCCTCTATCAATTGACCTTTTAATGGAATCGGAGATTTATATTTTAACATGAAACATGGGTAAAGTAATAAGTATAATGCTTATGCATAAAATCATACCAATTCTTGATTTAGTAAGATTATGATAGATAGAATTTTTATCCATTTAATACTTTCCCTAGGGATATATAATTCTGAATCTCATATAGACGAGGTTGTGTTTGCGGCATTAATATTCATTTGTAGTAAGAATATGTGATATGCTTCGAATTCTAAATTAGTATATCTAAATTTAAGTTAACCTGTACATATATTAATAAAGCTACTGTTACTGTTGTTATATCATAGAAATTTGTTTGGCAATAGATCAAATTTACAGGTTTTCAGAAATGATTATTTAATAAAGAAATCTGATAGACTAAAAATAAAAAATCATTTGGTTTTAATTGCAAGAAATGACAAAGAAATTATAAATTTTGAGGTGTTTTGTTATTTTTTTATGAAAAACCAATCCGTAAAATATCCTTATAAATATTTTTCATTTTCAACTACAGCTAATCTGGACAGTGTTTCTTTGTATAAAATCAATCGAAAATTGAAAATTTTTTTTGTGAACACGTAGTCTTAATTCAAAACAACTATTACAAATTAAAGTCAAAATATCTTGTTTCACAAAGATCAAAGTCCAGTTGTTGACTCGAACGACAGGAAATGTGTCGCGCAATCGCCGACGGTGATTGCGTGTCGTATCCGGCTTCAAATCGAGGAGATCCTCATAAAACTAGTACTTTGCTTGCCAGGAAACCAGACACTACGTATTTGAGCTCACTTAATGATAGAGGAGGAAATTTCCAGGCCTTTTTAGTACTGACCTAAATTTTTTAATTCAGTCTTTTGTAGGGAGCTTTTCAAATAATCATGTGTACCACACAGCATGGATATTATAATCTTGATTTTGTTGCACCATCTTTATTAAAATATAATAAATGCCAAAATAATATATTATATGATACTATACTGTAGGTATATCTGTTAGGCCTTCAAGAAATAAGCCGCTGAACCCGATTAAAAACATTTGCTATAGATTGGAATAGGATACTTACCTGTTTAAAAATAAAATCGCAATATTAACGATTTTAAATTGTGTTTTGCTACTTGGGCTAAATCACGCATACATTGGCGGCATCCACTGCAATTCTATATTATCCTAATCAATGTAACAGATCTTCTATATATTGTAGAAATCTTCTACATATTCATTTTACGATGTTATATTTTTTCCTAGAACTTCGTGCTCTTGAAACTTTGTTTTGTAAGATAACAAAAAGAAATAACTATAGTCTTATATATTTTATTACAAAGTATATACTTATGTACATTTTACTATATGCCGCAGACTAGTTATATACATAGTTTCTTTTTCGTATGTTTGTAACTGTGATAGATAAACCAAATAATAATAATATAAAGAAAATATTTATTTCCCATCACACAGGGCGACATTTTATGTAACAGCAAATAATATACAGCTAGTAAAAGTAGTTGTTGCCATTGAGATTCTGGTGTGAAACTGAAGCGTAAGTAAGATTAAGAAGATTATATTAAAGGTCATAAAACCCGTCCTTCCGTTCCTTCCTACACTTGAAGACCCATAAGAACTTTGTTCGGATTTAATTTATGATAAACATAAATAAGCTAGTTGTAGATACGTTCGATCACCATCATACACGAGACAAATCATCATATGCCGTAATCTCTCTCATGAAATTATTCACAATATTTATAGGAAAATAAGACATAAACAAGTAAATCAAGAACAGTTACTATATATTCTTTATCTTCATGCCGGATCACGGGACACTGTTCCTACGTACATCTCCCACCTCTTCGACGTTCATTACTCTTTTCATACTAATCTCTTGTTTCAATAGCTTTTGATAGCACATAATCGATTTAATTGTGAAATATGTATCGACCTTCTTCTACTCTTATATAATTTCTTCTTTATTTATCTATTTTATGTGACATTGTTTTCACGTCTCTAAACGAATGGGGCATACTGTGATTATAATAAATATAATATAGTCGTTATAATACAGTGATGACGAATGTCTATACGAATCAATAGCTTTTTATGGTTATTGTTTACAACTTAATTAGATAATGTATACGTTTTATAATATTTTCTTCTGATAATGAAAGAAAAAACCCGTTGTCAAGCCAAATCTTATTTTAAATTATTCTCTCATTTATATCATTATAGCAAATGTCATTTTAAAATATAAAAATACTATTAATTATATGAACAGACAGAATTAACAATACAGACAGACAAACATTGCAAAGAATAATCCTCACCTTTAAATTTTAATCCGAGTAATAATAAGTATTAAAAATAAAATTTATTTGCCTTTAAATGAGGTACATTGTTGGTGGAAATACAATATAAATGAGTCCAGCCCATCCCATTTAGCCATCAACAATTGCATGTAAATTGAATCTCACTATAATTTCATATCCAAATTAATTAAGAAAGCCACTATCAACAAAGTATTTTTACTACGCCTACTAAGAAGCTCAAAGCGACATCTTGATTCAGAAGTCAGTTTGTTTCAAAGCTACTTATTCCGTGTGCCGGCAACGCTTTCTCCAATTCCTAATGAGAAGCTCGGGCGAATCATTCCACGAAACATTCTAAAGTTTGAGGCAAAGACTTTCCTATTATTTTTATGAAGTTGTTTTGAGGTTCCAGGAAAGCGTTCCTGTTGCCTTTTAATGAAGACATATAAAAAGGGGGAACTTTTGGCGTCATTTTGTCTTATAAAGTGTTGGTGGTTATTTTAAAAAAATCGTTTTATTTCATTGTTATTAAAATGTTAGAAAGTGTTGTATATAATTTTACTTTAGTTTATTTTTTTATCATACCGGAGGCGTATTCCTAAAATCAACTTAATTTGTGAAATTTTTCTTTGTCACTCTCAATTGGTATTTGAATCCTATGGATAAGTCAGAATGTTGCTTTAAGGATTTAAGTTTTAAG
This sequence comes from Diatraea saccharalis, assembly GCA_918026875.4. NCBI lineage: Eukaryota > Metazoa > Arthropoda > Insecta > Lepidoptera > Crambidae > Diatraea > Diatraea saccharalis. The sequence goes on from OU893334.1 coordinate 2,462,247, forward strand.
TGCAGTCACTGTTTTATCATCGTCAGCCCTTTTACGTCCCGACTATAGGGGCTCAGGCCTTCCTTATGGATGGTTAAGGAAGATGGGCCATGACATGTCCAATGCGGATTGGAGGGTACTAACGACTGCAAATGCAGCCAGGATTAATGGCATAATGTACCTTCCGAAACACGGAGTAGGTCGAGATAATGTTTTTTTTATCATTCATCTTGTGACCGACGCTTACGAAAGTTGCTTAACAATAGAGATCGCGGGCAGCGGTGCTTATCCACTTCGCCAATGAGCTACTCAACATCTCATGATTTATCGCAACACCGAGTTAGTGTTTTGATCAATACAATTTTTACCTTTAATGCTCCATAAATTTTGTTTACTCATATATAAATAATACAAGAAAATGCCAAATTTTAGCACTCAATTTTGAATATGTATCAAAACTATCAAAATATTGGGCATATTTGGCCTTTTACACCTGTCACTGTCGAATTCTTATACAGAAGCAGATTTTGATGTAACAATTCATCCTTTCCTTCTTGGATCATTTGAAATAAATTATTGCATGTTGTCAATTGATCTATGGCAAAAGCGTAGGGAAATTGACCATGCTTCCTCCTCTCATATATAACGAGTCCAGTAAAGGCTCCACAAACGAGAATCACAAAGAACAGTTTCTGTGAGCATGACTGAACTTTGGAATTCCAATATCTAGTAAATATGAAACGGTATAAACAGAACATATTAATGAAAATCTTCGTGAATGCTGCTTTGTTTAAAAACATCCTTACGCAAGTGGCTCACATGTCAGTTTCAAGGTGTCACCACTTCTGAGGTTCTAGGTTGCATTCTAGGTTGTGTCAATGTAGAAATTAACTTTTTTATTTCGGGTCTGGGTGTGTTTACCTTCGTTTGTATCAGTTTTCATAATACAAGTACTTTAGCCATATAAATTGACATCTGCTTTCTTATTCTGTAATAAAAATTTTGCATTACAGTCGACTTTGCTGCACACAGCTTATACAGCGCTGCCATAGCACAGAGGCTTAATTAAATAAAAACCTCTATAATATGTAAATTAAATAAATGATAATTAACCATTCAATCGTGCGTCAGAGCGTGCAGTTAAAAGGTTATGCCAGAAAATATAAAAACCAACGAGAATGTATTACAAGATAATGTATGCAATGAAAGTGGAGAAGCCGACCCCGCTAGCGATAGGGCGGGAATATATAGAAATACTAGCTATAATCCGCGGCTTCGCCCGCGTCGTCTGAGAATTAAAAATCTGCTAGTAAGCATCCACCTTTATATAGTCATCATTAGCTTATCAACGTCCGCACTGCAGGGGCATGGGCCTACTCAATAGTTGGAGCCAATTATGTAAAATATACCGGTGTTTCTGTGTATAACGCACACGTCTTCATAGAATAGTCTTTTTTCTATTTTCGAGATCGACACGCAATCGACACGCCTTGCAAAAAATTAAAACAAATATTTCCTTTGAAATAATAGTCCTTTTGTTGAAGTGTTATTCTACGCCTGATCATAGCGACGTTATGGTCAGGTTGTTCTTGATTTTGCAATTCAGCATTTTCAGAGATTTCAGTGCATGACGTGAGTGAAATTTAGCTGTCGGATATTCTGCCATCTCTTCAAGTTTTAGGTATTCAGTGCTACATACGTTTCACCTACTCAGTATTTTTTACCCAATTTATAATTTAACCGTAATACTTTGAATTTTGGTTGCTATTTTAGATGAAACTGTTTTCTACCATTAGGTTATTTGTGTTTTTAGTCATCCATGATTCATAATTATCGACACTTTAGTATATTTTCGCAAACATAATTAACTCCCCTCAGGTGAATAATAAAGTATCTCTTTAAAAGTCACCCATATATTATTTTGTCGTTCGATGAATAATTCTCAACTAAAATATATTATTAAAAAAACCGGACGAGCATACTAACGCTGAATTGACCTGATTTTTTTCCTCTTTTTTATGGATAATGGTTTTCAAAAGAGTTGTTCGAAATTTGTTAAGCCAACTTAAGTGTGATAGTTTTCCTATTAAATTCGTTTTATATAATACTGCTGCATCGTTAAGTTTCTAACAAAAACCGTTAGATGGTGTTAGAAGAGTTCGTTAGAACGGTAATTGACATTTTGAAGCTTAGACAAGTCAACAGTCTCCCCACACTACTAATATTTTTGAAAGACCTATTCAACGATACCCCACGCTATGGGACGATAAAAAATGTTTCAACCTCAACTTTACATCTAGGTATAAGGGAAAAAATATATTTTGTTCAAGATTTTTTTTACCCCTTTGCTGGCGTGATTAAAGTGTAAACCATGCTAAATTACACCTTTCTAATAAATACAAATTCATTTTTGAGTTAAACCGCAGACCGACGGACAAACAGACAAATGTGACGAAACTATAAGGGTTCCTTGTTGACTATGGAATCGCAAAATAAAAATAAAAACACTTTGATTGAAAAAACCCTGGTTGGCTGTATCATTGATACAGCCATATTTTATGCGTGGATACGTCTATGTATGAATGGATATATGAGTAATTGATAAAAAAATAAATAAACAAATTGAAGACACTAAACACTAAATAAATAAATATTCGTCGCGTTCATTTGTTGAATGAAAAAAGTATTCACTAGCGCCAACAGATGGCGTTAGTGCATATACTCCTGCTGACAGAATGCCCCTCCCCTGCAGAGCAAGCATAGTTCACTTATACGCCAATAGATGGCGTTAGTGCATATACTCCTGCTCACAGAATGACCCCCCTGTAGAACGAAAACATAGGAGTATCCAGGTCAAAAAAAAAAACAAACAACAAAAATTTTTGTACAAAAGTACAGTAGCGTCATTTAGTGATCAGTACCGACAGTTAAATCTAACATTTTATTTTTCGTCTGAATAACAATTATCCATCAATTGATATTATTGAAAATAGCAAAATTAAAAACGATAGCTACTTTGTTTTAAATAATTGCAAAAAAAAAACATAGATTACAAACATAACAAAAATCAAAATCCTATTTGAAAGTACCGTAGCGTCATCTAGAGATCAGTAGCTGGGCTCAATGTCACATTTGCGTGTTCTTAAGAAACATAACATATGCATTTAATATTAGCGACAATGATTGTACAGATTTAACGGTCAGTTGCACAAACGTCCATTAGGGTTTAATGACGCCTTTAAGCTCTAATGAATGTAAAATTTGTATGGGTAATGTCGCTTTAAACTAATGAAAATTTTAATGGTCGTTTGTGCAACTGGCTGTATATCAATTAAAACATTATTTAATCCTGTGTAAAGAGCTTAAATCATTTACTAATGGATTTTGAAAAGATGACATGGAATATAATTCAATGACAAATTGAATTTTAACTCATGCAGTGATAAAGGTAAGCTCTTTGATGATAGTGTAAATAAACAAGAAAATGTAAGTATAGTACATTTTCTTGTTTGTTTACACTATCATCAAAGAGCTTACCTTTATCACTTTTGGATTATTAAAAAAAAACAAATTTCAGAGGCCAAAACATTGCAACTTCCTTAGACAACAAGCCTGCATGTTTATTTAATACAGCCTCTGGTCCCAAGTCTGCGCGGGACCAAAATTAGAAAAGTTCTTTCTCGTTTGGGGGCAAACATGCGGCCACTTTTCTAATAAGTATTTAAATATTAAGTTTGTTTATTCAGTCATGATGGTGACTCCAGTTTAGGTGGATTTTATTGAAATGTACGAGTCAATACTGAAAAATATTGAATAAAGACGATTAAAAAGAATTTATCTATATTTTAATTGCGGTAAATACCTTAAACTTCAATTCTAAACGAAGAGAAATATTGTTAAATTAAGCAGTATTCTTAAAACAGTTTTCTAAGTCATCTTTCTTGCATAATATACGTAAGAAAAAAATTAAGATAAGTTATATTTAAAAATTAAACGTCGAACTCGACGTCGAATACAGAGCTTCGTCGAAGCTTAGAGTTTCAATAAAATAAACCCTACTTCAAAACGAAATTCCCCTTTCTTATTAGCCACTGTCAATGGAATTTTTAGATTAATATACTTTTGATGACTTTCAATCTTCGTTTTATGAACGTAGCTGATGGTGATTGAACGGAATATTTTAAAGACAACAAAACTGATACTTAAGCATTAACATTTTTTCCTTCTTAGTAATAAGCTTATCCTGCCAACTTTGAGTCACATTATCTATGCTAATACTATTGCATATTGCACGTTGTGTACATATTCATTGAACCCAATTTTATCGCTTAATCTAAATGAGCCAAAACGTTTCTAATACATGAAGTGTCATGATAAAGTGTGGATTAATTACTCTATGATGATTAATTGAGAGAAACAAGCTCCACACTATATTTATGTAATTTCTAGAAAATATTTTCTCCGTTGTAGGTATAAGTGAAGTTGTTATATAAAGTTCGATAAATCTGTCAAATCTTAATAATAGAAGAATTATTAAATTATTGCCAATTTCAAGTGTATAAATAATTCACCACATTTATCGAAAAATGCACATTTTAAATCTCAATTACAATATATACCTTAACTAGCAGTAAAAGTAAGAAGCACATATATATTATATTATTTCAGGATTGACATAGAATAATGATGCCATTAAATATTTATTTCTATATGATTCTCCTGCAAAATTTTCGGTATATCTATGTTATTATTTTTGCTGAACATTTTTAAACCTACAAGGCAAGTACCTTATAAAAAATTACATACACTGTTCAGTCCCCAAGATGATTATGAAAACCCAGGCCTGAGACAATATAGAAAAGTTTATTTTCTTCATTGACCCGACCCGGAATCGAGCCCGGAGGACCTCAGAAATGGCGACACCTTGAAACCGGCGTGCGAATCATTCGGCTACGGAGGTCATTGATTGTGTTGTGGTTTTATATGCTTAATTCGATGAGCATAAACATAAGTTGGTTATATTGATAGAATAAATATCGGCTAAAAGCTGAATACTTCGAATAAATACGAATATATTTGAATAAATACATACAGCGGGTATTGGCGGTATTTTATCGTATTGGAAAGGAAAATAAAACAATTCTCATCTTCTCTCTACTATTAAAATTGTCATTTCCCACTGCTGGGCTCTATGTATCCCCACAATGATCGATCATGCGCTGTCGGCGTCCAGCGATTCCCTTAATATTAATCAGATCGTTGGCCCAACTGGGATCAAATCCTGGGAAGAATTTCCAATTGAAGTGCAGCGGTTCAACTAAAAATCCTTCGAACTATATGACTTATCTACCTCCTACAGATCTCTTCATTCCTAATTCAGTCATGTAGATTTTGACAAGCATTGTTCTCTCCATTGCCCGTTGGTTGACCTTGAGTCTTCTTATCAGACTCCTAGTAAATGACCATGTTTCGCTATCACTGACAACACACACTGGTCAAAGACTTTCATCTTGGTGCACTGGTAATTTGGATTCGAAGGACTGAGTTTGGCCCTGAATTCAATGGGCGTCTCTTTCTTTGCTATAACATTAAAGGGATTATTCCAAATGTGTTTTGGAGTGGGCACCACATGGGAATTTGATATGATTTTTGATGTGTTCGTCTTAAGACCCAGCTTTACTGGGTCTAACAGACTAGGTACTGAGATCTCCGCCAAGAGGGAAGCGGGTATGCGTAATGCCTAAGACCTAAGATCAAAAAAGCTACTGAGATCTTGTAGCATTATTTTTTAATGTATCGCGGACTCTTTCGGCATTTGTCCTGCTTTAACTTAGGTTTATTAATGTTGTAGAGTGGAAGAGAGCACGTGCATCACGATATATGTATGTATACGTTTAAGTCTGCGTCTTGAATGCAGTGCACGAGTCGATCCTTTTCTCATAAAATCGCTATAGATAATGCTCAGCCGAGCAGAGAATTAACGGTCCCAGTCCTAGATGTATATTTGAGTTATGATCATCCGCATTATTCATGAGGATGTTGGCATAAAATGGTAGTCCAGATGGAACATTTAAGATAAAAATATCACAATATGAGATACAAACATAGTAGTATAAAAATCAAATATTATTTGCAATGATAACATTGATGATTTGACCCCTTTATACGAAAATTGGAGGACGGAGGAGTATAAAATTTGGCACACTTATAGTTTATATGTAGAGAAGTGCAAACGGATAATATTTTTAAAAATAATGCTTATAAAGCACATGAAATCGATAAATAAAACATTACACACGCTACCATGCATTTGACACACACAAACAAGTATTTGTTACACGCATACATGTACTCTGTGCTTTTAAGTGAGATTCATCAGTGATTCTCCGATCAATCCAGCCAGTTAATGTAATGTGTCTTTTAAATCATTGGCTTCGCACGGTTTGTACATGTTAGCCATGTGAATCAAGTACAGACATAGACACACGCACACAAATACCCGCACAAACAAACATCACGTATAGGTAGTCATACAAGTACGTTTGGTGATGTCTACTGTCGTCTTACCGACTACTTGTTCTTACCAAAATGAGTTTCCACTTCGATGTCAAAAGATTTTCTTCTAATTGAAATTTATTATGGCCAAATTTCGATCAATGGGCGACCACTAGAATTAATCAAAAGATGTTTTTAAATGTTTGTTTGTCATTGAATTGCATTAATATTTACTGTCCTCCTTTACCATTGAGCCTCTGCAGTGGGGCCGTAGAACGGCTGAAGATGATGAACATTTATTTTATTATATTTGATTAATTTGACATTCACAATGAATTTTCCAAATGTCTCACAAAGTATCATAATGAAGTACTGTTGATAAAATATCGTTTTCGAATTAAAATGTTTCTATAGTAGGTATTTAGATGTTTCTCAATATCATAAGCTCCGGCGACTCGTTTGTATGGAGGTGATAATTTCATTTCACTTATATAAATTCACAAGTTGCGATCGAAAACGCATCTAAAGCACGTGTGCTCCGTACAAAAAATTATAAAAAAGTGGAAAATCTAGCACATTGGACACGAACCTGTGACCTTTCGCGAGCCAGGTGACTGGTCTAACCACTGAGCCACTTAGGACCTAACAGGACTGATGAATTTGTCAAGAACTTGTTATTTTTTCGTTACTACAAAGCGCATTTTTATCAATGTTTCATAATTATTAAGAATATTTTTCAGTACGATAATATTAATGCAAAATTGAACATAACTATTTTATATTTCCCAATCCACCTGAGATAACAACACTAAGTAAGAGGCAATACACTTATTATAACGAAAATGTTTCCCTGAACAAGGTTGATAGTACAAAATACGCCTTTGATATTTAGTAAACAGTTATTATTTCAACCGCAATTGGGGATTCCAAATCTCAGAAACATTCTTTTACGTGTATAAAACCTAAAAATATATTTTAATTAAAAATTATTAATTCTAATGATTTACTTACTGACAACTTACCACAAAGTTTAGAATATTTAGTTTCCAAACCAATAATTAATTAACCAATAATTTCCAAATGTTCTAAATTTGAATGTTAATGTTTAAAATATTGTAAGATTGTAACCTGATGAATATTTGATTTTCTTCTTAAATAGTTTATGAATCACGAAGGGGTGAAAATGGCTCCAAATGGTTCGTGTGATATTACACAATCCGTTGCTTGAACTTAGTTTGACACACTACCACGTATCCTGTTATTCATGCACCTGGTACTGGTTTCAAAATTGATGATTCTTTGAATGTCGCAGAGCAAGTTCAAAGTCAAAATCCTAACCTAACTGTTTCATCAACCTTATTTCAAAAGAGCTCTTATTTGTACTCTGTACAATTTTACAGAAGCAGATTAAATTGCTAACGATATGATAAAAAGCCAGACAAATTTATCGTTTCGACGGCAAAGTTTTGGTAGTTATTCCCTTCTACAGAGCAATTGTTTTAAATCAAGAAGGACTCTAAAGTTTGTAGACGACAATAACCGCCATTGTAAAAAACAAACAAGTTGCTCCGGCGGTTTTGCTAGTTCTTCAATTTATATACTGCACTATAGTTATTATACTAAAAACTTGCCTCGGTATCGATTGAATGTAATGGAAATATTTTAAACACTTATGTGCGTTTTTGTAAAATAAAATCACAATTAAAATATATTCGAGGACAGAAACTGCAGGTTGGGGAAGAAATAGGTAATATATTTTATAAAAAAATACAATAGAAATGTAAGGGTAAAATTATAAGGGAAAAGGCAGAAATGACAAGAATATATTTAAAAGGCGAAGCATATTTACAAAAATATTTATCATTATTATCTGCATTGACAATACTCTGTTAATATTTATCGTTGAAAAACAGCACCAGAAAAATATCTTTAAGTAGCGTTAATTGCATTAGGTATAGTTATTATCACCAATCATCAAAAACAATCAAAAACACAAGCTCCTACACAATATTCGAGGTAAAAGTATTAATGAGCGTTATAGAACACAAACCAATGATTTGAATGCAGTTTCACTATTATATTGCGGTATTCTTCCGTTAACATTCATTAAATTTTCATCTTTGATATATTGATCATCATCATTAACTCTTTCACAGCCAAACTGCAAGGCCTCAGGGCATTGTTAATAATTTTTGGTCACCCATCCCGTGAACAACTCTTGCGAAAATTGCTTAGCAATAGCGATCGTGCGTAGTGGTACTTATCCGAAGCGCCACCGAGCTGTGAATTAATATTGTCTATAAAATGATAATTTGTATGATGTGAAATAAAAAAATAAGATTCCAAAATTTTTACTACTCTAAAGTAAGTTGACTTCATTTATTTATGGGCAATCATATTATATAGGGTTCAGCTTATAATGGAAGTGTGGTATACGATCACGCGAGTGGGAGAACGAGCAAAAAGAGTCTTCCGATGATGCAATTAAGCATCGAGTAATTTACAGTGAACGCATATTTTTATCAGATTAGGTTCACGTCAGCGTCGTGGCCAGCGGACGTGGTTGGCAGCCGCCCCAGCATTGCACGGTTTCGTCTGTCTGGGAGAGGCACTCGATTAACCCGAGCCTTTCCAATTTTCCATCTGCAAGGGGACCAATGGTCCAATACTTGAGTATCCTGGTGACTCGGCCATAGCTTGCCGGGTTTAATCTCCGATGAGAAGGTGTAACATACGGGTTTTGGTGGGTAGGCCTCTGGGGACCCACTGGGCAGCTCACTGTCGGGTTCACGGAGGAAAATCCTACTCACCCCCTGTTGCTTGCCAGGTAACAGAGACAATTTCAGAAGCTTTTCCACGACGTTAAAGAAGTTAAGAACGTAAAGACAACTAGAGTTATATTTTTTTATGGCGCATAAAACCCATTTCTTTAAGTCAAAATAAAAATCAACGAAGGACAGTAGAATATATTGACCACAGTCCTGACCTTTGCTCGAGACAATATTTGGTTTGAATTAGGAAGGAATACATAGGTCCATACAACGTCCATAAAACAATATAAGGTTCTAAATTCTAAGCACAACACTTAGAAACTTTCATTATCTCGAAACTAAACAAATTTAAATATTAAGATAAACAAATTTTCGATAATAAATCTCTCAGAAAATTTATGTTGTTCTTAAAGACCATAATTTACGGCAGACTTACTTTCAACTAACACTAATACGAGCCAATCAGTCTAAACTTTGAAAATAATCTTTATTAAATTCTTGGTAAAATTACAACATGAAGTACCTGTCAGTAATAAAAAAATGAGTATGATTAATAACCACTATTCATAAATTTGTTCTTTGTATAAGCACCCGAATGAAGAAAAGCTACAAAAAACAACTTTAAACGTTAATACAAATATATATTATGAAACTTGCGGCGTGAAATTAGTTCAATTACATTAATTTACTAGCAATTTAATTAGCAAACGTCCAGTTTCACAATGCATGCATTTGTTCCACGATACTCTGGAGTAATTAGGAGTAGTATTAGTTTATCAAATTCGATATAATAGCGGTAAACAAACAATAAATTAAATAGTTCAAATATCTGGTGTTTTGTAATAATAATTTAATTAATACAAACTTTTTCACATGATAAACTTTCAGTAATGTGAATATGTCCAATAAGTTTTGTTTGAGGGTTTTTATAGTCTTTTTATACTCGTTTTTAAAAAGAATGAACATCTTAATCTAAATCAACAAGGAACATGTAAAGAGTCTGAAATGTCTAAAATGAAACCAATTATTTAATGAGAAGTGCGCGTAAAAATATAATAAACCAGTATGGATGTAGTAGTTTTGAAGATTTAAAAGTTAAAAAAATAACAGTTAAAACATTTTTTTTATAAATCTCGATTTGCTAAAAGTTTAATCTTTGTTGTTTTTTATACATCATTTCAAATTATCATCAAATATTCTATTGTTAGTTCATCGTTCTTCAAAATTGCAACGTTGAAAATAGAAATGAATGAATTTTCGGAAAGCAAATTTCAAAGGACAAAAATAACTTGCGTTTCTAAAACTATTGCGGTCATGGTACTGCATAAAGCATTCAAAGCACTCAAATGTTTATCAATCTTCGTATAAAAAAGGAATGATTAGAACAAGAATTGTAAAAAATGCGAGTGTTACTGGTTACTTGGTGATATTTTAAATCATTAAATTCACATTTTGGCTGTGGAAAAACCCTTACGTGATATGGTGTTGTTTCTTCAATTTTAATTACAACTCATTTAAACATTATTTCTTCGTACGTTTTTTTTTTTGACAAAAACATGTAACTAAGAAATCTATAGTTAGCTTATCTTTTGCTAATGATTTGTGAGAAAGGCCGATGGTAAGGCTATAGTGGTGATTTTTCACTGTTGAATAATACATTTATCTTAACTAAAAATGCCAATATTAGTAAAACAATAGCGGCGAGCGGCTCGATTTATTGGAGGCAAATTGTGGCCCGCGCAATAATAGCCGGAACTGACGTCATTTACCTCGGCCCAGAGAAGCTACCCTCGATGTGAAATATCTGCAATGGATGCGGCAAATAATCGATTTATTGAAAGTATATATTTAAATAGTTTGATTTTGGAACTTAGCTTCGGATGGCATGTTATACCGTTGGCGGGACGGGTTGTGGGCATGGCCCATTCTCCTTAAATTATTCCATCCATAGAGAAGAACTGTGCTTCATCAGTGGAGAGGTTAATAGGCTGATGATGATGAGATGTATTTTATTTCGAACATTTAGATGTTAAGCCAATTATGCTAAATTAGTTATTTACGAATTTTTCTTTAGTCTTGCTGACATAGTGGATGATCAATGCATATAAATATTATAACAATAAGTCTGTTAAATAAAAGAATAATTTATGATTAATAGTTGTTATATATCTTTAATAATTCAAATGTGGCCAGATGAAACACCTTTTTGAATAAGTAACTGAATATCAAATTTTAGAAAGTCACATCAACAAAACCTAAAGCTTTCATCAAAAAAAAAATATATTTGCAAAACCAAATCATTCCCGATACCTTCTCCAGTTGTTTTTTAAATCACTGGCATCCTTCGTTTATCTCATCCAAACTGTTTTATGGCTCCTGTGCCTTCCGGCCGGTTTCGTAGCGCACCGCGCGAATCTACTTACTTTGGCGCAAAATTTAGTACCGCGTAACAACCACGGTTATTGTGGTTCAGCTAATTTTATTGTTTGACGTCTAGTATGAGACATTTATTGGTTGTAAAATCCCTAGATAATGGTTTCGACTGCCGCTGAATGTAAATGTTTAATGGTTTATTGGAACTGATTTTATTTACAATAGTAGGTGAAAGAATTTTTGTGATCGGACTAGTATTTCAGAAAATTACTGCATACAAAAAAAAACAATCATAATTTAGAAACTTTATTTCTATTTTTTAAATGAGTATAGTATACGTTTTAGTTTCCTCACGTTCTCTTCATAAAATTGCGGTGGTTTTGGGAGTACACGCCATGAAAAAAAGTTATTTCATCATGGTTAGGAAACAAGTGACGATGCCGTAGCAGAATAGTGGTATTGTTATGACAACACTGACGTTAGAAAGAAAGAAAGAAAACTAATTTATTGAATATAGACACAAACATACAAGCGATTTTGCAATATACAATCATAAGAAAATGTATCCGATGTGGTACCGACTTGACATGCGCTGCAGATTGTCGATGACGGATTTTAAAAAATGGTCACACTATTATGTATACTCGTATTAATGGAAATAATAACATTGGCACTCTTTAAATATCAATACTACAGAAAAAAAATGACGGCATATTATCGAGTTAGATCAGAGAAAGCGGATACGAGCAATTGAGTTCGGACAGACTTAAAGTTTGGTCGAAATGAGCACACCCTTTTTTAAGAACTCGATTCAAAATTATAGAATTACTATGTTTGTAACCAAGAAGGCGAGTAAACATAAAACTCTTCTGAATAAATAATAAGAACTTCCCAACACAATATTACTGACTGCGTTCTCCTTCATAACAATAAAACAGAAAATTATGAAATCCCACTCGCATAAATCTTGTGCTGAGAACGAAATAATTATTTAGGCAGTCATGTTTGCGTAATTATGAATTAAAATTTGCGCAATGGAAGGCCTTGAAGGAAATTAAATAGAAGCCTTTCTATTACACAACTTGAGCGTGTTTCTTATTTATTGTTTTCATTTAATTTTGGAAAAACCTAGGAGACATCTAATTTTTCTTGGTGGTATATGTTATATGATATTTATTAAATTGAATTAAAACAGATGAAAAAAGAAAGTTGTGTAATGAGAAAAAAAGATAGATGTAGAATCTGGAAAGGTCAAGGCGCATCTTTCACTCTCAAATTGATCTAGTTTTATCGCAAAGTAATGTTAGAAGCCAAACAGAACTCAATTTTTTGATATTAAAAAAATACACACATGAACAGTTTCATTCTGCCTATTCATAATGGATTCAGGAGCATTTTCTGAGATTGGGTCCATGTTGACCTAGCAAATTATCTTTGATTACTTCTTTCTACATTAATATTATGATTACTGAATAGTTTTTTTTCTTTCTTTTACATGCACGAGCTAGTACACATATGAACACAGTATTCAGTCTCATCCCACCAGCGCCACTAAATAGTTAGTCCAACCCACAATGGGTCCTTTATCGCCTTTTTATTTTATATCGAACTGTATCCTTAGAGCCGACGTCGACGTCTTTAAAATGGTGCATGAGTCATTCGCAAAGGAGGTAACATTGATTTTATAAATAAACATTAAATATTTTCTTAATTTCATTTCATAATTTAATTTCACACCAGTTACAAAAATTTTCACAACGCTTAGAGTTCGGATCATGAACCAAAAAGTAAATAATTTAATGAATACAAATGAAGTGGTCCTTTTAATTCGGCGAGATATAGAAAAACAATCCCTTTGTATCTTATATCGCATAAAATAATTAAATGAAAGTAACAAGAATTTAGAGAACGGTAATTAATTTATAATGATTATTATTTTTAATTAAGGTATTGTGTATTATCATAATATAAAGCGGTTAATGAAATTTCTTTCAGTAGCGAGGACATTTTTTAGAATTCTTTTAAAATAGGTAATTCGATTAATTTAGGTTTGAGCTAGAATAATTTCTTACAAATAATATTCAATTTTAAAATACATGTTGTAATTCCATCTAAAAGATAATAATCTAGTTCATCATGTGTGAATTTTGTAATATTATTATTTTTAATTGTTACTTATTTAATAATTCGAAATAAAAAAGAGGTATATGTATATCTTTTTATTCGGTGGAAGTTATTCCAAATGTATCCGTAAAGTCCTGAGTATATATATTCTCAGAATGCAAATAATCGTTACACGACATTTTCTCTTCACTAAGCACTGGATTTATGGGTTGAGTTAGGTTGACATTTTGTTGAAAATGTCAATACGGTTTGCAAAAAAATATTTGCTTTAAGATCTTAATGTTGAAAGTTCACCAATAAGGCTTCAATACAATCTCTGTAAAGATATATGGAAAAAAATATTTTTGGAATGCCAGACGAGAATATATTACATACGACTTCTACATTTTCATTATTATTTTAATAATTAATCTCCTTTAACAGTATCAATTGGTTAAGCAATAAAAGCAAATATTAAGAATAAATAATATTACACTTTCAATAATTTAAAAGTGAAAAAGTTTCGGGCTCAGTATAATAATACTGCCGTCGTATGAGAGAAGGGCACAACTAACATTCTTATCAATATTGAGTTATATACATATTTAGAAATAGAAAAAAGACACATGTTCTCAATTTTTGTAGAATTTTATCTCCAAGGAATTTGGAGATACAGAAGTTTAAAAGGCGCAAATGAGACTAATTGATAATAATATTGTATAGAATGAAAAGGCACAAATACGTAGACGTCAATTTTATTTCATACAACTTCTTCACATGATAAATTGTTGTTTTTGTTTTTTGTTTAATAATAAATATATTTAAAAAGTATAATAGTATTAACCTTCCCGCATATATCATCAGAATTTTATTTTATTTTAAGCAATAGGTTTCAAAACTATGGAGAAGAATATGGTAAAAACTTTAATTCCAATCATCTCAATTTGACCAAAATGATAGATGTGCCGTTCTGTATTACGACGGCAGAATGTGTGAGAGTGGTAAAATAATGTTCTCAAGTTGCAGACGAATGGAAACAGTCGCATGTGTTATAAATATCAAATCAAATTCCATATATCAATAAAATATAAAAAAACAGCTACTTTGAATTCGTCCGCGTAAATTATAATCTATATCAACCGCGTTTGATGTAGCTTTCTGTAGGAGAAGAATCAAGCTGATAACGAAATCCTTATTTCACTTTCCATTCTATTAATAAAATCCTCTAATAATGATTTGCGTTTTTATAATAACCGATTTAGAACGTGTTTATTTTTTTTATAAAGGATAAATTGTTTGCCTTATATTCACAGTTATATAAGCGAAACAAAAGTCATAAATCTTCACAAACAAGATGAACGGACAAAAATAGAAATTTGCTTCTAAGCAACAAAGTACAATGAATTAAGCAGGGTTTGAAATTTTATTTCAAACATTGGGCCGCATAGGAACAATCATCTATTATTTACAATATGTATATTATGTAGAAAGACAGTAAAAGGCAATATTCTGCATTTCTACTGATTTAGTACCGCAATAGAAAGTATTTACGAAGAGAAATAAAATTAATTAACAAAAAAATTATATTTTATTTCAAAAGTAGTAGACAAACTTTAGGAATATTGACAAAACTCAGTCACCATCCTTCGGATATAGTAGGTATTTTTAAAGTAGCAATATATTTATGTATCAATGTTGAAACCTTAACGAATATAATATAATATTTGTGCACTGATTACAAATTTATCCTGTACGTAGAAATTGTATAGTGAACTTAGCTTTATGCTTAAAAATATATTATTTAGAGTCTTTGATAGAGCAAGATTGTAAGTAGACCGTCTTCGTCATAAAATATAAGTATCTACAATATTCTGCAATACAGCGTATTCTGCAACGGTAGATGTTTCATAAATTGTACATAATGTTATAGTATCATCTTATTAAATAATTATTGTAAAGGTAAGGTTTGAGGCCTCGTTTCTCGTTTCTTCTTAAAAATTACTAAATGAAAATTGATGAAATATGATATTTGGTAAAATATATCCCTAAATTAAAAAGAGGAATTCTAAAAGTATAAAATACCATCAACTTATTAAATGATAACTGCTCGACTTAAATAGCAATTTCGTGATATTTTGCACCGTTTTTAAGAAATGTGTTCTATTTTATGAAAAAAATATGATTCAACTATTTTTAGCAGTACTTATATTTTTATATGCGTCATAAAAAATATACTGTTGCAAAATACGCTATCTTTTGTTTTTTAAGTATATTTTGGTGTTTTGTAAAATGTTTCCGGTTACTTTCATCGTATTAATAAAAACATATTATTATTAAAAACAAAACTATAAATTCGATTTCCCTTTCAGGTCCATAAGCTAATAGAAAAAAGAATCATTAAAATCAGTCAAGTCTGTAAAAAGGTATGCATACTATATCCAAATTGAGAACTTCTTCCGCTATTATTTCGTAGATTATGTATATAAATATTGTCACCATATTCAAATCTAATGATACCAAATTCCCGAGAGCTTTAATTAAAGCCAGTATTAAATCTTCTGTGCATAAGCGTTCGCTCATCGCCACGTTAGTTTAATTGAATTGGAAGCATCCAGATCCAATGGCGTGATCTTATGTTGAACATTCACTTGCCAACTCCATTAATTTAGAATCGATTCTGTTACATTGTGATAGTAACTGAAGCCGTAAGATCTGAATAATGTGGTGCATGATCTTCGTTTGCATAGAACAGATCTTCAATTCTGTCTTTGACCGCATGATTAAAATTTAAGTAATCTGCACACCATCCACTGCGAAATGTGAGTGGTGGTGATTGATGTGCGGATTGCCCGGTGGCGCAGAACTTAAATAATTCTTATTGGTGGTATTTCTTTGACTTGATCGGTCAGGGATGTTCTGTGGTGGATCTTTGGCTGATCAATCAATAAATCTCATTGGGATTTTACTGAGATGGTTATTCTATTTCACCTTTTTTGATACCTGTTTATTGTTACTGGCGTAGTTCAGAGGTAAAATTACATACATCATTTTGCGTTTGTTTTCTCCCTAAGTCCACTTGAAGTATGTCTGAATGTAATGGGACTTGAAGAAATGATCTGCCATCTGCAACAAATGGTGTCATTATCTCAACTAACAGTCATAAACACATAATAGTTACCTTTTGGAATCACTTCATCTTAACGATATATTCTCATAGAAAAAATATTTGATATGCTTATAAGATTTTGAATCAAGTTCATTTTAATACTTGCAAGTTAACAAGATTTAGATTTTCATCAGAACTTGGCTTTAATTGATAAATATAACTAAATAAGGTCTCTTAAATGTCTGTCTCTAAAATGAAATAGTTTTTAGATATACACGTTAAAATAAGCCAAATTAATCCATAAACCGATAGTAAATTTACTAAACATTTCCAATTTTTTATTTCTACTATTGGGAATAATTTGAGTGGGCTTTCCAGTGTTTTCTAGTCTCTAAATTTCAAAATACGAAGTTGTAAAGGGCTTTTTTCGGTTATTTTGTTCGGTTACTTTTCGTTTTTTATTTAATGTCCGGCTCCACTTAGTGGCAGGTCTTTTTTATTCTAATTTCTCTTTTATTCCAGTTCTTTCTTTTTTACATCTCTTTCATTCCTCGAGCGACTGAGTTTGCTGTATCTATAACTCTTATTCTAAATTATTTTCTACTAGCTTTATCCCGCAACTTTGTTTGCGTTGTATTAGCATTTATAGTCATTTATTTTCAACCAACTTCAAAAAACACAAATAGGTTTTCAGTTTGACTATTTTCCTAATGCCCATTTTTTTGTTTGTATATTATCAAAATAATATCATTAAAACTTTGACGAAATTAGATCAGTAGTTTTGTTTTAATATATTAAAAACTGAGAGAACTACATCGCCTAAATTATCATGCTATAGTGGTTGTCACATAGGAACTCTAATTGTAAAATAAAAATGTTTATTTTCGTAAATTAACAAGCTTGAAAATAGTAAAACAATCCTTTTTCATCAAAAATTCAAGCTTCATTGAGGAGGAGAACTATACAAAACATATGAACAGTAATAGTGCATCCTCGATATTATATACTCGATGGCAATGTAATATAATGATTTAGCGATGCTTTTTTGGAATGAGATTCGCTTTAGAGTTCCATACCCAAAGGGTTAAATATGGGACCCTATTACTAAGACTCCACTGTCCGACCCTTCCTCTGTTACTAGGCATCTTAGGAACCTAGATAGGCAGTTGAAATTTTCACAGATAATAAAATAATTATTTAAGGGGTTGCCATACAACCAATTTATTTGATTCGCACTCGCACTTGACCGACTTTTTTGACATATCGTTTCCATGGAATACGGGTTCCAAAGTTTATTTCTATTATTTTTTTGGGTCAGACTATACTGCTGTAAGAAATCTTCCGAGTTTCTGAGATTGTGTGAATAGACATTTTGCTTAGCGCGTTTATCGTAACTTCTCTTCGTTTCCTAATGATTCTCGATAGTATCACAATCAAAGTTTTATTTGTCGTTAGCTTACTTTTTACTTTCAGCCTGGTTTAAAAAAAGACGTTTGTTGTATGAAGTGTCCATACATTCTCTCTTATCTGTTTTCTATGACTTTCAGCAGGCCCACCGCGTGACCAAATTGGCTTCGTTTTGATTGATATTCATGTGGGATTGGCGTAATAAAACAGGAGGATTATAGCAAATCGTCGTTTATTTTAACATCTCTTTCTTTTTAATAAAAATAAGTACATGCACACCGTATCGTCGTTCAAATCGTTCTCCTCGCTCGATCTCCTTCTATACTTTATTTTAAATTATTTTCTATTTCTTTCACTCCTCACGCATACACTACCGTTCCGTTTCTCACATTCAATTTAATCAAAATGCACTCGACGTTGAATTGCATTGGGTTCAACCCGATATATTAAACATATTACATATTTGGTCTAACAATACATATTAAAAGTTGAGTGCAATCCAATGTCATTCAATGTAGTTATACGGTAGACTTTGCACCTTTTCATACACTTATCCTGATCATCTTGTTTGTTAATTTTCGGTGTCCTTTTACTATGTTTTCTTCCTATCTCTGAGTCGGTTTAGTTCCGACTTTGGTGTATAGTTATTTTATTTCATCTTTTTCCTTCGCTGTCTTCTTCTGTGGTGTTTTTGATTGGGATTTTATCCTTTCTTCCTAGTTATTGCAGCAGCTATGTTGTCTTCAACTGTGGAAAATTTCTTTATAATTGCTGCGGCCAAACCCTCGCTATCCTCGGTGCACGCTTCTGTTATCCTTTCGATAATCTCTTTCATCATCTCTTTTATATTCAGTATCATTTGCTCTATGTTCTTGAGAAGCTGTGTATTATTCTATTCTTGTTTCTTTAACTCTTGTATTTCTTTGTTATAAAGTCGGCGTTTAAACAGACTTTTACTAGAAAAAAAAAATTACATGTTGCTTTTTGTTTAATTTCATTATCGGAATTTCTCCGCTTTCGTAATCACCCCAAAGTACGCTACCGAAGGCTAGGCTGTGGACAAAGATCCCTTTTGTCTTTGTTTTAATTTACGGAGATTATTTTTTTTAAATGAGTTTTATGGTTATGCTTACTAGTGTTTCTAAGCAAATGGTGCCATTTTTTTACTTAATCCTCTTAAACGGGGGAGCTTTCAAGCCTGAAACTTTGATGATTGAAAGAGGATTTGGTCTAGGTGCTAAGATCTTTGTAGTGATTAGATATTTTCTCCTTTTTTTAATGCAAAGCGTTTTAGAAACATGGCGCATGGCTTGGCGGTGACGGGGCGACTGTTATTACTATATTGAACCCTATTTTGTGAGATTAGATTAGAGTATCGTATCGTAACTTTTACATTTCCACAACATTTTGAGGTTGAATAGTATGTCAACCGCGACACGAACTTTGCTATGTGGTTATTTTGCGATTGTCTCAATGCTCAATGAGCGATTTCGATCTTTGAGCGTAACATATTTATCCCTTAACACCACACGGTATTTTCAGCCTACATATCTACACTCGTGGGCCCCACTTTTTGTGGTTATTATTCAAGTAATAAAATATGGGATATTTTAGGATTTATATTTATAAAATAAATAAAAAACATATTCTATGAAATTAACGCTTTTATTTAGGTTTTCATAATTATAATTAATATTTCTATTGTGAAAAAAAAACTACGAAAAATCTCGCCACATTCAAGGGGTCTATTTCACAGACTCATTATAAATAAAAAAAATACTTTTTTTATAATAACCGATATCACTTATTAACCAAAACCGACATAAACTCTTGAATAAATTTTAAAACATGTAAAATCACAAGGAGAATGTTCGATTTAGTTGACTAATAAAATTTTTACCTTAATCTGTTAACATATTATCAGTCTCATTAAATTAGTCTCAAAAATATAATTTTAATGTACTTAAAACTTATGACCAGAGGTCGGAATTAGGTAGAGTTATTTATGTACTTGCATCGAAATGTTGATATTAATGTGGACCTTCCCGGGATTTCTTTATTTCTTCTTTCTTTATTTCTTTCTTTCGTTTATGTAAGTTTGGCAACGTCGTGCGTGCAGTAGTTTAAATTGTGTAAAAGTAAATAACTTTTTATTTAAAAAATCACGGGATATTTTCTGCTCTTTAAAATTAATCTCGGGATTTGAGGCATATCCACTTTATTCTTTCGCTGTATGAAATCAGTGTACGTACATGAATAACTCTACCTGATTCCGACCACTGCTTATGACTCACATTTAGTACATATTTTTACATCAACAGAGTGGTTCCGATAAACATTTTTCATACATTTGGAACACACCCTTGGAGTATTACTGACTTTGCTTCGTGAACACAAATGACACCTAGATTTTTTTGACCCCTTGCTTTGGCTCGGGTCTTGTTTTAGTTGATTTTCAGGTATGTCAACACCAACCTCGCGTAGGAACCTATCCATCATATCTTTCAGCTCCCTCGAAAGGTTGAAAGAGCCTCTTCTTTCCAGAACATGAGGAGTTACTAAAGTATACTCAAGTTCTTCTTAAAAGTTGTAACAACTCTTGCTTTTGTGAGGATTAGATGCGCTGTAAAGAACATGATTGTTTACTCCAGAAATATTCAATACTAAGCAAAATATTGTGGTCTGCCATCTTTGACTTCTCCGGTTCACTGAGTAAGCAGTACAATTCTGGTCTAAAGCATCTACGCCACCTTTGGAAGAATTGTAACAATCTCGGGTTTTTGGTCTTGGTTTGGTGCATTGAAGACACTAGAGTTATACTGACGTCATTTAGCAGCCTTTCTATCTGTTGGGCATTTAAATTCTTACTCATACTGCACCACAAACCTAAAAAAATATAGATGAAAAGGATTATCATCAACATAAAATACTTACGTAACTACACTCGTGGGGGACCTAGGTCCCGCAACAACACATACCTCACAAACTTCCAACGCTAGCACGACGCACATCTGCACCCCGACAGCTTTCGGTAGTCACTGGGAATACTCGTCACCACGACCGCATCGCGTTCAAAATATTTGTATAATTTGCAAAAAACTGAGCGCTGGGGGACTTAGGTCCCCCACGAGTGGTGTTAAGGGTTATCATCTTAATTCTATTTTTCTCTCTTTTTCTTCTTGTACTTCTTATTTTTCAACTGTTTGTTTGTACGTTACAATTATAAACTTTTTTTGCTTTACTTATGTATATTTATATCAATAAATCTTCAGTCCACGATTAGCTTTAATATCGAAAGATGTTTGAAAAAATCTCTGACTACACCACAAGGGCAAGTTAAATATATTTAATTTTATATTCCTATATTGTAGTCACGACAATCTTTATATTTATTCAAAATAGTCAAGTCAACCAACTCTTTTTTTTATATCGAAATAAAAATCATTATTTTTCCAAGTGTATCACTAATAAAAGTAACCCACTCTTTTCTGAATCAATTTCCGATCCTCACATTGTAAGCATTGGTGTGTATTTCATAGTAGTTACATTACGTTCAAAGGCCTCGAACAAAGCCGGTCACAAACAAGCCTCGAATGAATTCCGCGCCTCAGCCGCCACAGCCTTTTTAAGGCGTGTCGGAAATAAAGCTGTGATATACTTCCGCGGGCGAAGCGTGGTGCAAAACATAAGCGGTATTCTAATATCTTGGTGCTATTAGAAATATTTCATTACAAAAGACGAGCAGGTGACTTTCGCACCACTATTTAAAATTTTAGGCAAATATTCTTGGTACAAAATATGCATATGCATTTTAAGTTTCTGATTGACGCAATACGTGTGATAATCTAATTTGTCGGTGTCATACAAATGAGACATGTTTTTTTACTTTGAGAGCTGGAAATATCTCATGGAAAAAATAACTATTTTTTTTCCATTTAACTCTACATAAGAACTTAGAACTATAAATTTAACTAGTTTAAAGTGATATTACTGATACAATTTTCAAATTTAGAAAAGTAGAGCTGAATGTCGTCAACCCGTCGTTAAAATTCGGATGGGGTTGAATTGTAAAAATATTATTTAAAACAAAAGTTTCTAAATTGAACCACAGTGATCTTTAGAAGAATAGAAGATAGAATCACACAATGCTTCCGGATTGTTAGTATTTTGGGCGTGATGCTTATAAACCAGAACTGTTAAACTCAAAACAAACATACAAAGGATATATTCTCCTTTTATTTCATTGCAGTACAAAAATTAACATTATTCCTGATAATTTATATTTGAACTTCTCGATAAAAGCTATTTATTTGCAAGTGTGGTATTTTCAGTATAAATATAAATTTATACGTGCTCGATGCACTGAATGAAATTTAAATATGGATTAAATTTGATATTATAAACAGTTTCTTTTCTAAATAATTATGTTAGCATTCTAAAAGAATGCGATATCGTTTGGCAATATTTTTAAGTTGGAATTCATAATAGTCACTTCTTATCATTGTCATTGGTACATAATCTTAAAAATTTATTCTTTTGAGCTTTCAAACCAAATTAAAATTTTACATTTGTATTTTCACGTACATTATAATGCTATTGTTTTTCATTCTTTTAGCTTAATCTTTTAATTCTTATTACACTTTGGTTTTCCTATAATTGTTTCTTTCTCGGCATATATGTAATATATGTTGGTATAATTATCTTTTAGGCTTTTAAGTGAGCGTGCCGGCGAGAAGCATATACAAGTTTTTAAAACGATTTAGAATATTATGTTTAGAGAAATTATTCCCAAAAAATTAAGAATAAGCTGTTATGCGTTACGTTAATACTGTTATGTGTAAATATAATTAGGTCAAACAAAGAATATCAAGTGATGATGCATAAAGATTTTAAGCAAATGGATGAACAACTTCACACTATACATACATATCACAACATATCGATTACTCCTTCGGTTAAACTCCAATATATTAAAAGCAGGTTGCACCGCACTTACGTAATATTAAGTTTAATATCCAAGACTAAGGCATAACGAAATATGGCATAAGAAAATTTGGGAATATTGAACTTTAAGTTATATAAGGATAGGGTACCTTGTACGGTGATTATTAAATTAATTATGTATTTTAGAAAATAGGTCAATGGATCATTGGACAAGTACCCTTATATTTTATAATGAGAACTCTTATGTTTAAGCACAGCTTACATCTGCTATTTTAATATCAGTCGCTGTTTTCCTGCGACTTTACCCGCATAAATCATAGGCTATGCCATCGGCGCTTCCCGTAAGTGAAAGAATTTTAAACGGACGGTATTTTTTCATAACCTCATTTCTATATTCATATTATGAATCCACGAATGTCTCATAGCTGCATACATGTTTTTTTCTAAATTTGACCATATGAATTGGCGCGATAAAAAGCACAGACAACATCCAACTGTAGCTTGAGAATAACCTTTCATTTTTTTTTAAGTAAGGACCATAAAACACCTTTTGGTTCTAATTAATTTTAATCAATCAACTCGAAGGCGGTGTCATAAAAAGTTGCCGCTTTAATTACTCCTTCGAAGTTTCCCCGGTGTTGCCAGTGCCATGGGTATAGCAGCTGTGTTATCTGATCTGGCAACATTGACATCATTTGTCAAAATGGCAACAAAATTAACTGCCAATCAACTTTTAAATTGATTATTGTTTAAATATCCGTTTCGTTATTAACAAATAATATTTAACTTGTTAGCTTAGATGAAACAACTTTTAAACGGTTTTTACGCATTTGTATTTAGTTTTAAACGTTTCGGATCGTTTACAGGTTCCGTGTTCACATAAGACTAATGTGATGAATCTAGTCGGAGTTTGTTTCGCTAGTTCTTCTCAGACAAGAATCCCAAAGTTGGAACTGGTGGTAGATTACGGTAGCTAGGGGTAAATAAATAATAGCAATGGGCCGTTATCCATTTTTTTAATCAACGCTAACAGATCGCCGATCATCAATATCAAAACCATTTTGATAACGCCCGTGGGAGAGCCACGCTTCGGCATGTATGGGCCGGCTCGACCGGAGTGATACCACGGCCTCATAGAAAACCGACGTGAAGCAACGCTTGCGTTGTGTTTCGTCGTGTGAGTGAGGGTACCGGAGGCCCAACCCCTCCCTATTCCCTTCCCTCTACCCCTCTACCCCTCAACCCTTCCCTCCCTATGCTCATATTCGTCCCTCAAAGGCCGGCAGCGCGCTTGTAGTCCCTCTGGTGTTGCAGGTGTCCATGGGCCATGGTAATCACTTACAATCAGGTGCTCGTCTGCCCCTTATCCCATAAAAAAATAACTAGTTATATTTGATAAAATCAAAGCAAGTTTTACTCTTCTGAAAACGCGATAAAGCTCAATTTTGGGTTGGTGGATAATATTTTTTTATTAAGTAATAAATAATCATCCTTAGAATAAAATATAGTCATCACTTCAACTTTTATATTCCTTTTAAATATTACTTTATGTTTTCCCTCGACTAATGTATTTTAACCATATTACCCGCATATGATCTAGCTTCCCGTAAGTGAAAGGAGTTCAAAATCAGTCCAGTTAATAAATCCAAACAATCAAAACTTTTTACGCAGTATATTTAGACAGCAAAATTTTGATACTGTGTTCGAAATTTTGGATGGTAACATTTGTGCGTCGACAACAATGTTGTACGTCTCGCTACGCAAATGCGAATGTTGTTTGTGTTTATTTCAAAGCCTATGCCGCCAAATGGACCTCCTTTGTGGGCCGTTCAGAGATAAAAGTACTGAACGACAATACTTCCAGAAATTTCTGTGCAATAAGCTGTTTTTTGTGTGATATTCATGTACACTCGAGGCAGCCGTTAAGATATTTTGCTTTGTATTTTATTTAATTATATTTTCTTGGATGAACTGTCGGTTGTAAATGTATATTGCGTTTTGATAAATAATAAGACTGATATTGAAACAATTATTTTATAGTGTCGACAGTCGGCAACGACGGCATCGGATATCCAATATCGGATATCATGATATTTCCTTTGATATCGCACAATCCATGAATAAGCGTATAAATATTCGCCTCCAAGGGGATTCAAATCCGCAATCGTTTTGAATGACTATTCTCTCAGGAGACGACATAGATTCAACTCAAACCCTCTTCAAAAGTATCTCTTTTGTATTTTGGATTAGGATTTATACCTTTTTATGAGCTTTATTTAAGTAATTAATCTTTATTAACATTATTATCTTAACACGGTAGCCCAGTGGTTTGCACTTTCGCAAAGGCCGGTCATTGGACGAGTGACCAAAAGTTCAATCTCGAGCTCCTCCGCGTTCGGACGGCACATAAAACTGTTGGTCCTTGCTCCATCTCCAATCAAACAATTTAAACAGGTTAGAATGGTGGATCAGGACCTTCTTTCTATTAGATTATATCCAGAGGGATGCTCTGTGCCCTCTGCGATAGGAACATTGGGATGATGTCAGTATTATAACTATCACCTAGTAACGAAAAAGAAGAATAAGAAAATTGTAAAATATGTCATACATACATAAATTTATGAAAAGGTCTGAATTAGTTACTTAAAACTATAACTTAAATATATTTTAATAGTGTTTAAATGTTAAATAGACTAACTTAGAAGTTGATTATATCTCCTTCATAAACCTTTATTCACTTTGTGTTAATGTAAATTAGTTAGGGTATAACGATGATAATCTAAGAAAATTAATCAAGATATCTATTAAAGGCATAACATAAATGTTTCTTGATGAACTAATTTATTTATCTATCAACGAATATTTCAAACTATATTATTTTAAAGTAGAACGTCGAAAGCAGCATTCATTCCTCAAACCGTTATTATCTTTTGAAGTCCATTTTATCTGATTTAACCCGTTATACAGTGCTATTTTAAATTGCGTGCACTGTATTTATAACATAATAGTGAAATTTGGCACACTAGCGACAGAGGGGTTAAATATGGATTCACGTGGACGAAGTGCAGCGTCAAGCTAGTATCAAATAACGTACATCAATTTGTAAATCAAACAGTCAGTGTTATAATACATTCTGTATATTTATCACAGATAATATGTAACTAGGTTGGGAAATTGCTGCCGCTTGAAGTTAATTGTTTACACCGCTAATTTGCATCAGAAGCGTATTAATAAATTTACTGGTTATTACATATTTAGGCGAACAACATAGTGTAGAGGTGTAACAGTGTATCGTGTGCGTCAGGTCGTTATGTTCCCTAAAATATGGTCGAAGTTGGCGATGGCTGGGTCATGAGGAATGACGCTTCATTTATTTTGCTTTAAAATGGTTCGAGAATAAAAATTCCACCTATAGGTAACTTCTATGCACATATACATAAAATGCAAAAAGAAACATGCTCGGGACTCTCATGTAATTTAGGGACTAAGCAGCCAAAGCAGCAGAAATACTAAAGTCGGCACCAGAAATTACACATTTTCCTATATGACACGGCATAATATTTGATTAACGCCAGAATTGTCCATTTTAGTTATTTGTGATAATTGTATGGAAAGTGCCTTCATAGGTTAGTGAAGTCATTTTTCTATTCGACTTTTCTGTATGAAATAAAAAAGGAGAAAAAAAAAACAGCCGTTGCTAAGTTTCATGCAGGTTTTTCTCAGTACAAGGTCTTCCTAATGGCATGGTACACAAGTGATAGGTTGATGTTGAGTAACGTTCGTATCGTTCGTATCGCGTGTTTGCCTACCACGCGGTTGTAGGTAATTATTTCAAAAACAAACCCGAGTATAACCACCATTAACTGATAGAATATTCACTAGGCCGCCACTGCTAGTGGTGCTCTGCTTCGACAAGTCACAATTCACAATAAAGAATATAAACAGATGGATCGGCGCTGCTCACAGATAAGGAGAAAGGAGGGCAAGATGGAAGAGCTGACTTTATGTAGAAATTAATAGAAATATACTAGACTTAAGTTTCTTAATTAAATTGTTCTTGACAGCTATTTAAAAAAATATAAACCAATTTTTTTTTAACAATAACTACATTCTAGTTAAAAATGATTTATAACTCGTAAAGTAAAACGCCGAGAATTTCCATTTTGCCTTCTTCTAGAGCAAAGGTTTCCAAACAATTCAGGTCGTAGACCATTTAAAAAAATTAGGTGGACCCCCTGTTGCTACATTTTTATCATATTCCCAAAAATAAATCGGAGTAGTAAAAATAAATAAAAAATAGTATATTTTCTTGCGATCTATTTATTGAAATAATAATGATGACAGACTTAATAAAATTAAAATGAAACACTAATAACGTAATGTTACTTTACCAATGCAAATCAATAAAAAAAAATATCCATAATTTTAATGGGAGGGATGTACTTGATGGATAGACAGCAAATTATCAATATTTGGCTTCAGTTTGGTAAAGCTGAACCGCAAATCTCCCTATTCTGTAATGTTTAATTTGCTCCTTTTTTTGTTAATAGGTTTGTAATGACACTAAAACTTTTTTCGACAAGGTATGATGAGGGAAACGCTACCAAAAGTTTTCTCGCAATTTCCCACAGCCCTGGATATTTTTTGGGTATTTCTGCCTGCAGCCAAAATCTTTGATAGCCTTTTTTAAATTGCACCTTCAGCTCTTCATTGGTGCTGAGCTCCACATCCGCCACTTCCGTTTCGGAAAACCAAATTTCAAATAATCAATACTGTACTGCCGACATTTTTTCTTAGATTCAGCCATGTTTCGTATCAGTTACCTACCTAAAAAAATAATCAAGTGTATGGTATAGTATAGCTAGTATATTTTACTTTCTGTTAAGATCCGTATCATCCTACAAAAATTAAATAAGTATATAATTTCAAATATGCAGGTCAATCATATATCTCTCCTTTATTAAATAACTACAGCCTGGTAAATAAATAATTGTATAGTAAAAAGTACAAAATAAATCTAATAATGGTTCTGTTTAGTATTTATTTTTTATATTAGGTACGTACCTACTACACGCAAACATAACAAATTTTCCGGGACCATTGGCATTCGTATTTATATTGGTGAAGAATCAAACAAGTTCATACAAGATTGTAAGCACAGTAGAAGTGGTATTTCGTAGTTGTGCACATCTGAACAAGCATCACGTGCGGGCGGGCGGCGGCGGCGCATTGCAAGTATTGACACGTGTTGTACTGAATATTGAAAAAGCAAGTTTTTACAAGTAACACACGCTAACCTTCTTACAATATTATCGCCTACCTGCACATTGATATGTAGGTAAAGCCAAGCTAACATTTTTGTTCTTTACTATCGAAACCAGATAATTTTAATATTAGATTAATAATAAATTTTCGTGGACCCCACTTACAACTTATGAACCCCTATTTTTATTTCACGCTAACGTAGACCCCTGTTGAATCCCTCGTGGACCCCTGTGGGTCCACCTGGACCACTTAGGGAATCACTATTCTAGAGGGTAAAATGAAAGGTTAAAGGCAGTTTGGAATATGTAACACAAATTTAAATTTTGCAATTAATAATTAAAATACGACCACTTTCTAGCGTACGTACTTATTTACACTACGACAGACATCGTAAACAGTTCTCTATAGCTAATATTTCGTATTTTTCGTCGGGAAACTGAGAAATAATTATTTCTTTACATTTCTTGTTATTTTCTGTTCTTCCTTTCCTTAATTATGTGCCTTCATTTTTACAGTAGTAATTTTGTTCTTTATTATAAGTTTCATCTTTTACGCTTTCCATTTTGCCCTCAACTTCAAATTTCCATCTTGCCCGTACGCTGGTATGATAAATACATTAACATATCGATAACTTTACGAATATGTTGCTTTGGTTATTGTATCAATCTGTACACTCGATTTGTAGTATATATTTAATCTCAAAGCAAATTCTATTTCTTACTTATCCTAAGCAATCAAGGCAGAGCAATCTCACGTTTTTGTAATATTATCCTATCAGATAAATACATACCTTGTAAATTTTACTGGCCGGTGCGAATCGGACTAAATATTGTTCGTAAATCATACTCAACTACGTGTCTCTCTGTGTATAGCAGGACTCGCGATAGATCACACATTTTGTCTATTATAAGAAGTTTCCATTTTGCTCACTCCTTCCGTCTTGCCCTCCCTTCCCCTACCCTAATAGAGTACAAGCATGAAGCCTGAGTGGATAAGCCGCTATTTCCATTGTGAATTCCATGAATCCTTGCCACTAATACTATGTTCACCCAAAGAACTTGCGATTACGTCACACCACTGCCTGCGCTATTCCCTATGACAAAGGTGATAGGAAATTGGTCAGTCTTCTTGGTCTACTTAAAATTTTGTTGAATATTCCAAGTGTCGAATAACATACGAATACGCGACCTATCTCAATTTTCAATTCACAAAATTAGAAATTTCACCCAAAATTTGATACATAATCATCACCGTATTGTCTGTTTTCTTATTAGCTCAAGTTATTTATAAAATTTGTTCTCGAACTCTCCGACCCGAGTCTTTAGGACTCGTAAATAAATCTCATTCAAATTTGTCTCGTTATAAATTTCATTTAAATCATTAAGTTTGTGTTACTTAATTCAGACTTGAACAACAATATTTACGACACGACACTGTTTGAGCTCCTCGACACCTAGTACACATCGATACTAAGTACAAAATTGGATGTTTCGTAGCTTGCTCTTTGATAACGGGCGCTTTGAAAACCTTCAAGTTCAATGCCTGACCTACCTCAAGGTCAAGGTAGCCCTAATAAAACCCACTGCAGAAAAGCCTCACGTTCCGTCACTGTCGGAAATAGATCTACTCTGCTATGTGCAAATGAAGATCATGCGCCATATTATTAAGAACCATGTACCGTAATGAGTTCGTTTTAATTGACATTAAATTGTATGAAAAGGTTTGCAGCGTTGAGTGAGAGCAAATATTCATTTATTTATTTCATGGAAATTCTCACTGTGTTGTTTTAAGGAATGGCTTTAGAACAATCGGTGTTGGTTTATTTTCATAAGTCGGAGAGCATATAAGAGTAAACAGAACTTTAAACAGTCAACAAACGTCCGACGGTTACACAAATAACATTACAAGCGTTTAATAATCTTAGACTGTAAAGATTGTGGGGTAAAGTAAAGTTTGGTTTAACTAATGGAACTTATTTATAGTTGACCATCACCATTAATGATCATTATATAAATATATATGGGAACAGTTTTCCATATTTGAATGTTTTTGCGCATGGTACCAAAAGGCAAAAAATAAATTCGGAGATAGTTGATTTGATATAAACTCCAAAATTTATATATATTAAAATTGTAAGTCGAAAGTTGAGTACTTCCTTGATTTCCTAATTTTCATTTTTTTGTGGCTAGTGGTGACTCAGCCGTGATTATATATTCTTACAGCCAGTTGCACCCGTTCTTGCCTGTACGCTGCTGGTATTATAAATACATTAACATATCTATAACTTCACAGTAGAGAAACCTTATGTTTGTTAATATTACCAAAATTGTCATTATTTTAAAGCGACATTACGGATACAAATTTTACATTCGTTAGAGCTTAAAGGCGTCATTAAAACTTAATGGACGTTTATACAACTGACCGTTAATATGATATGTATTTTTATTTGTAAGTTAAAATGGTAAACAACTTATGTGTTCGATGTGTTCTTAAATCCATTAAACTACATTATAATATCATGACTTGGTAAAACACCTACGAAATAATTGAAAATGGAGAGACATAATATAATTTAAACTATTTGGAAGCCTAACAAGTCTGCAACACTACTACTATAGAAATTGGAAGCTGTTAAATTTAATTTAAATAGAAGTTCTAACAAGCTTTTAGATTTTCTCAAATGCTTGTTAACCTAGATCAAATAAATAATAGAGAGTTTTAGCTATTGAGTTGGCTCTTAAATAAAAAAGAGACAGTAAATTTTTTTATTGATTTTGAAGAAAAAAATAAAGTTCAAATAAACTGTTACTAAAAATGAGAAAACGACATAATATATTATGCCTAATATGGGCCTGGTGACCTGTTAGTACACATACCTATGGTATCTTCTACAGGCTTCAGACTTTCGCATTAAGTTCGAATTGCAGTATGTATAATTAAAATAATAACTATTGTAAAGATGAAAATAAATGGATGTTATTATTATTATTTGATAATGTTGATTACCAAAAACTCAGCAATGTACCGTATATGGTACGTATATTAAGTACTGAAGTATTGATTATTTTTTTACTTACCATGTCCTCTCCAAGTCTCGCAAAATATAGGGTTAATATGTAAATAACAAACTTCTTAAAATAACTATAACACGTACAAATTTACATGACATCTAAGTGTTATTGTTATTGTCCATAATCTTGTTGTTATTGTCCTCGAACTAAAATTCAGAAAAAAATCGAATTGTTTATACATCCGTGTAATTTAGTTTAACTCATATCCTTGAAGATTATCTTTGCCGTAAGTGTAAAGACCTTTCTCTGTTGCATCTTAAATTATACAAAAATGCGTTTCTTTGGAGTCGTATTAACATTTTGAAAATACACTATGTACATTTCGGTAGTAATGAAACAATAGCCCATCTCTTGACATTCAAACGAACAGAAATAATAATCATACTGGTTATGTTGTCAACTATGTTACACCGGTAAGTGGGGTAGTCCCATGAGAACTATAAACGGGTGGTTATCACCAATGTCAGGGTCGACTTCACTGACAGATATCCACCTTTCTATATTAAATTTTACTTGCAAAGTATCCTTTTGAGACTTAGTGACGCGATGTTTGTGTTTCAAATCGTTTTTATTGTTTCAATATTGAATTGTGTATATCCGATTCATTCTATTTGCGTTCAGGGATATTTGTTATCAACAAGATAGCCTCTTAGATATGTATACTGTTATCTTTAACTTATCAATCCATAATTGTTGTCAGTCAACTTTCATATTAGTACATTATATTATTTGTATTATCTATATTATAATCTCGCGAGGAGCTCAATGTTATCAATTGCTAAGCGATATTGGCGATTATGAAGTTCAAAATCTATTTCTTCTTCTTAATGTTGCCAATCTAACCCTTTAAATATTCGACCTGGGATTGCTATCACATTCAAACATCGTGTTTCCCCTTTCTTTTTAATATAATAGACGGTCCTGCCATTTTCAATTCTATATGAATAGGTTACTGCGTATTTTGAACATCATTTCAAAAATAACATAATGACTGAGACGATACAATACCGATAACGCAAAATATCTGAATATTTAATAATAAATATTCTCTATTTTAGAAATAAATTAACTTGAAATTACAGAATAATCTGTAATATCGAGTCCAAGAGAATATTTTCACAAACCATATTCTCCGACCGTTTTATCCTACGAGATTCGGAAATGGGAAAGTATTTGTACCGGAAGCATATTCGTTGGACAACACACTGTTCACAGAAAAATGTCTCTAAGAAAACTTATCGACGTGTAGTCACAAATAAATCTCCCAGATAAAGAAAGGGTTCCATTCGATGATCAGATGACAGTCCGAATCCATTTTGTTATCACAATCGTGAATAGGTTCATAAAATATATATTTGTACATCGAAACTAAGAACGCTAAGAGGCATTATTATGAAATTTATATTGAACAAATATGTCTAAATAAGCACGTTATTTCAACAATCAAAAATATTAACGAAGACAACAATGGAACAACGACAAAGTGTAAGGATAAGTTTTATACTTTCACTTTCGCTTTAGATTTAGCAGAAGCCCCAGCCACAACTTTCAAGAGCAAATCGATCACGTTCTGATGAAAAAAACCGACAAATGTACATAAAAAGTATAATTTACTAATGTTGAAGAGGTGAAGGATATTGTAACGACCATACTTTGTTGCACTCGGTCCTCTCTCTCTACCCTGCAAGATATAAAAAGAAGACAACAATACTATCTAAAATGAAATACGTTACTAAATTAGGCTCTAAAATGTTAAACCCTTTCTGGAATGATGTTTTTAATGACACATTACAGCCAAGGTTTCACACGAGTGATTTTATAATAATTGTATTTTTGACGCACTATCTCACGTAATAAATGAGGGATACCGCACGAAGATAGCTCTCACGTGATTCACCAGATCTCTCCCTTTCTGTTTCATTGACCGTCCTTTTTCATCTCGATTTTCTTTTTCTTTGGGTATTTTTTTAGGTATTTATGCTTATTCCTTAATATAAGGAAAAATATCATATTTCGCTGTTACGAATTTTGCCGGTTAATAAGTCAGATGAAGATAGATTATTTTATTTATTGTTCAGAATTCTAAGAAGACCTTCGTTTGATTAATTACTGATTTCATCATCTCTCTTTCACCCTTACATAATTTCTCACTATAAAAAATAATATTTTTACCAGAAAAATTACCATTTTTATTAGTATCATTATAAATCTAATACACTCACATTCTGTTGCACAAAGTTCATTAAACTGTCATTAGTTTAAAGCTGCATTACCGATACAAATTGTCGAAATTAGATCATTCACTGGAGCTTAAATTCGTCATGCAACCTTACTGGATATTTGTCCAATGGTTGTCAATCAACTGAAATATTTTCATACTCAAAAATGTTATTAAAGTAAATGAATAAATCCGTTGCAACCCGCTGAGATGCACGCTTCTCCATATATTTCAAGTATTGCAAACGAAAGGTGCACGCGGCCAAAGTGCGATAAGGTACTAACAGTCTTGGCACAAGTCTCAGATATGCTCTTTGTTTCTGAAAGCGTTGGAACCATGCCTAATTTTATTTATTCCCTAGATTTTACTCTCTTGTCCTATATTTTTCTGTAATGCAGCCAATTCGTTGAGTTTGTTTTACTAAACATTTTTTGTTGCCTTTTTGTGGTTCGCTTTGTTTAAAAACTGTTTGAGGAATGAATGCTATTAGTATCAGTATTACAGATTTTCATTGGAGATTTACCTTAATAAAATTGATTAATAAAAAGAAACGAAGAAAAAGAAATGTAAATGTAATCGGTTTCTTTTCTTCACTTAAACCATGTAAAAATCAGTGTTTTAAGCACTAGTACTGATAACTTTGAATGATATGTGAGAAAAATCTTACACATTGAATTTATTTGACAAAAAAAATAAGTTCAAAAACAAACCCCGACTACATTAAAATCACGCACAAAAAAGTTGGAAACGTGAATTTTATTTTATAGCGATGGCTATATCATAATAGCGATGACCAAAGGACAGCGTTGTTGTATGCTACAAGTTTTTTATCTAATTTGAACTCGGGGTTATCTTCTCTTAAATTTATTTTTTTTAATGATACTGAAACCAGCCAGATACCAATGGGATAGCCAGAAAGATTTTATATATTTATGCATAGTATATGTGAAAAGTATTTAATGCATAGTATTTTTCCCAAGCTATAATACCTTTATATATTTATAATGTGCTAATTAAGTCCTTTCATTTGATACCCTACGAGGAATGATTAAATAATATATATTTTTTAGTTTATTACTTTATGCTTTCTAGTGGACGCTGTTGCCAATTTGATGTAACGTCACATAAGGAATAGTACGCGGACAACTAAGACGCTTCTAATGATACCTCATTTGTCTAGTTGCAATGAGTAGTTTGGAAGTTATGCTCACATATATGCCGACTAAAATCATAACCCACCTTTTCGCTTCGATGTAGTCGGGTATTAAAAAATATAAGGAGTGGAATTGAATTAAGAAATAAAGGAAAGGTAATAGAGAGAGACATATGATAGAAAAAAGGAGAAACATGTGAAATGACAAGAAACATGTCGATAAATAATATCTGAGACAAGAAAAATTTGACATATTTGATGTAAATTAAACGCAAATTACGAGTTACTTTGAAAATTCAATATTTAAAAAACTTAACAAGAATTTAATCTTCAATTCTGCAAGATTTCTATATTACTTCGGAAAAATTTACATTTTTCCATTATTTCCACATGAATATTCAAGTTAACATAAATAACTCTGAACAGACATTATACTTAATATCATTAACTACCACCTGCAGTGTATACAAATTTAACAAAGTGTTAATACAAGTTTCGAAACTTCGTTCTTTAAAGCTTCAGTTGGTCTTTACTTATATAAAGTGCTGAAAACTTGTCTCATAATAAGAGCTTGCATGTTACGTGGACGGAGTTTATTAACTTCGCAACTACCTGGTCATGATGCCGTTTATCCTCTTCAAAAGTATTAGCTTTTCCTAGTAATATCGTTCGTAGACTTTGAATTTTTACTGGTATAGTGACTGTAAAATTTTTATAATACGTCTAATGCCGTAGTTTTGGCTGGAGCGTGAATAATCCGACGCAGAAAATATGCTTAGCTTCGTTAGATACTTTTTTGCGTAAGATAATTCATGGTCTTATATTTTAGGAAGTTCTCAAGTTTTCCATTATTTTTTTTAATATTAGAGATTTTTATTTATTTCTCATTAATATTTATACTTAAAAGGATGTTTATGATTAATCCTATCAAAAATATTTTGTCCCTCCAAAACTAACTTGATATGTAACATAAATCTTAAATAAAAAAAAAAACATTTTTGTTGTTGAAATAATTGGGCTGTTTGTTAATCAAATAGAGTAAAAATACACATGAGTCTAATTTGATATGTAATACCCATTAGAGATGTGTAATACATATCAAACTGAGGGATTGAATTATATCCACCTAAGCCATATCTAAATGCGGCCCTGTCGCGATATTACACGAGATAAAATTAGATATGTTTTATTGTAGAAGCATTTAGTGGTATTTATTTATATCAAAATGAAAAAAGTGTAAAAAAAGTAGTGACATATAAGAATACAACTAAATAATATTCAATAGCGCTATAAATAAATAATACCGACAATACGAATACGAGTATGAATAAAAAGTCATATTTTTAAGGATTATAATATAAGAAAACATGAAAGTCGAAAAGGAATTTGAAAATCAACCACACAAGCATATGTTGCAGCGCGCGAAACTTTTCTTGTGATTTTAATATTAACTTTCTGCCGGATTCACGTCCGAGTTGCGCCGTCGTCAACCGCTGCCGTAGTCAGTCTTGCTACGGCCACCGCTACGGACGCGACGCGTGCTACGAATGAGCTACGTAGCAACATGCCGCGTGCCAACTAAATCTGAAGCAACTTATCGTAGACGTGAATAGTTTTTGAAACTGTACCGATAAAGATGTTTCTTTGTGCATTTTAACTCTTTTTTGTGTGAAGTGTATCTCGTGTTGTGATTTAGTTATGGTTATGATCGGCCGATGTCCAATTTGCCGACACAAACAGCGATGACCTTTCCATTGTGCAGGTTAGTGGACTCCTTTTAATTATTTCTTCCATTTCAGTGAGATACGGGCTCAAAAGAATAACTGCAGATCTTTTATACTTCCATTCCATTTGACATGTGAATTCCTTATACTTGAACACAATACACAATTAATTTGATCGACTTGCTATTTTTTAAATTACGGATAGAAACAAGTAATGATGGTTTTTTACATGGTTATACACGTGTTTTATTATTATAATTGATATAAAATATTACATTGTTATATATTCGTAATGAAAAATGTTTAAAAAATCCAATTTGTTCTTGTTACTCTGAGATAAGATTCGAACCCACGATCTTTCGGAATCCGGGCGACATTTGGATTATTTTTTTAAGCATATTTCATTGAGATAATTTTTTAGTATAGCATTGTGAATTCAAAATTGATAAAATATAATAATTACATTGTTAACTATAAAAGATAAAACAATATAAGAAAATTAAAGCAAATCCTTGAACTTCCTTCGGAGGCTGAATGTAACGGTTATAGCGACGATTTCTAGTAGTTTTATAATACTTTTTTGCGTAAGATAATTCATGGTCTTATATTTTAGGAAGTTCTCAAGTTTTCCAATATATATTTTTTTTTATTATATTAGTAGTTATTTATTTATTAGTTATTTCTTATTAATATTTATACTTAAAAGGATGTTAATCAAGGCGTACAGATATGTTCAGAATTTTGTTCTCCACAAAAACGAAGACGTTTATACACAAATAACCAAAAGTTGAGTAAGATTTCTCTCGTTATTTTTATATACCTACAAAACATGAGGATGAAAAAGTTTCTTTTATAATTTTTGAGAGATGTATATAAATACATAGCTCAGATCTCGAATTATGTGACTAAAATACTTGTATCACGGAAATTTGTAATAACGAAGATACCAAAACACTTACACCCGAGGCAATATGGAAAAGACCGTTTTCTGTATTGACCCGAAAGAGATTGAAACGATGGCAATGCTTGTTATCGGCAAAACCACGGTGGTCGTTAAATAAAAATGAATATGCATATATTATCCTATATAATATTAACCACAGCTTAGATCATCTCCTTAGACACCAACTATTCAGCAAGCCAATTCTGTTAATTTTTAGACTATATTCGAATCTCGATAGAATCTCAACTACTGTATTTTGTCATTGTCTTCCTGAAGTACAATGTTGTTATTTAACTGTCACGGTTGATATGTGATAATATTGAACTTTACTTCTATTGGACAAAGAACCTATTTATATGCTGAGATCTTTCAAAGTATATAACGGATTTCAATGCTGTTTTCATCAACATAGTGGTTTAAAAGGAAGGTTTATTTGTAAAATACGTCTTTAAATTAAAAAAGAATATTTATCTTAAAAATAGCCCGAGCGAACCGGTAAGTTTTCACCAGTATAGTTTGTAAATTAAAGTTCATATATTTTATAATGTAATAATAAATATCTTAACTTTTTAAATATTTGTAACAGATATTAAATTGAATTGAAGAGCATTAGGTGTCTAAAACTTGGTAATGTTGTTTGATTTATGCCAGTATTAAGTGGATTTTTGTTGACCAACTTTGATGTTAGATGTGTGTAGGCGTTGGCGAATACTTTTGTCAGTTTCCTTTTTTACTATATGTTTTTTTATTGGTTTGTCTATGAGATCGTGATACCATTAAAATTATTGATGGCGGTCTCAAGTGTCGCCATCTCTATGATAATTTCTCCCGGATTCGATTCCCGATTGCATCAAGATTTAATTTTTATATTACTCGTGTGTTGTTATAATTACGTTAATTTAGTTTCTCTTAGATTAGATTAGTATAATACAAGGTGTTTGCTTCTTAGTTTGGCAACTTGGTAATATCTAATGCCTCTTGTGCTTATGATATTTATTTATTGTATAGAAACAAAATAACTTTAAGCTTTATTCACAATAAATATATACGCAACTTACCAGCTGGCACTGTACCGGCACAAGCCCGTGTAAGTGAAAATTAATCTTTCGCACGTTTTCTATAAATGTATATACTTAATTCTTCGTTGTACTTAAGCGTAAATATAGTTCACTAAAATTTTGTACTAATTCACTGATAACAGTGATTTTTTAAGATTTCTGAAAAAAGACCCAAAGGCGCCATGCCTGTGTCAGCTACCAGCTTTATGTTTAAAAATTCAATTCGCGTATCGCGTTCGCTTAAATTTAAAAAAAAAACTAATTCTTACACAACATCACATTGTTGTAAGTACAACAATCACTTGTTATTCCAATATTATTACAAAAGCAAACTTAGCAAAAAATAGCCGTTACCCAAAGAATTCGTACAGAGGTCGTACAAAGAAAGTTTTAGAGATTTATACAAATTACTTCCTTGTCACTAGAAATGGATGGAAAATGAAACGTTTCGAAAGTGTTTTGAATAGAATATCAAATATAATTTTCATTTCAATAAATATTGAAAGTAGTACGTTTTAGAAAAGTATGTAAGGGAAACCTTCGTACAGTTAATTTAAAATCTAGTACCAACCGGACGCAGTGTTAAAGCACAGCGTTATAAAGCCATTAAATTTTGTTCCACGCTGCATTCGACACTGCACTTTAGAATATAGAATAAAAAAAAAGTTAAGTAAGTTTCTCTGATTGTAATAAAATTGCGTCCAATTTTTTTACTCAGAAAAAATTTCACTTTGATATGGTTTAAATGTTGGCGACGCTTTTTATTTCTTGTAAAGAGGCTTAAGTAAATCTGATCCTTACAATGGTCTTATCTTAACATTATTTTTTCTTTTCTCTGTTAAGATTACATAAATATCTAATTAAAAATTACTTTTAATAGGAGCTGAGTCTTTATCTGCTTTTTATTGTATACTTTGTACAGCAGTGATATTCTGTAATAATACTAACCTGGAACTCGACGTGAAGCATAGCGCTCTCACAGCATAATTCGATAAAATTAAAACTACTTCAAAAAGTTATAGAGGTTTTATTTAATTAAATAAATATCTATACTGTGACAGTGCTATAGTTCAGTGTGATAGTTCAGGGCTGATTTTATTATAGAATAGCAAAGCTGTTATTTCTTTACCATAATGTTTATTATAAGGAAGAAATATTAAATTGTTTGGCTGCGAAACCATTAGAGCGATTTTAAAAATTCTTTCATTTAAACACAGACATATAATACTTGACTGTATTCTAACGGTATTTATTATTAATCATCATCAGCCCTTTTACGTCCCCACTGCAGGGGCTCAGGCCTTCCTTATGGATGGTTAAGGAGGATGGGCCATGACCCTCCACGCTGGCCCAATGCGGATTGGAGGGTATTAACGACTGCAAATGCAGCCGGTACCAACGGCTTAACGTGCCTTCCGAAGCACGGAGTAGCTCGAGATAATAATTTTTTTGGTCACCCATCCCGTGACCGACCCTTGCGAAAGTTGCTTAACGACTACGATCACGGGCCGCGGCGCTAATCTAGAAAGCATTAATATAGGCTCCACTTTAGCCTTTTGGAATTTGAAAGTGTTATAACTAACGCATAGGCAAATATATTAAGTGTGTACGGTCAAATATTGCAATTTGGTAAAACTAACATCATTAAGTTTGTGATGAGCCAAAGTTCACTATTTGTCGACTTTTAATATGACCAAAACGTAGATCGTTATTTTAAAATAGCCAAAGCCGAATCATCTGCCCTAATTAGAACTGCAGGTCAACAGTTTGGTAACGGTATTATTATCGTTCCTTGACAATTTGAATATTCTGAAAATTATAACAATCAATAGTTTATATCAAACAAATTAGTCTATTATTCTAATGTAAAAATATAGAGTAATTAAGTAATCATACTGATGGAAATATTCCAGTAATTATAAATATTCAATTGAAATTTTGGGGTATTATGACCTCATAATAAGTTACTTTTTAAAGATTTCAGCAATATTGCAAATTTGTATATTGTTGCCGATAAAGTTATATTTACAAATCTTTTAATATTAACCTCGAGCGAGACAAACATAGCTGTAACCAGTTTATACAGGGTATGTTCCGATATACACTGCGACCACTGAACAGTATGACGTCAATTTAGTATACTGGAAGCCCGTTCCTTTATAGCTAGTTATACTGGTGACTTTTTAAAACGGAACGCAGTCCAGTATACTGTTAATCCTATTTTTTGGCGCCATTTTCAAATTTGTTAATGCAAGGTGAATATAAATATAAAGATTCCCTCTTTT
The DNA here is from genome assembly GCA_918026875.4 of Diatraea saccharalis. Taxonomy (NCBI): domain Eukaryota; kingdom Metazoa; phylum Arthropoda; class Insecta; order Lepidoptera; family Crambidae; genus Diatraea; species Diatraea saccharalis. The sequence goes on from OU893334.1 coordinate 2,503,142, forward strand.
CAAAAGAAAATATTATAAAATTGTGAATAATAAATTATTTATCAATTAAATCCATCTTTATAAACGTAAGTATATATTTCTTTTATTTAGAAACTTATTATTTTCTGATTCTGTTTCCACTGATCACGTGATCAAAAGCACTGCGAGCACCTTACCTCGAAATCTCCAGTGCTCACAGTACAAATATGGCGGCAATTTATGACGTCATAAATTTCCCTAGGGTACTGTAGCAGTGTACTGGCAGTCCATAACGGAACGGATTTTTCAGCAGTAAGACCACTGCGCAGTGCTCGCAGTGTATATCGGAACATACCCACAATCTTTATATACATATATATAGATTAAAACAAAAGTTACTGTACGCTGAGATCTTTATTATATTACAAAACCAAGCGAACGGAAAACTAGTACATGTTCAAAAAGCAAAGATGACTGAATAGTCTATTTATATAACGTCAGCACATAAACCACTGGATGAAGCGAGATGAACGCATACTAACAATTATGGCAAAGTGGTTCGCTAAGACAGATTTTGAAAAATTTAACCCCTGAGTCAAATACGGACTTTAAAAACATATGCAGGTGAAGCCGCACGCGGAACATTAGTAAAATATGAGATATGAAAGGTAAAATACGAAAGGAAACGATTTAGGACTGAGAAATTAAAACGTAATTATACAAAGATAATACAAAACACTGCTGCCTTTATTTAGAAGAGAATTTTAATGGAAACCCAACATAATTATACTAATACACTTTGGAGAATATTAAATTTGAGCAAGATTTATTAATTATTGTAGGCACGATATTAATCTGATTAAATGCTCTTGATAACACCTACGGAACTGTTTTCTAAGATTATAAATTAATGTTGGATTGGAAGAATCAACTCAACAATAAAGCACACGCACGCACACACAAACATCACCTGAAACAAAAACTCAAACGCACTTACTTAAATATTTATTACATAAAATAATTTGCAATAATTAATTAAAATTTCATGCTATCAACAGAGGTGATATTATGAAATGCTTAATCTAAACATTGTAATTTTCTTTGTTTATGTTTAATTCCCTTTGTTTTAATATTGATATGAGTTTATGCATTAGTTATTAATGAGATATATCTAATCTGAAATATTCGGACATTTAAATTTGTTATTATTATGATGCCGTAAAATAGTATAGACAAAATTAATGATGTGATAGCGCTGATTTCAACGCTGTATTTTAAACATAATAGCAAAGATATTATTAATAAAATCTTAATTAGTTTACGAGCTTAGGTATTGACTACCTTATTAGAATAATTTTAAAAACGTAATTAAATTATGATTAATTATAATTTATTGAGAAACGTGTTAATAGACATTTCAGATTTTTATTATTATATTACATCTTTATAAATTCTCATGCTGCTGCAATGAAAATCAAGAAAAACATTTATAAGACACCGCTAGCCTTAGGTTACTCGGAGATGGGGTTAAAAATAATGATAAAATATAATATTTGGTAAAAAAAGTTATTCTTAATTGAAAGTTTATAATATTTGTAAAAATATTTCTTTCGGTAGTTTCGGTGGTTCTACACATACAGTAGTAATGAAAGCATTAATTCTTTCATTACTACTGTATGTGTAGAATGTTAGTGTATATTAGAGTATGAGTATGTGTATATGAGTGTAAGTTTTTGTATGTTGGTGTTATATGTTATGTTTATGTGTATATTTTTTAAACAAACCGTAATGCTTCACTATAGGTCTGCTAACATACAACTATTTAACAAGTCCTCAGTATCACTGTAGGATAATGTTTTTAGGTACTGTACCAATCGAGTTTTGCATTCTCGCGAAGTGAGAGGATTTCATTTTATTGTTATTGATTTTGTTGTATAATTTTGGAGTTAAGAAGTTAATATACATATTTAGCAGATACAGATGCAAAAGGTCGTGAGTTCGAGCACAATCTCAAAGTAACTAGGGCTGGCGAATTTTTTAAGCATTATTACATACATAAACGGATAAGCTGTTAACACACGAATGGGTCAGCGTAAATTGTTACTTATGTCACTCACGTATGATGTAACTATCCGTAGGTGTGAAATTAGCCCAGCAGTTTCGGAATGTAATTGATACAATCAAACAAGCAATCAACTGTTTTCTCTTTCGCATATCAAAGATTATTTTTTATAAGTTAATTTGTTTACTTAAGTGTGTACTTAAAAAGGGTCTATAAGTAGCTCGGTGGCGTAGAGGATAAGCTCCGTGGCCCGCGATTGTTGTTGATAAGCAACTTTCGCTAGGGTCGGTCACGGGATGGGTGATCAAAAGATTAGTATTTCCAGCCACTTCATGTTTCGGAAGGCACGTTAAGCGGTTGATCCCGGCTGCATTTACAGTCGTTAATACCCTCCAATCCGCATTGGGCCAGCGTGAAGGGTCATGACCTATCCTCCTTAACCAACCATAAGGAAGGCCTGAGCCCCTGCAGTGGGGACGTAAAAGGGCTGATGATGATGATGATGTACTTAAAAAACAGTTTTCCTTCCCAATGATATATGGAAAGATATTTTCATATTCCATTATAAGTAGAAAACAAAACGAGCTCGCTATATATAACTGTCCTTATTACTTCAGAGGGAAGTTTATCATGTTTACTGAAAATCCGTTTATGACTGAAAGGAGTTTGGTAAAGAGGGCCGTTTTATTCAAAACAAAACTGTCCGCTGACCCTTTTTTATCCCATATATTTATCCTGTGGGATAATAAAACTTTTTAGAGTTGGCTAGTAGCCTTTTTTCCAACCAAATTTAGATTGTAGTGTCCTTTTACTAGCATTATTCATTCTCTTTTTCGGCAATTTTGGTAAATTGTGAATTACATTTGTGTCCTTTTTATGTGGACGATATGTTGACTCGATGAGTAATCTTACAGTATTATTTTTAAAAGGTAGGATTCTATTTAAAAAAAAAACATTGGTTATTTGTGGTAGATAAAATAAAAAAAAAGTACTGGAATGAGTTTAAAAAATATTTCGATACAAAAACCTCCTTTGCCTTAATGATATTTTCGATGTCTAAATGGTATGAAAATAAGTCTTCAACCAAATCGTCAAACGGTTGCTTTAGAACTTTAGTTTACTTAAATAGCGATTATTTATTTGTTTGAATGTACAAGTAAATACATCGGTTTATATAAAACTGTCCAACTCTACTTAATTTTAAACCTTATTATATGGAGAGTACTACCCTTAAATGCATAAAGTAGTAAAACTGCAACATACCATTCAAACGACCATAAAATTATTAGTATGAGTTCAATGCATGCTGTTGCAGGATTATTACTATCATGGTGATATATTTAATCGAGTGGCAACACACTTTTTTTCTTCACGACTGTCAAATTTAAATTGATTTTGACAAATCAAAGCCGATCGTAATTTTGGAGCGGATGAAAATTGTGTATTTGCTTTGCAGTGTAATTATTTGGTTTTCGAAGGTACGTTCAAACAAAATTAGTTATTTTACGTAATAATTCATCTTCTTTTCAGTACAATTTATAAGTTATAAAAAAAACTTTTGGTGTGTTCGGAAATTTTGTTTATTTTGTTGTTGTAAATCTGCAACAATATGCATTTACTAGAAAATGTCCCTGTTTAGTTACTAACTATCACTTTTATTGGTTTTCAGATGCCATACTTGAATCAAAAGCAAATAGAAGAGTATTTAGCTCTAATAAATGATGGAGAGATTTCGGAAGATGATCTTGAGGACTCGGATACAGAAGGTAATGAGAATTTTTATGAAAATGGAGACGATTTGCTTCACGATCTTGAGAGTCCATTAGAAGAGGAAAATGATGACCCCGATAATGATCCATTCATGGCAGGAGACCCGCCATTGATAAATGAAGCTACAGCAAATGATCAAGTGCCACAGGTTCCATTCCCCTCAACAAGTCAAGCTAGTCGCCGAGCAACTATGAGAGGACTCGTATGGAAGGTAAAAAAAATTGTTTTGAATTCTGACCAGACAGCTTTTCATGGAGACACTACATACCCACCTGAACTGAAGGATGAGGCTACTACTGGTACTCCCTTTTTGGTATTTTTTCACATTTTATTACATCAGAAATAGTTCAAAGGATTGTGGAAGAGTCTAATTTGTATTCCGTTCAAAAAAATGTGACTAAACTATTAAATTTATCTGAAACTGAGCTAAGAAAGTTTATGGCGATACTGATATACATGTCTGTTATAAAATATCCCAATGTACGGCTATACTGGTCAAATACTGTAGGTTTTCAACCAATCAAGGACATAATGACTGTCAACCGATTTGAGACTATTCGTAGATTTCTACATTTCAACAATAACGAGAAACATTTACCCAAGGAACACCCACAACATGATAGGCTCCATAAGATAAGGCCTATAATTAGCCATCTAAATGAGAAATTTGCTTTAGTTCCTATGGAACAAAAACTCTCAATTGATGAACAGATGTGTGCCACAAAAGTGGCACACTTCATGAAGCAGTATTTACCTAATAAGCCCCATAAGTGGGGGTTTAAATTATATGTGATGTGCAGCGTGAAAGGTTATGCTCATAAATTTGAAATATATACTGGCCAAGAGAATGAACGGCTTCCAGATGAACCAGATTTTGGGCCAGTGGGAAATGTTGTAGTCCGGCTTGCTAGAGGTGTCCCAAGGCATATAAATCATATAATTTATTTTGATAATTTTTACACCTCTGTACCTTTAGTTACCTATCTTGCCAAACAAGGAATCTATAGCCTAGGTACTGTGCAATCTAACAGGCTAGTGAACTGTAAACTGCCGGACAAAAAAACAATGATGAAGAAATTTGTTCCTCGTGGAACTTATGAAGAGCAGATGACTGAATTTGACGGTATTGATTTGACAGCAGTTACTTGGAAGGACAATAAAGTTGTAACTTTTCTATCTTCATATGTTGGAGCTGAACCTGTGGGCCAAGTAGAAAGATTTGACAAGGCAAATAAGACTAGAATTAAAATTTCATGCCCACATATAATAAAGGAATATAATGCCCATATGGGCGGAGTGGACCTAATGGATAGCTTTATTGGGAGGTACCGAATTGCAATGAGAAGCCGAAAGTGGTATCTTCGTATCTTTTACCACTTATTGGACATGACGGAAATAAATTCTTGGCTTGTGTATAAAAATTTAAAAACAACTGAAGCCAATTCATCAGTTCTAAACCTATGTAACTATAGACTGGAACTAGCTGAGGTATTAGCCAAAGTAAATAACTCATTTGAACTCTGCAACAAAAGAGGAAGGCCAAGTACCAGCAACAGTGTTGAAATGGAAATACAAGCAAAAAAAAGGAGAGGACCAGCTCAACATATTCCTCCTAAGGACATAAGGACTGATAATGTTGGTCACTGGCCTGGTAATTGTGTTCGCAGCAGATGCAAAATGCCTGGATGCAAGGGATACACGCAAAACAGGTGTGAGAAGTGTGGAGTAGCTCTTTGTCTTACCACAACCAAAAATTGTTTTAAAAATTTTCATATGTAGTTATTGTCTAGTGAGTGCATAGTGTTGTAGTTCTGCAACAAATGGTTTTTAATAAAAATAGCTATGAAAATAAAAAAAACTATTTTTTTTATTATTTTTCCCTAAATCAGCATATTCATGGCTCCAAAATATATTTTTTCTCGGTCTAAAAATAAAATCATGCATTTAAGGGTTAAAACCATCTGCGGTTTGACGTACTGTCGTAACCTGCACTGCTGTCCTTTTAAATATGCAACGTCAAACATATAAAGCCGCCTTCAAAGGTAACAAAGGTTTTAATTGATTGAACCCCTGAAGCTGTGACTGCGCTGTGTTCGACGCTGTATTTTAATAGGACTTACTAGACTCTGTGGACTTACTTACTTAATAGGACTTACTAGAATCTAGTATTTTACTAGACTCTGCTCTAAAACAAGTACAGATTAAAAGTAAAGTTGATGTGTCTGTCTTTGTTCATTTTCGAAATAATTTTTTATTCTCATTTAAGACAAAGGAGTCTTAGACCATACAGCCGCGATTGAACAAAGACGTGTTCTTGATTTCACCGAGCCCGTTCATGTGGAAAGTCAGCGATGATCGCAAAAAACGTATAATTATGCTGAGCTGGAACCGCTTTGTTATAAATTGTTTCCTTAATCCAATGTTTAAATTTATATATAACTTACAATATGATAACTTATTTTAGCCAACCGATTTCAAGTCTTTATTTGTTGCACTCAGCCTCTCGGCTTTAGTCAGATGCTCTAATTTCAATTAATATTATGGGACTACAAAATAAAAAATTACGACGCCATTTAAAAAAAAATATGAAAAACTTTATTTTCTTTATATCAATATGGGTATCAAATTAAATACCTTGATGTGTACACTCCAAATATACATAACTTGTATGTATGACTTACTGTTCACTAAAAGGAATGAAAAAAAAAATTAACAAATTAAAAAGATGATTGCCAAAATCTAACTAAAAATTAAAGAAATAAGTATCTGTCTATATTTTGAAATTATATCTATCTGTCTTGTTTTAATAACTAAAAATGCGTCACGAGTTGTATATATACAAGCCTTTCGAATTAGACGAAATTTTGTTTTTGGGGACCTACTGGGGTTGTAGGTTAGAAACCAAATTACGATGTACCGTCAACTTCATCGTACTCCGGGTATTCTATTCCATTAAATATGTAAGTTAGAGTAGGAAATGTATCATAGTCATCCATAATATATCTAATTTAAATTTTATGGCTACAGGGCCAGCATCTTAGTTAATTTTGCCATACAGGGAGTGCTATTTTCTAATAAATTCATCTACGACGATCTCAGCGCTGTCATAACAAAGAAATTAAATAAAATAACAATTAATTTAAAATTTAATAATATCAATTTTGCATTCAAAATGCTATACTAAAAAATATTATGGATAAAAAACGTTGAAAATATCCCAGGCTCTCTGAAATGGGAGAGCAGTCGCCCAGATTACGTAACGTCATGGATTCGTGTCCCATCTCAGAGTGCCAGGGACAAGAGGATTTTTTAGCATTTTTCATTAAGAATATTTTTACTTTTAAACTATCGCGCTGTATTATTACATACTTATAATAATGGGTATTACACGCGATTTGCAATCGTCTTCGGCGCAGGTCAGTGTAAAAATCGAGACTAATACCCTAATCGCGTTTAAGAATATTATAAGAAAGAATATTTTTGTAGTAAGAGTTTTATTTCATAAGCTAATTATTAAAAATAGCATAGCTGTAAGTGCATATCAATTATGGATTCCATTTTCTTATATTTCATTTACTCGCTAATTAGATGCATGACACTAATTAGCTAATTAGCTCACTCATCATGACAATTATTAAAAAGCTTTGCTGAAGCGTAAGATGACGTAGCTCCTACAGTTTCCAAATTGCACAATTTCAGCATATGTTTCGGATGTTTCAAATTAATGAATTATATTTTCTTCGTGATATTTGATTGTATGAGTCGAAGCACTATGTACTTTGATTAAAAAAAAAACTATGTATATAAAATCCAGCTGAAGTTTCTGGCGTGATTGGTCTAATCACTTATTTGAAATTGATTGATGGTAACACCACAATGTCGGCTGAAGTTCGCCTTTCAGAGATTCAAGCTCGAGCAAAAGTGCTTAATAATAATTGCTTTTAAACAAACTGTTAATTATGACGACCATTAATTGTGGAAACTTTAGCAATTAACTAACTTTCTGCTCCCCATACTTATCTGATTTGACAATTGATGGGGTCATTTTAAGTTTTTATACGTAAATCTTTTACTACTACTTCTGATTGTAATATTAACACTGAAAAATCGAACTAAACAAGTAGTATTATGGGTTGGCTAAACAAAATTCTAAGCAGCTAGGGGTCTGTTCTGTGGAGCCAACTGCTACAGCTTATTAAGATGGGAAAGGTTGAAGGGAAAAGACGTAGGTCGGAGCACGTCGGAGGAACAAATCATGGCTTCGTAATGTCAGGGAGTGAACGAGGACTACGAGTGTAGCCCAGTTGTTTTGCCTTGCTGAAGACCGAGAGGAGCTTACTACATTGACAGCCTACCTTCGCTAGTCGAAGAGGCACTATAAGAAGAAGAAGATAATAAATATGCTACTGCTGTATTAAATATGAACAGGAATTGTGGCCAACGAATAAATATTAGACAAAGGCACATATACTGCACATATCCCAAACTAAAAAGCCTTTAAGTTTATTTCATCAGAGCAACCACTCAAATCTGATACAATATAGAAAATACATAGAAAATAAAGCGAATTTCAACGATTCAATATTACAATCTTCATTACTGTAGCGATCGCCGTGGTAGAATTATCATGGAAGAGGGCATAACAATGAGACTCTAATATAGATATAACTATGAAGGTCATTATTTCCTGTCAGTTTGTTGTGTTAATCGCTTACGGACCCACGTCAAAATTTCACGAGGGTTCGCTAGTCGGCCATGTTTTTTATTTTTAACGTTACCGTAACCGTATTGCCGTTTCCACTATGAATAGTAAAATTCTGGTCTGGACAAGAAAAAATATTATAATTGGTAGTGGAAAAAGGTATGTTGAAAGGTTGGGCAATTTTAACGCGGCTTAATTCAAAATGCGGTTAGTTTCTATGTGAAAATTAACGAAAGAAAAAACAATAAAGATAGATTAGATCGTACTAAGGGTACACGCGATAGAACTCTGATATGCAATATGCAATCGAGAGTATTTATCGACTGATGAATACCACCGGGACTCGAAGCTACGACTGCCAAAGTGTTCACAATTCTGTTAATTTCGGTAAAAAAAATCATGACGGTTGTGATAAAATTCAGATAAATGAGCGGATTTTTTATCATCATCATCATCATCACCAGCCCTTTTACGTCCCCACTGCAGGGGCTCAGGCCTTCCTTATGGATGGTTAAGGAGGATGGGCCATGACCCTCCACGCTGGCCCAATGCGATTGGAGGGTATTAACGACTGCAAATTCAGCCGGGACCAACGGCTTAACGTGCTCTGAAGCACGGAGTAGCTCGAGATAATAATTTTTTTTGGTCACCCATCCCGTGACCGACCCTTGCGAAAGTTGGTTAAAGACAACGATCGCGGGCCGCGGCGCTTATCCACTACGCCACCGAGCTACTCTTAGGATGGGACGAGGATTTTTTATCAAGCGTTGCAAATGAATATATATAACGAATGCAGTTGTTTTTTTCACAATACCGTCATGACGTTTAAGCGATTTGCAATGAAGTTGCGAACATAAGTTAAATCTCGTTTAAGGTTGGTAGCGCCTGCGGCGGGACACAGGGCAGCATACCACCGATAGCACAGAATAATATAGTAGTGAAACTAAGAATAAACGGTCGAAATCATGTGCACATACATAGAGTCGCACGAATTTTCGTGAATTATCAGGGGTCTCGAGCTGAGCTCAGTCGCGCTTATCACGGCAAGACTACTAGACGTACGGAGAGTAAGTGATCTAAATAAAAATTACACTAAAATATTGTGTAGTAAACGGATGTTTAAATTCAACGTATTCAAACCCGGGCTTGTCGTTGTTTTTATAATTATCAAAGGATATTTAAAGGTAATATTTAAAAATATTTTTCAAACGAGTTGTTATAATTGATATCAATTAAATATGTGTTGGAAGTTAGAATGTTACTTTTTTATGGGCAGTTTTTCGCAGTTATTTTAGTAAATAAAACATAAACTGTGAAATAGGGGAATTAAAAAAAAAATAGATGAGATCTCTTTTACCACTTCTTGATCTATCTTCTGTTTTCCAATAGTTTATTAAAAAAAAATTATTAAAATTAGGATTTTTATACTCTAAAATTCAATAATAAAGCGTTCAAAACTTATCTGCATTAAAGTATGTGCATTAACGAAGTAAAATATTATGAGAGATAAAATTGAACATTCCAATAAAACAATAAAAACTATTTGGAATTCGTGAAAATGGTAAAAATAGACCACATGACGATTTATTGGCACTTAATTTAAAAAATTCGCTTATCAAAAGTTCTAAACTGATTGCCAATATTTTTTCCATAAATATACCGGTCGTTGGGACTTGTAATTTAAATTTTTCGCAGAGGCAGCTATACTCAGATAATGTGTACCAAAACCTTATTTAAGTCCAAATATATTGATTTATTAGACCTTATTCTATGAAAAAAAAAAGCATAAAAAACACATGTGACTGATGGGGTATATCAGTAAATATAATTTAGAGTATAATTAATATAATACAATATTTTGACGATGTAAACAATGCAATCACAAGTGGTGTCTTCACAGTTAATAAAAAAAAAAGAATTAAATTCACTTTTCCTTATGTAAAAATAGAACAAACTGAAATTAAACTCAAAAAAGAACATTTATAGTTTGTAAGATCAACAAAATTTTTGGGCATCACATTAGATATAAAGCTACAATAGAACCCGAGATTTCTATATTACCTGATAAACTCAGCTCCGCTGCATATTCCATACGTAAAATAAGACAAATTACCGATAAAGAAACTGCTCGGACAGTGTACTTTCATTATTTTCACAGTATCATGTCCTATGGTAGCTCGGTGGCGTAGTGGATAAGCGCCGCGGCCCGCGATCGTAGTCGTTAAGCAACTTTTGCAAGGGTCGGTCACGGGATGGGTGACCTAAAAATTATTATCTCGAGCTACTCCGTGCTTCGGAAGGCACGTTAAGCCGTTGGTCCCGGCTGCATTTGCAGTCGTATATACCCTCCAATCCGCATTGGGCCAGCGTGGAGGGTCATGGCCCATCCTCTTTAACTATTCATAAGGAAGGCCTGAACCCCTGCAGTGGGGACGTAAAAGGGCTGGTGATTTGATGTCCTATGGTATTATATTAAGAGGAATGGCAGTCGATTTTGAGTCTATATTCATTTCACAAAATGAACAATAAGAGCTATCTATCTACTAGGCTCACAAAAATCTCTGCAGTGACGTCGAGTACGTCGTGACGCTACATTCCCTAAAATATAGTTGAACGAAGCGATGGCTGGCTCATGTGTAATGCTTCCGAACGGGTGCTGCCAGTGGGGATGAGTCTGCTCTGGACTACTTAAGTTCGTCCATTTTATTTTATTGTTAATATAGTATTTTGATTTCTCAAAGAGTATATATGAGTCGGTAGTCGGCATATTAATCAGTAATTGAAAATGTTTTGTTATTTCTGATTTTGTAATAGAAAGTGACTCTCTGAAATAAAACAAGGAGAAAAAGCAGCCCTAGCTAAGTTTCTTGCCAGTCCTTCTCAGAACAGGTCGTGGAGAAGGTATTAGTGTACTCTTAAGGAAATTAATAGAAAAAGGGTATTAGATTAAATCGACTTCACCAATCTCTTAACAGCTTCTAGACTTCCTTTATTTCAGAATGCACAACATAGGTCTAAGTAGAAGTACTAAGTCATTTGTTATTACTACATCCTATCATTAAAACGAGACATTCCTCGATGTATTGACAAAAGAACACTGTCAAATCATATTATGATTTTGCAACCATTAATCCTTATTTTTTGAACTGAAGTTTCTTGTCATCCAGCATTAGGTGGCAAGGAAATAACAGACGTGATGCTTTCCAAAAAATCATGAGAAGGCATTCCCGCTGTTGGTATATTCAAATATTCAAGTCAATTAGGAAGGATATCGATACTTATAATCATACACTCCATCAATCGTTCATTTAATCGATTATTCTATAGGGATTAAATTAAATTCAAATACAGAACCCCGAAGTTCCCTAAGTCAATTTCCTGCAACTTGTAAATTTACTAGGCTTAAATTAATAATAAATTGATTTATCATAACTGGTATCAACAGTAATCAAATATACTTATATTATTTCGTATTGTCCTAGCTTGCTAAGCACAGGATCACATTTATACATGCTTAATGCTGCTCGCATTCGAATACGCATAAATTATAGAGGATACTCCATAAAGCTACAGCAAAGAAAATAAAGCTCAAGTACATTTTTTCTTTTAACTTATTACAAACAATTTACTTACTAGTTTGTTTTTCTAAAACTCGGAGGTTTATATCAGAAGTGAGTAAAAGTAATAAGTTTGAATGATAAGATTAGTTCTAGTAAATACAATCTATACCTATAGATAGATTAAGATATAGATCTTAGACATAGTATAAAACAGTTGCATACCGCTGTTTGTATGCTGAGATATTTAAACTACACAACGAATTTTAATGCGATTTTAATTAACGTACAAAGTGATTCAAGTTAATGTTTATATGTATAATACCTGCATGTTACTGGCAGGTAAAACCGCAGGCGGATAGACAGTTATTTTAAAAATATTTGTAGTTAATACTTGCCTATCATAATTATAAAAACAAAACATTCATAATTAAAAAAACCTCTATAACCTTTAAACTTTTTGACTGTTAGGTTTACTATAAATAAATGTAATAAAATATCACGTAAATAAAATAATTATATAAAAATTCCACTCTAAGTTTTTTCTGTACTCTGAGATTATTTATAGCATAGCTAGATAGCTATTTCCCGACTATTTTAAGAGTTTAACATATATAATCTAAATTGTAGGTGGAATATTTATAGTAGACAAATTAGAATTAGTTTTACACAATTCACAGTGAAGAACATTAATTCCACAAACAACTTCTAAGTTAGAGCTAGTTCAAAGATATTTGTACTTGAGCTTTCTACGAATATCTTGTTAGGAGCGGTGCATGATAAAGGATTAGAATAGACAAGGATAGAATACTAATGGCGGACGCTGCCCGTAACTATCCAGATAGATGTATCTCTAAACAGGGGTGGATTTGAAAGCTTGGCTATCCCAGGCCGTGTTGTATAGCCGTCCATTTTTAGCTCTCATGATTTAAGTATTGTATATCAATTTACTTTCTTGAAACATTTATTGAAAAAGATTAAATAATTTCAAAAAAAAACCTCAATCTGAAAAAATGTCTTGATAAAGTCAATTTGAAAAAATGTCTTGATAAAGAAGTGAAGATACTATTTCTGGTACGCGGTATCTCATCATTCAGCTTTCAACACACAATATTTGACTTACTTTGGTAAGTCGTTTCTTGTTATCATTAGTATATTTTATATAATTCTTATTGCCCTAGGTCCGTGCCTACTGAGGCTTAAAGGTAAATCCGCTCCTGGCTCCAAACATCTATATTATCAAGGATGAGGGTTGATTTGACTTGATTAATTAACCTTCAATAGCTTGTAAATAAATGTTAATGTAATATAATTTGGAATCTACATTGGAAATATAGTTAGGTTAGTTATAATCTTAATGAAATATGCATAGAAATCCACTTTGTCCCTGTAAATCTGCGATTGGATACCAGGGACAAAGTGATTTTTTAAGCATTTTCCATTAAGAATATTTTCCAGCATTACAAATCCAAAATTGATCAAATATAATAATTAAGTAGGTTAGTTATTTAATTCACATAAAGACTAAAATTACTTAGTAAAATATTCTTTATAGAAATTTTAATCCACTTTGAAATAAGCTAAGCAAATCCCGAGTTCAATCGCGAATTTACTGTTGGAACTTATTGATATTCTAATTTTAAACACTTTAGAAATAATATAAGAAGGGACTGATTAGAGGTTACAATCCATATTCGCTTAATACTTTTTTAAAAGACGAATTTGAAAAGGGAGCCGACGGAATGATCTGTGAACGCACTAAAAATGTAAGACGGGCTAAGTTTGCACACTAATGGTTATTATGAATATAAAATCACAAAAATTGCCGTAAATATTAAAGTGTTTAGAGTCGGTAATACTTTCAATGGAAAGCTAAGAGAGAAATACAAATTAAGGATCGAAATACTGTGTGAATAAAAAACATGTATTGTGATGTCAATTGATCGATTACTATGAAAATTGTGTATGTCGCGTCATCTTTTCGAAGATCGTTTGATTTAGTTTCTTTTATTTTAATTGCTAGTTACTCGATTACTTAATTACTCGATTGTAGAGAGAGCGTGATCATCGATACTTTTAATTTTCTTAGAATGGTGACACTGAATTTGACAGTTCGTTAACAAAAACCAAATTGCCGCCATTTTCGCAGGCATTCTGTTTCCGATCGCCGAGGAGTAAAGACATCCGACGACATCACGCTCGTCTCGTTATATTTTCGTATTAAAAGTGATAAAATGGAATAAATCCACGTTGGTATGCCTGCAGTGTTATTTTAAAGATAGTCCTCCGATATGGACGATCTGTTTGGGCTTCGTAATAGCCCCTTCTGACTACCCTCCGACATGTATATATTTTTGGTCAATCACAGATAAATGAATTTTGACAAAAAAATAAACTATAATTAATCAAAAAAATTATATAAAAAGGTGATATTTTCTGCTCACGATTAACAGTCGAACAATTAGAAACAAAACTAGTTTGCTATTTTAAAGATTGGTCTACTAATATTGACAGAACTAAGAATTGTAAGGTAGAATTTTTTTTGCTATTCACGATTCTCAAGGCATTTGCAAGGTGTTTATCTTCTGGCTCATTCACATAGGTTAATAGAGCCAGCTTGCGGAGTGCAAGCCATATCAACAATATAATTGGGCTATTATGTAAAGATTTAATATCAGCTTTGCTGTTTTGTTGAAAATACATCGTCTAACGCAGCGTTGGACACAGATGTCGCAGGATTAGAGGTTCAATCCGATAAAACCTTTATTACCTTTGAAGGCGGTTTATTGAATCTCTAAGGCTGTGTTCAGCAATACTACATAATTAACAATACAGAATTCAGCAGAAATAACGTAGTGTACATAAGCCGTTACTAGAGACTTTCGAGTTCTTATAGACCCCAACAAATAGCCATAGAGGAAGTTTCTATCTCAAACTCGAACATCATTATAACTTCACAAATTCGTAACTAACTATAAGTTTTTTAGATGTCTCATATCTAAATTCTGTACTGAATAGAGAACTTTTCAAATTTAATATCAACTTGATATCAACAATATTCATCTGCTTTCTAAATAATATATAGCTTTCTATATCTTATTGTTACAAAAATCGTAATATCTCTCTAGTATAGTTAATATGTATTACGAAATGCGAAATTTGTCTCGATACAACAGATTGAGGTGGCGTATTCACTCAACTGAATTATGTGACAGTAGAATTGTTAATATTTTCCCTAGCGATGTTACCGTGGTAACTAAATTACAGAAATTGAGGAAAACTGAATACAGTACCAATCCTTTTAAGAATTTGAATTATACATAATATAATGATATTTTCTGTGATACTAGTATAACGTATATACCTTAAAATACCAATACTTTTGAACACATTCACAATATTTTTTTAAATATATTATGGCAACGTGTACATTTAATAAATTAAAATATTTTAAAAATACATATTTAACTAATTTATTTACCTCTAGCTACCGTAATCTACCACCAGTTCCAACTTTGGGATTCTTGTCTGAGAAGAACTGGCGATAGAAACTCCGACAAGAAAAAAAATTAATTGCTGCCTATGATTTAATATTAACAGAATTAACTAACTATATCTTTTGTGTGTGTGATCTGGATTGAGATTTTATTTGACTAATTACTGGATCAGATGTCGGTAGTATATGCCAACCTTCATCTCTATTAAAATTCGGATGTTTTTTAATTTCAATGGCCTCTCGTATCATTCTAGGAGTGAATTTTTGTTTGTCAAATCTTATGTAATGCTTGGGTCCTCCTAACGCATGTTCACACACTGCAGATTTATTTTCGCATTAATGCTTAACGTCAGCTACATGTTGCATAGTTCGTATTATATGGGACTACCTTCTGTGTAATGGTGAATTAAAAATCACCAGCCCTTTTTGTATCGCAGTAGTCTGGTAATAAGATCGCCGTAAACTGGTAATAAATAAGTAAGAAATAATTTCACAATACCTAACAGATTGCTCATATCGTTATCGACCAATAGCAAAAAAGTATCTCAAATAGTAAAACAGGCCTCCAAATATCTTGTAGCCTTCTCGTAACACATTACGACGGTAATAACAGTGGCGCCACAACTTCTCTGATTGCTGCAGTAAGCACTTAGATACGAACCTATATTTTGGGCGGTAGGATTTTTTCTTTATCTTTATTTTTATCTTTTGCGTGTTGTGTACAAGAAAATGTTACTCTGTGAAATATTTCTTTTATATTGTAAATTATTTTGATGACAACTCTTATATTCATGTCGCCAATTATTATCGCCAGTCGCCAGTTATCTTCTTATACTTTAAAGTTTAATTTTCAAAAAGACAATTATTGGAAACTATAGTCTACTTCCTCTGAGACAAAATGTAAACAAACAAACCAATGTTTTTCAAACTTTTTTTATTGATGTTGGTATGTATATAAAATTTGTTAATGGGACAAATTATTGTATGGTAGGTATGCAATACAATAAGTCTATTTCTTTTTCAAATAAAACTAGCAATTGTAAGAGTAAAATAATTTTATTCAGAATCTTCCCCGTCTTCTTCTGAGGAACTAGTCGCACCAATTTCTATCATAAAACCAATGAGTTTAATACAATGATATTAATATGTCTAGATACGCAATACATACCAAAAATCTGATCTAGATCTATCTAGACATATTAATATCATTGCACAAAACGGTCAATCAAATAATCTATGATACCATCAATTTTTTTTTAATTGGTATTCTTTTATGACATGGTCTATAAACTTTAGCCAATCTCCTACTACCCTTTAAAAGAGCATCGGTTAATAACGATTTTATTTAATTTGACTTAAAACTTAACAATAACAGAAAACAACAAACTTAACAACTGGAATCAACAAATAACAAGAATTTAACGAAAGCATTTTGCACGAGTCAACGAGTTGATCGAGAGTAAAAATGACCGGTATAACCCGACTAATTACAAAATTTCACGTTTCTACGTAAAGTATTTGCCTTATCACTACTCCTCAATTTAGTAGTATTATAATACGTCCAATTCTTTCTTTTTTCATAAATTCTAAATGCATTTATATTTTGACATATTAAAGAACCTTTTTCCACTTTGTTTACATTTTGTCTCAGAGGAAGATGAACAGATTATAGATGTTTTCAAGTGATGTAATTTATGAAATTTCCCATTGGTTAATGAATTTGTAAATAGGTCTAGCTTATTTTTAGCCCTTTCACAGCTTATTTATACACAAATTAGAAACTCAATCTTTCCTCTTTCTAATATTAGTGTATAGAATATAAAAACAATTGAAAGTAGTCTTAAATAAATTTTCATATAGAGTACCTTAAATAAATAAAGTATTTTCAATGATAGCGTCTGTATAATTGTACTAAAATACAGACATAATTTTACTCAGGACATTTCTCGAACGACGGTCGAGATGTCTCCGATTTAGATTCGAAATTATCTGGAATACCATGCAAATAAAACCAATTTTCAACTAAATAAAATAGATTGGGTTAGAAACTTTGCGAAGTTTGAGCATTCCGGGTCGTGGCGACAGAGGAACAGTGGGTCTGGCTTGACGCCAGCGGACAGATTGCCTGTAACAGGACTGCGGCCGTTTCAACTCAAAACTTTCAGCCCACGATAAAGTTCATTCTAGATTGTTCTAGAACATTATATACTAATACATATCACCATTAGCAGTAGCGCGTAGTAAAATCACGTAGATTACCACATAAGATTTATTGCGTTAATATGGTACTGCAACACTTATTATTGACATAACTCACTCGGTTATCTTGGTAATTTATAAAATTTTTTTTATTAGTGTGACCTGAGGGGACCTCAACATTAAGGAGTTTTTCGTTTGTGTTAATTAAAAAGACTCTACATGATTTTAAAATATATTTTTATTAAATTTTATTCCTCGACAGACGATGAATGATGGTGAATTTATTACAACTTATACTACGGATTTGGTGTAATTTAATTAATATCAAATTCAGGTAAATGATGCTCGAAGCCCGTATAATTAATTAATCACGTCATGTAAACAGCTGAAGTTTAAACATCACGCAAAATCAACCCCAGGCACGAAACCTTATGATATGGACTCTAAGAGCAGTCAATTCACATTTCATTCCTAGTCAATAACGCAAACTAAAATTAAATTCAAGCAGTATTCCTGGATTGCATTTGATGACCTTTACAAATATTGTTTACTAGCTTATTCCCCGCGACTACGCCCGCGTAAATTATAGCCCATATCCCTAGCTTCCAGTAGACGAAAGACTTTTATAAATCGTTCCAATAGTTTTGTAGTAATTAAATCTTTCCTGTTTATAATATGAGTATATGTAGTTAGATATAATTATATACGTATACTTTGAGTGTAATATACTATTAAAAAAAGCTATTCAGATTTGATATTTGGTAACAAATCGGGGTCTTATTCAATGTTGAGCACAGGGCTGCAATGAGATTCGATGAAATAAAGCCTATTGAAGTATCTACCCTACCTTTTGAAGTATGTTCGATTTGATTGAATATTCATGTTGCACGTATGAGTATACCAATTAACACAAGAAGTTTGGATATTCTTTATTATTAATTATATTTTATCAATATTGCATTCACAATGCTATACTGGAAAATAAATTTTCTTTCAGCTGTTTGGGTAGATTGCCTGAACATTGATGAGAATACTCCCACTAGTAGCGAAAAGTAAAAAGTGCTTAAAATAATCATTACTCTGTTTGTTTCTGGACAGCTCAGTGGTAAGAGCAGTCGCTCGGCTCGCGGAAGGTCGTGGATTCGAGATTCAGAGTACCTGAAGCTGGTGGATTTTTTAAGCATTTTGCGTCAAGAATATTATTTAATTGTTAGATATTGAATGGATTGGATCAAAACGGTTAAGTCATTCTAAATATTAAAAGGATGACGTTCTATTAAACAAAGAGGTCCGACTCCATGATACATGTTTGCTTATATGTTTGTAGTGAATAAAGTTATAATAAAATGGTTCAACGATCTAGTCATCTCGGTTTTGTTATGATAATTCAGCTTTAACTTTCAATGCTTTAATATAAGCAGCTTAGGTTCCACATTAGAATAACACTGTCTTATTATTAGTGCACAACGCAAGCAATATCTTTCAACGGCTAAAGTGAGCGGTTCTTACACCAGAGCACAGCTATTTTAATAATTTAATATTATGAAAAGTAGGTCATCCCTGTACTATACAGAAAGTGTTTCTGTTAAAATGGTTTAGCATTACACTTTATATTTTCTTATTTTACTAAAAAAATTACATAAAACCAGCGACGCTCTAATGTAACAGAGTGATATGTATTTTTGTAAAATTTCGGGAATATCATTAATGTCTTATGTGTCAACACTGTTTCATAAAATTTACATGTATAGTGCCGTATTCGTTTTATTAACCAACTTCAAAATAGATGAACTACTGTGTCGTTACTGTGTTCAACTGAATGTATACGTCCATTGATTTCTCAGCAAAATGTAGATTGATTTTTATAATTATATTTGTTATGTAACATATTTTTTATAATACATGAAACATTTTGATAGGTTCAGCTTATTTTTTTAAATAAAACTGACACGAGAAAATCTTTGAAATGTATAAAATAATGTTAATCTAAAGTGTGCACCACTTTCAAGAGACTACTATTAAAATTAGACGCTTAATATACAACCTAGCCAAATCCCATCTTCTCGATGCTTTTTAAATATATGAAATACGTTTTAGATAAGTTTAATATAAAGTATTTTTTACAAGCTCTTTGATCTCGGTCTTTCTTTTCTTTTAAAAATCTCAATTGAACTCGAATTGGAGACTTCGCTAAAGGACGAGTATTCTTCCAGTGACTACCTTTCCGCCGGCGGCTACGCTCGCGTGGTTCTGTGTTATACATATAAACCTTCCATATGTATATAAATTCCTTTTGTAGTTGCAAAGATCTCAGCGCACAGATGGTGAGAAAGCTAGCTAATTTTTTTTCAACGACGCTGCTATTGAGCATACCTATATTATATCAATCAATCATAGGCAATGTATGACCTTATAACATATATATATATATATATTATCCACGGCGGCTCAATCACCATTATATCAATATATGAAGCAAAAGCTTTGGACCGTTTACGAAAATTGTGAGGACGGAGGAGTATATAATTTGGCTGAAGGCAATTTTAATATTACAAAGGGGAAAGATTTCGTTGTTTTTTCTGTTTGTATAACATAGGCTCCGAAACTATTAAACTGAATTTAAAATTTATTTCGGTGAGCGATATAGACTATAATATACTTTAAAAAAAATCGTCTGGTACATACTTGTTACTTAATGTTAAACAATAGTAAAGACATATAATCTTTAACTTTACGATTGAATTGCGAGTAACCATGGCCTATAAAAATATATATAACGTATATTTACAAAATGAAAAAAATAAAAACAAAACGTTACTCGTAATCAAATAGAAATAAAAATAAATAAGGGTTCGTTATTTCAGTCGATTAGCAAAAAAAATGTAACATACAATTTATTTGTAACATTTACATCGAATATTTGGAAAAATTCGTGTTGCCATGTTTGCACCGATCGTTAGAAACACATTAATGCTATTTCTAAACGAAACGAGTAACAGTTGCGAAAGCAAAATGGCTTTTTTGTAATATCTGTGTGCGGAATATTCTATAATAGTTCTACCTCTGGTTGCAAATGAAATAAAGTTCGGAGTTACGAAATTTGAGATGTAAAACAAATTAAAGTTATTGCTCGCTATAATAACAATACAGTTAGCAAGAAAACTAATCGAGCACGAATTGATTTCATGTAGAGTACTTATAAGGAAGCACAAATATAATGTTCGAAATGTCTCTGTTTGAAGACTGGACTATGCTAACTATAGTCGTGACACTGTAAAGGTAGCCTCAGCATATATCGGACGTCTCGCATAACCCGACACTGGTCTTCTATGGCAACTTCAATTTTTTAATTACACTGTCATAAACTATAATAACTAAGATCGGTTACACACTATATGGGAGTGATATTGATCAATGTAAATCATTCATTCGTTCCCCATATGAAGGTTGAATAGTGTTGTAATAGAATATTGAATAATAATCTATATTTTCGATCAATTTTATATAATAGGCTTTAAAAGTGTTGTTACGATTTCACAGTTCTCACCCCTCCAGATAAATGTACACACGGCTGCACGTCAGGCTGGCAAAATATGTGAATTGTCCTCATTTGAATTTGAACTTAAGTAGAGAAATTTGTCAGTTTTGAATAACCTGACGTGCTATTGAATATAAACCATAGCGGTATGTGAGTGTTTGTTTATCGATACTATTATTATCGATAGAAGCTTTTTAAAGTCTTTACACTAGATAGGACTATGGATCCTATAGATTTTCCTCAAAGGACTTACCTATAGTGAAATAAGCAATATTATCGATTAAAGATGGTTTGATACTGAGGTGATGATAGTCTACTTCCACGTGACATATCCATATGGATATAATAAGAATGCAATATATTTTGATATTAAATAATTAACCAACTTTAAAATCGAAAAGAAGAAGGTTATATGTTCAACGGCGATGTATATTTTTTTTGTGTATGTTCACCGATAGTTTCGAATATTATTGACCGATTTGCAATGTTTTTTTATTCGACATCTTAATGAACCGGTGTGGTTCTATTTAAATTTTATCGAAATCGAATCAGTAGTTTTCCTTTTATGACAAAACAAAATTCGGTTTTCACCATATGCCACCAAATATTTAGATGACATGTATTGTATTTCAGCTAAAAAAAAACAAAACATTGCGTATTTTCATTAAATCAAAACCGAAAGGAGGATTTTCTATGTTCAAGGAGTATGTATATTTTTTTATGTGAAAGTAGGTATGTCAATTGATTTCTTCTTGAATTGTGAACCAATTTCTATCACACAAAATTATAGCCTATGTTCAACGCGTATTATGTAGCTTCCCTTAGATTAAAGACTTTTATAAATCGGTTCAATAGTTTCGGAGCCTATCCAAAACAAACAAACAATCAATCAAAACATTCCTCTTCGACATATTTTTTTCCAATTTTTCTATACTCATTAAACAAACAGTCAACAAACAGTTTTCATTACGTGTCTTATTCAAGAAAAATGCTTTCGAAGTTGGACGACCTATTATTAATTAATTAACCTACAGAAGACCTTCATCCGACTTTAAGAGCATTATCTTGAATAAGAAGTATAATTTTTATTTTTTTTAAAGTTTAAAGTCGGTTCTATTTTTTATTTATTTATAACATTATTAAAGTACACCTTTTTTGATGTCCAAATTATATCCCGAGCCCAGTGGGTTTTAATGACTTACGTTACAAATGAGAACGATGGCGTCACGGTTATCCGAGATGATAAATTTTTGATCACCCATCTTATGCTCGGCCCTTTAGAAAGTTACTTATCTTTTACATGCGATTTTTTTATACCTTGACAAGATACCTTGTTAACTCTCGCTGAATAGGGAATATTTGAACTGCCGTCGAGGCATCAATCGTAACGCCCTACTTCTGTTGATGCGCCGGCGTAATTTATTGACGGAAGCGGAATAAATTTTGTATAATGAGCCTTCAATGATGCACGATCAAGCGAAATCTCCGACAATTTTTCTTGCCTCTGAACGTAATGGGATTGTGCGTGCTCCAATGAAGAATGGCAACACCATATTTTAGATGTTTTTTTAGTATTTTCTGATGTTCATCGAGGAGTTTTCACAATACGACTATGTCAATCGCGTGTGTATCTTTTTCGCTGCTTTGGTTAGAAACTGTTATTCGAATTTTAGGGGTGACTTTATTTTTTGAGAAAATTTACAATTTAACCGTGTTAAATCCTTACACACACGATCGCATTTTCTAATTATTAAGTAGGTTCAGATTTTTTTGTAAGTTAATTATTTTACAAAACTACTCAAAAGTTAGTGATTATATATTTATTAATTTTTATTAGCGCCCTCTTAAAAAAGACAAAGCCTGCGTTGAAAAATTTAAAAAGAGCGAATTAGAATTTTTCTAAGACGACCCAGCTTCATTTGTGTTGTTATAAATTACGTATCTTTACTTGTGTTTTTTTTTTTAACATTTCATAATAAACTTTTTAAATAAAATAGGTTTTTTGGGACATATTGTTACACAATAAAATTTAATTTATATATTTTATGCTTTGACCTTCAAAACACTCATAAAATAATGGTGTAACTTTCTCATTTTTGATTGCAGCTTATTTAAATGTTCTTTGTTGATTTTCTTAATAAGTAACATAAAAAGATTACGCCCATCACGGGGATATAGGTAATGAATGAGTTTAGTAGACTATGTAAAAAATATTAAATCAATGCGTATATGAAATACCAGAATAGGGATGATGACTAATTTTTGTTTGTTTGTCCGTCAGGTAGAGTGTTAAAAAATATTAAACACGTATTTTTTAATTTTTTTCGTAATCATAAAATTACGGCGTTACATGGAGTTGGAATTTCGCATGACGTCACGTTAGGGTACGTTTTCTACTCAACTGTGACGTAGCGAGCCCCCACTCCTCAACTTTAATGCCTGTTAACTAAGCTATTTCTAGTTAAATTGAAGTAAAAAAAATACGTATCTAATATTTTTCTATTATCTGACTGACGGACTAAATAGAATTGCATTTTTTTTACCCAGTCATCATCCCTATTCCGACAGCGGCTTTGACAACGTGGTCTTTCCGTTTTATGCAACATTTTCCTTTTCATTTTCAATGCTGCTGCACTCCTATTAATCATAGCGTGATGTTATATAGATAGCCTATAGCCATCCCCAATAAATGGAATACGCAACGTAAAAAAAACAATTCGAACCAGTACTTTCTGATATAAGAAAGTTCAACCAAACAATTATGCTCTTCAGTTTTCAACTTCTGCTCTATTTTCTATTCTGTGTGTTAATTAATATGTATGGATAATAAATGCTAAGATTTAAGAAACTCCTGTTTAAGTAATGGCAGGCTCAAGAATTATATTGAATTCGTGCGTAAATAAAAATTTAAGTATATGCTGAACATTCAAGTTTGGAATACGAAACACGTTAGAAGTTATATAACAAAATTATAAACTTGTATTTAACGTAAGTGAGAAAGTTATTCGCGTGTGGTGAACAACTTTGCGAATGTGGCGACAGTGCGTGACGTACAAAATATTATTGTAGAAACAAAAAGATAATCCACGTGATTTATAAATAGGGACGCGGCCTTCTTCAATATACCGATATGTCCCAACAAACAAGAATTGAAAGAACAAATACCTAGATTTTCATTTCATGCCATTCATTAATTTATCAGTGAATTGTTGAAATGTTCAACAATTGTACTTGATGCCTTTCGGCTTTTTATGATAATAATAATTGTTTATTTGCAAAAATATGGTACAAATTATTATTACACATTTATTAATAATGGTTTCTCACATTCTACAGTATATGAATAGTGTGCTAATATATATATATTTATTTTTTCCCCAGTATTAATTAGAAAAAGATATTGTATACCACTTATGATGTCATAAACTAGCAAACTAAAAGCTTTGCAAAGCAGTGATAATAACTCTAAGGGTCTTGTCTACAATTTTGTATATTAGAAGATTCTTTCGCTCTTTTTTGAAGAACCTATTTTTGTGGGCTGTACACAATATAAGCATCTCACAATATAAGCTACTAAAAAAGTATGAAAATATTTTTACCTTATGAAGTAGGTTATATTTCGTTAAACCTCTATGTTATGAGTTTGAGGGGGAGACGTGGAGTGAAACCATGATTTTATTAATTAATAGCACTGCAGAACAGGTATGTTATTTATTCATTTAAAAAGCGCCCTCGAACTCGATATGGTGCTCGGCCCTGTCACGTCATATAGCTTCAATAAAAATAAAAAGTTTATTAGTTTTTAATGTAGGTTTCATTTGATTGAACCTCTTTGCTATTGTCATAGTATACACTATACGCTGATTTTGTTACAGAATAGCACTGCAGAACAGAAACGTGGTTACTGGTTTAAAAAATTTACTGTACTAACCGATGTCATCTTTTCTTATGAAAGATCTATAAACTTGGTATTAAACTTACATATTTAATAAACTTGTAACTTTGAAGTTGGTTTAGATGAGCAGTAAGTTTGTTTCGATGTGATCTAGTTAAACGTGCGAGGAATGCCTTTCAAACTTGCAAAGTGAAATTATATACCTACTCAAATTTACATTAAAATCTTTTTACTTATGTCACGAAGATATATGACATCATTACGAGAGATTCATTTTCATTACCCATACTAATAATGTTTTTACCTCTGTGGGTCTTCTATCTACTCATAGTATAAAACAAATCGCTTCCTTTTGTCTGTACGCTAAGATCTTTAAAATTACGCAACGGATTTTAATTCTGTTTTAAGGTTTACACTTATAATATGGGACCATGCGGGCGAAGCAGCTGGTGGTTAGCTAGTATGTTATAGTGACTCAACCAAGTTTAAGTGAAAAAAAAAAACTCAAGATTTGTCAATTCTCAAATCTGCCATTGAAAACAATGAAATTAAAATAACACCAATAAATACTTTTATCTAAATATTCTATATAAAATTATTATACTATAATAATCACACTTAGGTACTCATCTGATCATTTCTTTGTAAGCAATATTGAATTAAAAGGTATGCGGCACCGTTAGCAGAAATCTACTTCGAAAAAACTTCGAATCAAATTGGCTGGTAATAAATTGCTAGGGCGCCTTCTGTGAAGCTGTTGACATGGAACTCAAGTGATTTCGGCACTAAATTGCTCGCTTTGTGTCCGACGTCAGGTGACGGTTGCCTAAGTTCTAAATTAAAATAAATTGGAATAATGCCTTTTTAAATGAATATATCCCATTGTGATTATAATTGAGTTGTTAGGAAATTTCAAGTAATACCAAATCAACGTGTAGCACACTCAATGATAAACAATCGAAAGTGCTTTCAAGTAGATTATTTAATTGATTATAGACTATTTTAGATTTGGTATTATATAATGAATTGATTCCAGAAAAATTCAGGATTACGGTATTATACAGAATAGAAAGCTATTTTTTTAGATATTCTAGAAAATAAATGAAATGTCGCGGATATTGGCAGCAAAAAAAAAATGTTATATCAATATTAATTTTTACGACTTCTGCGCCTTTCTTTGATGCCTGCTAAAATATTTAGGGCGCCGAATATTTAAGTAAAAACAGTCATCAAGAAACAGCACAACAACTTTTTCATTAATTGAATATGAGGAAAATGTAAAAATTTACATTTTCGCCGGCGAAATTGATGTTAGGCTCAAAGCCGTCGACAAAAATTAAATTTTCTTTTTTTTTCGTGAAATGGTTAGATTAAATTTTGACTAACTTAGAGACTTGCCGTCGCTCGGCTTTGTACCACATTAAAGTTTTCGCGAACGCCAATTTGTCGATTGTCTATTTTAATTCGTTTCTATCTGATTTTGTGCTTTGTTTATTTGTTTTATGTTTTATATAATGGAGTTATATTTTTTAATTAAAAATGAGTAAATTACACTATTATTCAATGGGTCTTGTGAAGGTTAAAACGTGAAATAATAAAATTTTGATGATAATAAAAAGGAAAAATATCATGTACACTCATATACACTCTAGTAGAAGGACTGATATTTTTTTTTTATTCCAAATACTACAATATGGGTATTTAATTAAAGGGCTCAGTATAAGGATTTTAAAAGGGAATATTATGTTTATCATTACCGTAATACTAATAGAAATAAAGTTTAAAAATATGGACTTTGTTGTTTCACTTTCCGAACCGACCTGGAAATTTGTAAAAAAAAGACAAATAGAATTATAATAAACAAAACAAAAAATCCCGCATGCGTGAAAAACATCTTACTGTAAAGTTTCTTGTTTCAGCCTTTTCAGTTAGTTGTTTATTAAGTAGAATACTTGTATTTATAAGAAAATAATTATTAAAAAAATTGAATGTTTTTTTATATTCTACACCAGAGGGAGAGAGTAGTAGATAGAGAAATAGTGAGAGAGGAGTAGAAACGCGGAGAGGGGAATATGCCTATAATACTGCACACATTAAACTTTTTGTCTGTTTTTTGTTACTTCGGCTTGTGGAAGTTATTAGGTTATATATTTTTCGTAATCCTCGATTTATTCCCTTCAAAATAAAAAATAAATAAAAATTTGCCACAATCGAGAATGTCGAGATGACGTCTTTTTTAGAATTCGTAGCACTTCCCCTTTTTTACGCCACTCTCAAATTGTCAGATTAGTGAAATATACATGTTTTAGCATGTAACTACCTTACTCTACCTTTATGTGATGCGCATGAATTTCAGATGATCATTTTTTTACTAATCTGATCCTTTGTCCTGGATGGACGACCATATGTATAAAGCTCATATTTGGTGGGAGTATTAAACAGGGTATAAGGTATCCCCTGTGTATTAATCTTCCGCGCTTTAGTAAATCCCGAAATATCCTTTTGTATTATAAAAAAAAAACAGAATTAAGCATTCAATTTTAAATGTATTGATTCTAACAATTCATAAATAGAGTCGTACTTTAGGATAATCAAAGTCGACTTAGTTTTGGATACTGCCTCAATATATTTCATTCATTTGTTTTCACACAAAAAAGTAAACACTAAAAAGATATAAGGTATCGAAAGAAAATACAGGTTTCATAAAAATGATTTATTAATGTGCCACATAGTACGATTTGATTATAGACTATATACTCGTATTTACAACAATTGAAACCATACCGCGATGTACAAATAATGTAGCGCTATCTAGTAGCCGAAACAATAACTATTAATTCTTAACAAAAGTCACTTATAATATGGGATAGTTTTGTGATTATTTTACTTGACTTTGTTAGATACTGAAGTAAACTAATAAAATTAATAGTAATATGTATGTATGAGATAGTTTCTAACATTAATATAGAAATACTTCTAAATATGAAATAAAGTAATATTTTGTAAGATTGTAACTAAAAGCAACATTGCCAACATTTTTGAGCTTATTTCTTTGAAGTACTTTACTGATTTTTCTTTGGTTTTTTTCATATTTTTTATAAGCTGATGATTTTTCATATAAAAGAAATTGCTACTGTTCCTTGACCATGACCCTAATGCATTGAATGGGTCATTTATATAAATACACTGTATTTTTACTTTACTTTGGTTGTAGTTGTATGTGGAGATTGTTTTGATCATAGGTACTTCAACAATACCTAAAATCAACAGGCTAACCCTATCTGTATATTAGCTTTCTGTTTCTGTTTTACTAATCTACTAGACCAACTTGGAGAAATCATTATAACGGGTTACAATACCGATAAAGGCTGTCGTTTGTTCGAAAATGAGTATTTCACAATAATTTGTATATAATGTGTCGTCAGATTAAGTTTCACTAAAAATCGGAATCATATCCGACAACATATCAAGCATTCCATGACAGATCCTATTTTTTTTCTCACACCAACATTAACGGAAGACAAATACAGTTTTAATACTGTGAGAGCGATAATTCAATTGCAACAGAACAGAGTTCACTCAGTGAACCGATAAACGTCGTTCAACCTTTTTCAAAGACAGCCCTCGTGCATGAAAAATACGATTCCATTTTCCTCATATCCCATTCCCTGAGCTAATGTCACGTCAATCATCTCTCAGTATCACGAAGAACATTCTGCTTATTCTTCAGCAGTGACTTATGAGCACGGGGGATTTCTAAATATCGAATGTTCGTTGAGCACAAAGGATTTTTATTCAGTTTGTAGAATATTTTATCTAAGTGAGTTTTACATGAGTTTACTTCGGTAAATATGGAATGTGTTTTGAACTGAATCACGGGAATATAAAAAAAAATATTTTCACAAAACATGCAAACGGTATGTTAAATTGAGATGATATTTAGATGCTTTTTTTGTGATAAAATATATGAGTAATAAAATAAACATTAAGCTTTAATAATATTAAACATGTTTTGCAAAATATCATTAACATCATTATCAAACTCTAAGCGACAGATTAAAATGCTTTCATAATTAAATTTCATAAATATATCATATTATTAGACAGACTAAGCAAACCTACTATCCTCTTTGAGTAAATATTATTGCATAAACTATGCTTAATATTTGTTTAAACTATGTTTGGTACTTAAACTGTTAAGAGTCAGCGAAAATCTGACTGCAGAATCGTAACTGTCTCAAAGTAAGTAAGCGTTAGTACACGATGGATCATCCGTCGAGTGTGCAAGGTTGAAATTCATACCATTAGTTAGTCAGTTATGTCGTTCCTTGACTGAAACTTACAGCCGGTTTCTAAATTGAGAATACAAAATGTCAACTGATTATTCTCAATAATAACTTCAGTTTTCTAACCTCACGTTTTCTACGATAAAAAATAACTAAATTCAGAAAAAAAAAACCTGTTAGAGTTACGTCTTAGTACAGTCTGAAACGTTCTCAACTTTAAATTCTCAATTCAGAAGCCAGCTGTAAGAGTACACAGACTACAATGCTAATATTTTCTAAAAAAAAAAATGCAGCCTTGAAGAACTATTACTACAGCATTTGGAGTATTTATTACTCGTATGAATTAAAATTATACCTGAAGGCCTATTATATTTTTCCGAAAACGAAATTTCGTCTATTTTCAAAATTCTAATTCGATTTACTAATACTAATAAGCGCAAATCCTATTTAAGCCTTATACGAGTTAACGTGCAAACTATATGTAAATAGAATTCATAATAACTAATACTATTTACAGATAGTTTACCAATAAACAAATTAGACTTTATGAAGTTTCATACAAATCATTTCACACAAATTCATTGTTAAGCGTTAACGTACCGATTCAACATTATTAGGCAACAATGAGTGTTAACTTTGAGAAATGTTGGAAGGGACTAAACTATTAGATCTGAACAGACAACTCCATAATATGGGCTCCGAACTAATAACGATGCTAAATACTATTTGCTTAACGAGGGATCGGACAGCTCGAATTAAAACCCACTAAGTTGAGTTTCGACGTTTTGTATTACAAGTTTTCTCGTTAACTACATTAATGCAAACGTGGGTTTAAAAAAGCTATTTGAAATTGTTTTACTTGTATTGAGCTTATTAGTTAAAGGTGCTATGTAAGCGCATCGGTGGCTTTATGACGTCATGCATCATTCTGTTCGGTACGAGTGCACTGAACATTTTACCTAAATCATCATTTGTAAACAATCTTGATTATCAGTACAGCGACAACTTTTCCGTTTTTGTAGATATTTACTACTGTGTTAGAAAACACCAGCAAGACTACAGTTAAGCATTACTTATGTATCATTTTAAGTTAAATAAAAGATTTCAATACAATTTTGAAAACTCTAACATTTAAATATAATGGACTTCCATACACATTCTTTGACCCCTATTTTCACTTTAGCGATGGAATCCAAAAACCTTTTTTACTGCTCCCTTTCAGCTTCCATCTTATATTATATCTTTATTTGAAGATAAAGACTAGCTGTTGCCCGCGAATATGTATGCTATTAATTTTAAATAGAAAATTTAATTAATCCTACACTCCCATTGTTAAATATATTGGTCGGATTATTAATAGACGGATTACAATTATTTTGGCCATATAAAACGTAAAATTATAGTGATTCAATATCGGAAACAAAGACCATTAGAAACAATTCATTGGAGGAATCTCGAATACATGTCTATATTGTAGTATACCGATATCAGGACCTTGAAATTAATTTTAAAAAGACAAAATTAATGTAATTCGTGCCTCACAAAAGAAAACCCTTAGAAGTAAATTACAAATTTAATTATAAACTTTTAGAAACAGTCGACTCTTATTGTTTTTTAAGGAATAATGACGAGTATATACAGCAATTTAAACTGGAAGGAACACGTTAAAAAAATTACAAATAAATTATTTAGTTTTACGTATGCTCTTTCAGAACTCAAAAAGTCTATAGATCTTCAAGCTGCTACTTCTGCCTATTATATATACATACATGCTTGGCTTAAATACAGCATCACTCTTTGAGGTAACAGTGCTGATGATAAAAAGACATTTTCGAGTACCTTACAGCAAAAATGTATCCGAATACTTGAAAACTCAGAATTATTAAGTAGCCGTCGATCTTTTTCAAAAAATTAACCTTTACATCTATATATATTTTGCAATTTTTTCTAGCAGTTCAAAATATTATAAATTCATATCCTGTATAGTTCCGCCCATCAAGGTTAAGACCCAAATACAAATTGTAAACAATATCAAAACTAGAAACGGTAAACACACATCAAAATATATAACGCTATTTCCGAGCATATAAAAGTAATAAAAAAAATAATGATTTCAACAATAGCCTACATAAATTCTATCACTAAAATACTACTATTCTCTGCAGGAGTTTTTCAGTATCACGGTAAGTAATTCTATTCATTCATTTCCAATATTTTATCTTATAATATTTTTAATTACATTTAATAATTATAGATTTTAAAGTAATGAAAATTTGGATGCACAAAACATTTCTATCAAAACGAAATTCTATTACCAATTTAACTTTGTGGCATTTTTTATCTAATTTTTAAATATGTTATTAATTTATTTTTATGCATGATACTTTTTAAATCTTATACACTCTTCCCAAATATAATAAGTTAAATCTTATACTTTTATATTTTATGATAATTATAGTTTAATTTAACTATTGTAGCAGTGCTCTTATCACTGCGCTGCTACAATAGTTAAATTAAAATGCCCATCTTTTTCAAAACATGAAAGCAATAAATGAGTTTGAGTACCTTTTGGCAAAGGACTCGAAAAATGACATTAAAAACTGGAAAATGTATATTATTTTTATGTATATTATATTATTTTATTAAAAATACCCATTTGTGCCTGCCCTGCTTTTAACTTAATAAATTATTAGGCTTTACAGTTAATGCCATAAGTAACTGCCCATCGTTGTATTAAAATATTTCTTGATGTTATGAGGAAGATAATTCCATTAATCATATTATTGAACCACTTCGTATGATGAAAAGGGAACATCGAAGTTGAATTAAAGGAAGTGAGTGACGTCAACTGTGCTTATAACTTTATGTTTATGTTATACTCATTCATTGGTATGAGTTAAGTGATTGATGTTTTAGATATTTATTAAGTCCAAAGCCTTAGTTCACACGATTTACTATTTTAATTATTACTAGCGGCTGCCCAGTGGTCGAAATTCGATCATAATAAATTTCAATTAGGAGTTCTTACTGAAATGGAAAATCTTTTGACATTCAGTAAGACGACAGTAAACACCATAAACATATAAATAGAGGTCTATGGTAAACATATAAAACTTGACACTGGCTAAATGCACAATCCGTGCGAAGCTAATATTCAATAGAAACAAACAAACTATGTCAAAAGAAACAATTTGACCACAGAGTACATGTATGCGTGTAGCAAATACTTGTTTGTGTGTGTCTAATGCATAGTAGTGCGTGTCATGTTTTATTTATCGATTTAATGTATTTTATAAGCATTATTATTGGAAATTTTTAGCCGTTTGCACTTCTCCTACACATAAACTATAAGTGTGGCAATTTTCATACTCCTCCGCCCTCACAATTTTCGTAAAAAGAATCCAAAGTTTTTGCTTCACGTATTAATATATAGATATTGTGTATCTTGATTGTAATTTTTTTTCGCGAACAACTAAACGTATGAAATTTAATTTTAGTTAAAGGTTAATTCGACTTACCCTATTTCTATGCTATGATAAAACCTAAGGGTTTATAATAACACTAGCTGTTTCCCCGTGACTTCAGCCTCGTAAATATATCACCCACGTATTATTATGCTTACTATAGATTATAATTTTTTTACGATCAGTCCAGTAGTTACGGACCTTATTCAATTTAAACAATCAAATATTTACTATTCATAAAACTATGTGAATAGTTTCTTAATATGAAGAGATTCAGAATGCCTCCTTTTGTTTTACATTACAATCTGGCAACACAAAGAATCTTGGGATGCGTCAGCTTCTTATCATCACGCACAAATCGTAAAAATTTGAGGGATTGGTTTTATGTTGCCATCTGTATTTACGATAGGCTGGTTCTACCGTTATAAAAAATTCTGAAGACTCTCATGCATATGTAATAACTTACAAGCAGACACATTATGATTATTTACCATTATTTCATATAAAATTTTCTTTCTTCTTATTCTCCACATAATACTAATATTAAACTTTTAAAGGCCCCATTGCTGGTGCTTATGCCTATCCTAAAAATGAAATGTAATGGGAAAAATGAACTATAACGGACTGAGTGGGCCCAATGCGGATTGCTGGGTAGTATTATAAGATACTTGTACAAATTGTATATCGTCCATTGACATAGGAAAACAAAGAATTTTGCTTCAAAATTATTGAGATTTCATAGTAGGTGCGAAGATTACATCATCTTTCAACAATTTTTAAACTGTTAAATAATTATTTAAATTCTTACAAAATTATTTATCAAACAGCAGAAAGGAAATTATATCGATTTTTAATTACTTTTTTTTACATCGAATACTGGTAGTACTGAATTATGTATTTGTATGAAAATAAGATCGGGTAAAAAGTAGAAATGTAGAAATTCCGATATTCGGTGATACTGAGAGTTTTCCGTTATATCGGAATCGGCGGCATTAATTTACCGATATATTGATACATTGTGAATTTCACACTCTCTAAATAACTCATGTGAACGTGACATCATTGTGCTTAATTCATTCATATAAAAGTAGTACAATTTGTCAACGCTCTGGGAATTCCTACGTTATATTCTTTCTTTGACTCGCACTGTCCACCTAATAGAGTCCACTCATAGAGCCCACTTCGTTTGTTGTATATTGCTTATGGTGTGTAATAATATTCATTTCATAATGATTATGATCGCGACGTAATAGTTTTAGTATTTATAACTTTCAAGTCTTCTTT
The DNA here is from genome assembly GCA_918026875.4 of Diatraea saccharalis. Lineage (NCBI taxonomy): Eukaryota > Metazoa > Arthropoda > Insecta > Lepidoptera > Crambidae > Diatraea > Diatraea saccharalis. The sequence continues at coordinate 2,537,353 of OU893334.1, forward strand.
GAATCTTCGCTGTCCGTATCGGTATCGATATCGACGATACCTTTTTACAAATATCGATGTGTATATCCGCCGAAGTGAGTATCGATGCATCTCTAGTAAAACCTTGTTGAGCTAAATTTATTGTCTATTCTTCTCGATAAAACATCTCTCACCCTTTTTGTGAATCGATCGGATAACTTTCCTGATAGCGTATCCGAAATAAACTATTTCGAATTTGATTTCCGGTTTAAACTGGAACGAGGGATAAACATTTGGCGAACGTGATTTTGGTGCGCCGACTAATGTTACGTGAAACCATGCTTCACTTATTCGAGATAGAAAACTGCCAATATCAAGTTGTTTTCTTTTCACCGTATCGGAGTCTTATTTTAATTGATTTAGTGTAAATTTCAACGTTACTTTTACGGGATAGTTTAGAAAAAGTTTTAATGTTGTTAGAATTTATGTTGTTAGAAATATCCATAGACTAGGAAGTCAATACAACCGCTGTTTGCGTTCCTCTCTTTTAATGATTGGCTTTCGAGAAGAAACATTGTGTGGTTGGTGGTAACGAGTAATTTATGAAATGATTGTGTTAAGAAGTAAAATGGCAGCATTTCGCTTGCAGAATTGAATTGTAATATCAAATGGGTAGTGTATACTTGTCTTACATTTTATTTTTTAATATAACTCAATACTGATTTATAACAATATATATTTATCTAAACAGTGATTTATTTACAAAAAAAAATACAAAAACGAAGTACAACAATATTATAAGAAGTACATACCTACATACCCACCTACTCTAAAGTTAGTTAATGAAAAAACAATACTACGAGCCTCTTGTGATAGGTAACGTTTCTAGGTTAAACAAAGTTTCCTATGACAACGCACTGTCTACAGTGGAGACAGAAAAACACCAGACTAGTAGATATTCTATGTAAAGTTCGTCTTTCATTATTCAAATGACACAATTTTAGTGAAGCAGAGAGGATACAAGGAGTTTTATAGCTTTAGAGAAAAATGCAAATAATATGACAGTCCTAGCGTTCTTAGACCTTAATTACAAATCTTTATATATAAGTGTACTATGTATTTTCGTCAATAATCAGGCATTCTACCGAAACAACCGATACAAAACATTTTCTCCTTCCTTAATATTTTAACTATCTAATCAAATTTGTTGAGTATTGAATTGCTAGCCATAATTTATTTTTCACAATCGACGTGAATAAATCTTGCTCATAACTCGGGAGTAAAACTACCTCGTATTTAATGAGTTATGATAGACCTGGATCCCGTATTTAATGAGTTGTCATAGTTATAACAAATTTTTAGACTTCTATATTTAACACCCCGGTTAAAGAATAGAAGGTGAAGAATGTATGTGTTGTGTATGTTATGAAAGTACGAGCGGTAGCATAAGCGAGAACGGATATGAATGAGAAGCTATAGAAAAACGTCTCGCTAAGTAAGTATCTTTATTTATGCTCTTACTTCGATTTCAAAGACGCTTTTTTCATTTAAACGATTTTAAGCGAAAATTGGTATTTCCATGTTCACAAAATTAACAATTCTTTGTTTAATTATTTCACATAACGGATTTAGAATAACAATGACGTAAGCAATTATTTATAATGCCGTTTTAGTGACAGCGTAATTGATTTACGTGTAACATAATTTTCTAACGTGCATAACTCTGGCCGCATCCATTTTGAGCGATGCTCTGTAATTATTTGCAATGAGTCAGCGATAAATTAACACTTGTTTAAGGTAAAATATTTGTACGTTTATGTTGACTAACGATGATATTATCATATCATCATCATCATCATTATCATCACATTTCCCCACTGTTGGGGCACAGGCTTTTCTATGGAGTCAAATCAAATCAAATATGGAAAATGCGCCAACACCCATTACGCGGACCAAGTGCGGATTATTTGAATTGCGACGACACATTTTTCATCATCCATCCCACGACTGACCCTTGCAAAAGTAGCTCAACTTACGCATCACATCGTTAAAAATCACATAACACGTTTTAGCTTATCGATTTATATAATTATATATTCAATTCCAACTCATTTAGTCCAGTGGTTTGGAGTAAATCAACTGTGGTGATTTTCTCCAAACCACTGGACTCTGAATCTTTTTCAATAAGTATGCATGGATCTATAGATTTTGAGAATATAGCCAGTTGGATATACGCCAAATTTGAACACTGAATACCAAAACTAAATTTGAACACTGAATACCAAAACTAAATTGGTAATATACATTGAGTCTTTGCCTACAATAGATGCACTCCAATGTACTCGTGTTTTGTCTACCTGTTGATAGTGTATTGTACGTCTGTTTGAATATCGGTTTGAGATAGTTGGGCAGAACATAATGCTGTTAATTGTATTGGGATCATTTGAAATTATTAAATCGGCAAAGACATAATGATCAAATTAATATAAAGTTTTAAATAAAAATGCCGCAAATAATATAATATCTAATAATTTCTCTGATCACGCCGTAAAATTTGAGTTAATAAGTAAACAGAATAATTTTGAGATATACTTTGACACAAAAAAATAACAATAAAACATAAATCAATTTTTAAACATTCACTCTGTGTTTCCTATAGTATAATATAAGAAGCGCCTGTCTTATTATCTTTTCTAAGTAATCGATTATCTGTTTATACAATACTTTTTAATAAAAAAATAAAAACTATATACAAATTCTAGAAAAAGAGGTTATTCTCATTTTTACTGTATCAAAGTTAAATTTGAAATTTACGAGTGTAAAAGAAAGAGAAAAATAAGCCAAAATTCAACCTCACAACAGCGCAACAACGAAGTTATAACACAATAACGGATATAACGTTATTTAACGTTACCTTAAACGATCCGCGTGCAGTTGTCGGCTGAATTAACGACAGCGAGAACGGTTATGGTCAATTAGTCGCACCTCTCTACTCTTAGCAAATCTTTTGGGCTTATTTTAACGGACCCAGCTTAATATAACGAAAGTAGGACAAGGAAGTTTGTGATTAATTTTGTGGATTATCCATTACACCGCCAGAGATTTTTATGGAAATTATTTTTCTCATTATTCATTAACGAAAATGTTCTTTGAGAAACTTTGCGAGTTAAGTACTATTGAATATTTGCTTGTTTATTTTCATGCCGTAAATCAAAAAGACTTTGTTGACCATCTTTCTATCAAGAGCCTTAATTACAATTCGTTCATCAAATGAATCATCTGAGGTTTCTTAAGAAAGCGTGGGATGTGTATAATTTTAAAGATATTTTATTCGATTCCAGATCTACAAATTACATACAAATTTATATGGAATCCTCGGCGGGCGAGTTGGAATGGCTTTAGTCCAGTTCTTTTATTAATTTGATATTGGAAGCTTCAGTCAAGTACAAATAATATCTATCTTAAATCTTACCAACTGAAAATAAAATTCAAACTCGCTTCAAAAATTAGTTTTTTTTTTGTAATCCCAAACTATTGCTGTAAGTAAATACAGCAATAGTTTTAAAACATTGATACTGTTTTTAGTTAAACATTAACTAAAACAGTATCAATAAATGCAGATAAAAGATGTTAAGTAATAGTTATATGTCGTAAAAAGTAAGTTAATAAGAAAAAAATAGTCAAATATTAGTTCTGTATAGACATCATAGGAATGAAAAATAAGTGGACAGTTTACTATTTAGTAGGTTAACAATGCTTTCTTATTTTAAATTGAATTTATATAAACGTTTTTATCCATTGTCTTATGTAGGTTATAGAAACGTTGTTGCCGCTCGACACCACTAGCGACATCTAGAGAACAGTGTGGCGGCCCGGACGACAGATGATTTAACAGCTGTTTCGAAATAAAAACGTTGACAATCACGATCACCGTTCACTTTCAAATGGATAAGCAACGAAGCTACATGCAAATTACAAAATTTAGAAATCGAATTGCAAAGGAGTACCGAAGCCCCCGTTCCTGCGCAATTGTTGAAGCCGCTTTATTCCTTTCTTTTTCTTATTTAACTCTTTTCTAAATTATCTTTCGATTTCCCTATGAGTGCACCACTAAAGGAATATCTGGTGTACTTTCGGGGGTCTGCTGTTCTGCGTCGCCGCCGCGGACGCTACGAACTTTGAAGGAGGTTGCATTACGTACGCAACCTCACCGCTGGCCGCATAGACGCCATGACGGTATAAAAGAAGAAAATTACTTCTGTCATTCGCTTATTTGTCTTTCGCTACAACACATAAAAAATATCTACCAGCCGCATTAATGATATATAAAATTTCCGCATAATAAGTATACCCAAAGACTGGACACCAGAAGGATTGTGGACGGAGCGGTAGTGGCTGTTTGTGTCCAAGTGGGGTACATCAGTGCAGTAAGTACTCTCGATTTTATATCAGAGTTCCATCGGGTATGCTCTTAGGATAATCTTCTTTCTATAGTTCTGTTCTTTCGCTTTTTTTTCTCTTTAACAATTATTAATAACCGCATACGATTAAGATCCCGCGTGAGGTCTTGGCTTCACCAAACATAATTATACTTCCTTATAACGAGTTTACTTCCATTACCTTCACAATTTAAAAACGCTTTAAAAAGGTTAAGTTTGTGTAAGAAAGTAGTTCTGTTTTACTATCTGTTTTCGTTAAAAAAATATTTTCAATTTTATATTGCATTTTATTTTATGTTCACTTTTATAGGATGATTTTTACCTAAGTTTAACTACAGAATATTCTTAATCATATCTTTAGATTTAGACTGCCAAAGTAGAGCAATTATGATAATTCCTGTTTTTGTTAAGTTTGTAACTACAAACATCATATAATAATAGTACCTCGTACAAATTGTTACTTTTTCGTTAATAATTTAGAATCTCATTAGAGATTTTTATATTATAAATTTAATTGGTCCCTATTTATTTTCACAAAGAGTACACATTCCCAATTGAAAAATGCATTTCAGCATTTTTTTAAGTTTTAATGACTTTGGTGAATAGGTCCAGTAGGTATATTAGTATACTTCAAATAGTTTGAATTAGGTACTGATTATACATGATTATTTTTTACATCATTTTCTATCATTCAACCCTGCCCTGCGATTCTGTTAAAATACAAACCCGAATTCGCTCAACCTTGAGTGGGTAATAACGTTTTGTAGCATAAGTGAAGTGAATTTTGCATTCTATTTTTATACAAAAAATGAAATCAATAGGATTTCTACGCTACTACGAATCGCAGGGCAGATCTGTAACGAAATATTAGGTTTTATCGTAAACATCAAACCACAAAATACGCTTCAAAAAGTACTTGAGACCAGTGTCTACTGTGTATACACTGTCTATATCTGTCTTCCTTTCAGTCTTACGAATGGAATCCTTTTTTCGCAAGTACCAAAATAATAGAATACCGAAAATTGCTGAGCCAGCACATCACTAATAAGAACTTCTAAAGAAATTCCTTGTAAAGTTCTTGCCAAATTTAGATTCTAAGACTTTCGTCCCGTTCTTGAAATGGATATCTTTATTGAACCTTTTTAATTTTTAATAAGCGTTAAAATATATAAAACCTTGTTGTTTGACCGCAATAAAATTCGAACTTTGAAATAAGATGAAATATCGTATTTTGTTTTTCAAATATTTCTTTGGTTAGATAAAAATCTCTATAGAGAGGAAGATATATATTTCGCTCTCCTGATAGTAGCTATTAGCAGCGTGTTGTATCTCCGAACCCCAAGGGATAAGAGTGATGAATGGTTCTACTCTCATTTGGTAAATATAACTTATTTCTTTTGTTCCACTTTTGTTATTTGATTCTGAAATTGTAACGCGTGTAATTAAATAAATTGACAGGGATTTTTTTTCAAAACATTCACCAAAAACCCTGATATTAGGTAACTAAAAATACAAAACAAATCTATGATTATCATCCTCAATCTATTTATGACCTCACTGCAGGTGTATAGGCCAGGACCAACAGCTTAATGTGCTTAACGTGCTCAATGCTACAGAAGAGCAAGATATGTTTTATTAAATAACTACAAAAATAATTATGAAAATTGAATCCAATCAAAACGGCCACTACATAGTTTTAGACTATAAAAGCGTACCCACCAAATTGTTTTTCTTATAAAATACGATTATTTGACCATAATTAGCTTAACTTGGTCAAGGTAACATATACAAGGTTACGTTTGTTTTATGTTGAATTCATTAAGTAAAACTGTTATATGACTTAATATTTATTCTCTCAATACATATGTGTTTTGTTCGCTTATTCTAAATTCAATTATTATTTTTATGAATACAATTTTCAATTCTATTTCTGCACCAGTAAATCTAAATTTCCATCTTTTCTACATTGTTGTCGGTAAATAGGCGGAAATCTGTCGAGAAGGCAGATAATTCAGTACTTGTTACATGAAAAATCTTCGAGTACGAATAGAATTCTTATAGAGAAATGTAGATATTTTTTTTGTATTAGAAATCTTATTTTGTCTTGTGGTGCAAATATGAACACAAATTTGATGTAAAATATGCTCAATGAGAATGCGAATTTTGATTTTGATCCGATAATTGTTGTATCAATTGTTTTTAAACATTCTGCAATAAAAAATTCCACCACAAATGTCTCGGATGATCGGCCCTACAACCGTAAAATATATTCTGAAGTGGATGGAAAATAATTCTGTTTCTAGATGGAACTAGCACAGTCATCTCAAAAAAATATACGAGTTTTTTATTATTGGTATAATCTGATAGCTTCTCGAAAACGTAACATTTTGATAAAATCTATCTAATAATATTTCATGATTTAATGATGTTAGATTTCCAGCTAGATAAGATAAGATAAGATCTTTATTTGCCAGAATACAAGTCATTGAGGTCACAAATAATCAGACAGTATTCTGCCTGCGGACAGGCGTGCAAATATTGTTATCATATTATTTAACTTATTACATTTTTTATTATTATATTATATATTAAACAACTCATTATATTACAAATTATAATTATTTATTATCATTATGTCATGGATTTATTTTTTAAAGCTAAAAAGTCTTTAACGCTATAAAAACAGTGTTCTAGAAGCCACTTTGTCAGTTTTGATTTATATTGATTCATGTTTAACAGTTTCATGTCATCTGGCAAATTGTTATATAAAATTATGCACATATTGTAGGTAAATATTGTTTTTAAAACAAGGAGGCTGATACCACAGGTTTCTATATTTTCGTCTAGTTCGTCTCAGAATAATGTCCACTCGTTTACTCCAGTAATTCGAATGAGAGTAAACAAACACACAGATATCTTTTATGTATATAGAAGGTAGAGGCAAAATATTAAGCTTTTTGAAAAGTGGCTTACAGCTATCATCGAACCAAGCACTACACATAACACGAACACACTTCTTTTGAATTTTAAAAACTCTGTTTAGATCTAATTGATGGACCATCAAGATAACTATTTGTCTTTTAACATAGTTCGATGATGTATCTGTAAAGTGAAGACTAAGCTTGAATATACTCTTGCATGGGCCGGTGATAGGATGGTTGACAAAAAAAATATTTTTATCTTTTTGAGTCCATCCACAAGGTAGAGTAGGCATCCTTAAAGTAGGGTACATCTCAGCAGCGATATGAATAAGCTGATAATAAATGAATAATAAATGTACTTCTAATTGAAACGTGTTCTATTTTTGAATTTTTTTCAAAGATTTGATTATTATATTTAATCAATTTTGCCTTCAGAATACTATACTCAAAAATATTTTTAATGTAAAGTACTTAAAAAATCCACGTCCTTCCTGTCACTCCGAGATGGGACTCCAACTCATGACTTTCGCAATCCAGGCGACAGCTCTAGCTACTGAGCTACCTAAAACCTAACAGGACTAACACTTTTTACTTCTTTCGATATTAACAAGCATATTTTCATCAATGTGCAGGCAATCCACCCAAACAGCCGAAAGAAATTTATATTTTTACAAATATTTAAACTTTCAATGAGGATTAAGAATATTTTTCAGTAGAGTTTTTTAAATGCAAAGTTTATCAGATATAATATTTAGAACAAATTTTTATCTGTATGGAAATTTTAAATATAAACATATTTCTTTCGGCTGTTTGGGTAATTCACCCAAATTGAATATTGATGCAAATACGCTCTGTAGTAGCAAAACGTAATAAGTGCTTGAAAAATTCGTCAGTCCTGTTTTCATAGAACATTTGTTTATTCCAATCAGATGCTTTTTCGTTTTTAATTAAATGGTAGCACCAGGGCGGCATTAAAAGATGCCGTTACCTGTTTTAATGTGACCCCTGAGGTCGGGTACGCATAGTCGAATATTATCAATACGAAACATGCAAAGAAAATTTTCTGCACGTGTCTACAATTCACACTCGTTCTAAAATGTTCCTTGCAATCCTTACATGTCGTTTTAATTAGCAGTAATTAATGATAATTAGCAGTATATAAAGATAAAACTTTGCATTAACAGATAACAGATAAAACATTACATTGTATAAGACGGGTATTGACGCAATAAATTTTGATAGTTAGGGTAGGTAAGGTTGGGCGTTTCTACCAGGTAACACCGGCCGTGGTCACGGGCTAATATAAAACAACGCGTAAGTTTAAAAGTTTATATTAAACAGATAAAACAGATATCGTTTCTTCAGTCTAGAGTATTTTGAAAGTTTTAACTTGCAATCTTGAAAGATGATGATATTGTTCTGCGAATAGTCGAAGAAAGCTGGCAAAGGCTGTTTTTATTTCTATTTTTTTTTTATTGAGTCCCGTTACACTTTAAATTACTTCAGAAGTATTTATAATCATACAATGAGTTTGGATAGTACGATGAAACACTTAAAGCTATTTTATTCTGTCTTTATTGGTTATGCGTCATCACACGGTGGACATTGTGCAATTTTAGTGCACTTAAACCATTCAAAGTCAAAATAATCTTTATTCAAATAGACTTTTTAAAAGTGCTTTTGAATCGTCCAACATATTTTTCCCTACCACTCGTTCCGGACGTCTTTTGGCTGATAAGAAGAACGAGCAAGAAACTCACAGCTATAATAGGAGAAATGACATTTACAAAAACCATGTCATTACCAGATCAATACAATATAAATAGAGAGAGAAAAAAAAACTATGGTCTTAACAACATAATCATTTAATAATAATGGAAGCAAGATATTTTTTGATATATAATGAGCTTAGAAGTAATCACCTATCTAGTTGTTGGATCATCTCAAGTCCAAGCATTTTTATCTGTTATATAATCGGATACCTTATAATAAGCTTTTTCAAAAAGTATTTTTTTAATAGTAAATTTAAACTGCACGATATCTAATTGTTGTATTTTGCTTGGGACCTTTTTGTAGAAGTGCTCAAAAAGACCCCTGAATGAGTTATTAACTTTTTGTAGTCTAGTGACAGGCTCCGTTAATTTATTTTTATTTCTTGTATTAAAATTGTGAACATTACTTTTTATAGAAAACAAACTAATTTTTTTACGAATGTACATTAAGTTCTCGTATGTGTATTGAGAAGCAACAGTCATTATGTCTATTTCCTTAAATTTCTCCCTTAAAGAGTCTTTAGTCCTACGATTATAACTTGATCGTTTGTATGTCAGCAGCATTTCCCCACAATAGGATTCCGTACGACATCACACTATGAAAGTAACTGAAGTATACTAATCTGGCAGTATCTTTGTCAGTTAACCTACGTATCTTCATTACGGCATATGCTGCAGAGCTAAGTCTACTCGACAATTTATCAAAATGTAGGCCCCACTGTAGTTTAGAATCTAATGTTATTCCTAAAAATACTGTGGTATCCACAAAGCCCATGTTCTTATCTTTTATATTAAGATTTATAGCTACTACTACTATTCACATGGTTTTCTCGTACAACCATTGGCTAATTATAACAAATTCTATTATAAGAGTATTTTGTCATAACAAATGGTATATGCATGGTAGAATAGTGGAATGGTGGTAGATGGTAGAAATTGAAAACACCAATCCACAATTTTGTATCGAAATAATTAGAATGATTGTTATATACGGTTTTTCTACCGTTTACCTTATAGTTACTCCTTGATCAGGCCCTTGCAACAGTGCCAAGATATCAGGGATTCGATAAATATATGTAAGGTAGCATCCATGACAGTTTAAATAAATATATCGCTAGTAAATATGTTTTTTTATTATTATTATTTATCTAAATAACAGCTATAATAGGACCTGTTCCATGAAAATTCGCGTAACAAATAACGTAGGTATAATAACAAGGGTCCCTAGTGAGGCAACGTGTGAATAGCTAACTTCACGCGGCTGCTTAGTCATAAAGCGGAGAAGATAAAATGTAAGTAAGAAAAGTGAGAGAAAGTTGATTTTCCCTAGAGTGTACGCGATATAATTCTGATATACATCTGTATTTACTGAGCTATGAGCACCACCGGGACTTAAACTCGTGCTATCAAGTATACATACATGGTAGACCTATTTATTCAGTTTTTTTTTTTATAAAAATCACTGTAATTTATTCATAACTTGTTGTTTAAAGATAGAATATATGATCATAAATTTATAATTCTAATTAAAAAAATATATCGAATGATGAATGAGACAGGAGAATTTACTTATTTGGAAAAAATCTCTTCAATAATGTTTGAGTGTACATGTACATTTTTCTTTGTTTGAAAACCCAATATTAAAATTCCGACAATTTTACACTCGATAGCGTAAAGTATTTGAATAATTGCTGGTGACACATGTCAATATTTTCTGTGTCACTGCAGCCACAACCAACTGATAAATTTATTTTTATTTCTTTGCACCGAATACCAAGTCTTAGTATTATAGATTTTTTAAAATATATATTAAATTAATAATTAGTATAGAGATCATCTAACAAATTGCCCAGGACTATCGTTATGCTGTTTCATATTGAACAGGACTTGTTACTTTGGCTGTAAAAAACTTGCGGGTTTCAATTAAGGTGGGTGAGTCACCAAGACCCCTATTTTTGAATCACTCTCTTAATATTCCTCATATGCGATTGATACTGTTTTTCTGCAGTTTTGATTCAAACCTTGGGATCTGTTTACACAATTTCACATGTTAAATTTTGGTTATTATATGAAAAAAAAACACTTAATTATGTATTACACAGAAATCTATCAAATGTTAAAATGTTATTTATATCGTATGAGATTTTTGTCTTATGAAAAGAAGTAAAAGGAGTCATTTTAAGCAATATTTCGAACTTTGTGTCTTATATATCGAGTATAACTAGAATGTGTAAAACAGAATAAGAAACAGACAAGATATGTAGGTGTCGAAGAACGTAACCAAATATGGAATAGAATACCTTTTATGCAAAACTTAAATTGATATTAATAGGAATTTTAACACACTTTGAAATAAGCCAAGTGCTATCGTCAACCGATAGAGAATTTCCTGAACTTATTGATACTATGAGGAATAATTTCAGAAGAAATTACAGTATTCCATATTAGGGATTATATTCCATATTCGGTGGATTTCCTCTATAGTTAAAACAGTTGCGTTGACATATGTTCTATCTCTCACTCCAATTTTTTGTGATTAATATTCCTTATTTCAAATAATGCATAAATAGTGAATTTCTAATCCCTAATAAAAGTCAGTTGTAAACGTGCACTCGATACAAGACGATCGATTCAGAAACAGAACTCCAAGAGGTACCGATAATTCTGTTAATAAATATGCTGATGTAAGTGGTTCGGGAATATTGAAGAAGTCCTTTTCTTTTATTGTTTGACTAGTGTCCGTAAGTGACTTTGTCTACGTGTACGTCAGTTTCTTCTGGTAGTTTTTTTTTTATTTAAGTAAAGGTAATTTTCAAAGAAACCAAATCCATAATTCGATAGTTTATATCAAGCTAATATCGAGTTAAAAGCGCTTAATATATCAAAATAAGTACATTTGAAAATTAACGCCGCTTGTTAATAAATTAAAATAAATATCCGGCAGGCTCCTTGCTGGATACCACGTCCTTTCCCTCATAGAGGGTATACTGCAGCAAGTTTTACCAGGTAGATTAACCACGTTTCAACGGTGGTTAGAGGGTCCTGGTTTAAGAATTAAGGTTTATTTCTACTGCGTTACAAAAAAATTGGTAATCAAAATATGTAAAACAAAGTGGCCGTCCAACTTTGCACTGATTGCATACAACCCTTAGTTGTATGCCATCACTAGAAGAGATATTTCTATACAAACAAATTGATAAAATTAGACCAAAGATCAACAAATATTTCTGTAAGACGTCTGAGATATATCAGAAATGAAAATTTAAGATATCACGTGCACTAGAATATAAAACAAATCCAATGAAGATGAATAAAATAAAACTAAAAAACCTAATCAAGTTTAGGTAACATATCTGAGACATAACAGAATTGGCAAGTTTATACATCATATACTCACTAGAATACTTAAACGTAGACCTATATATATTAAATAAAATCAGACTGAAAGATTACCAAATGTTTCTAAGACATATCAGAAATGGCAAGTACAAATTTCTACAAAACCTAATTATGGAGGGTAACTTAGAGTTCGTACCGCACCTACTAACTTATATAGGTCGTAAATCAATTTGGCAAATTGTTCGTGGTTTACGAAACATTGTCAAAGTTACTCATTTACCTTGTTTTACCAAAGAACTACTCCCTTGAGGGTTGTTAAGTGACGATATCAGTTTATACCTATAAAACTTTATTCCTCTTTCCGTAAAGGATAAAGACGGGAACCCATTACAAATAATTCTATCCGTTTGTCTGTCACTGGGCTGAGTCTGTGTTATGAACAGTAATAAACACTTGAAATTTTCACAGATGATGTTTTCTATGCCTATGACGATGACAATCATTCTACTGCTGCTATAAAATCAAATCCTACTAATACTAAAAAACACAGCAAGCAGCCTGTTAAAAGAGCGTGTACACCAAAAATCATAAAATGTCAATGGATTTGTACAAAATATGTATTTAAATAAGCTACAATGTAAATACTCTATAATAGTTTTATGTAACAATGATATTTCTAATTTAATAATTTTGACATACATATATCCAATGTGACTTTGTAATTTTATCAATATTTGCATGCTATAGTTGATGGCTAAATGGGCTGAACTCAAATTTTAATTCAATCTACAATGTACATCATTTAAAAGCAAATAAATCATTATTATTATTATTATTATCTAAATATATTTTAAGGGTCTTGTTACAGTCAAAGCGTGAACGTATAAGATTTTTTCTTAATAAAAAAAAATTACCTTATCCATTTTTAATTATCTGGCTAATATACTCCTTTTTATAGGGAAAATTGAAAAATATGTGAGTCACTATGTATGAGGGCTTTGTGTTTGTCAGTTTTACAATAATTGTAACAGTTTGCGAGTAATTAAAAATAGTTTTTGACGCGCAACACCTACTGTGTCTCGTTGATTGCATCTCGGTTTTTGTGTTGTCGCCCCATCCCCATCCACTATGCGACTATACATACATAGATGCGGCCCAGCTTCCGAAGCACGGAGCAGCTCTTCAAACTTACTCTTCATTACTGAAGGTCGTGTCCTTAGTATTTTCTTTGAATATTTCTTTCCACCCATACCTGCTTTCTAAACGAGGAGCTTGATGGCGCAGTGGTACGCTCGGCTTGCCATACGGTTTCTTTTTCCTTGTTATATTATTAATAATCGAGAAAGAGATGTCCAGTCTATGTGAACGTTACATAAGCTACGCAAACACTATATCTTTTAGCTAAACGGACTGGATATTGCTTGGAAAATTACATATAAAAAAGATTTTAATTCCATCTCGCGTCGCTTGGAACTAAGTAGTGTAAATATTCCATTCACAACCAAAATGTGATTTATAACGATTTAATTAAGTGAGTACTCATATCTACACGCGTAGCATGACGAACGCGAGAACGTTTTGTCTACACTCAAATGTCACTTTTCTCGGGTGCGCCCATACGATATCTCACTCTCAACCCGAGAAACTGACAAATGAGTGTGGACAAAGCGTTTCTCGAGTTTGTCATGCTACGCGTGCTAGAAGCGCTCACAAAATAAAATCACAAAATAATGTCAAATAAATTGAAGAGTGTGCGGAAGCGTTGAAGCGGAAATTGATTTTTTTTAGTCTATGAAATCGAAATGAAGAAAAAGTTAAAGCTGCCAAATATCTATTTGATTGATAACGTCCATAGAGAATGCCTGTGCGTGAAATTTTATTTCAAAGAAATTCATTATGTTGGTACTCCCTTGTAATAATTTAAAGTGGTATACTAGTTAGCAAAATGACATATAAATATAAATGCTGTCTCATAACTGAATTACATTGTATTTCGTTATACTGAACAATAACAAAGAATATTTAAATGTGGAGGTTTTGGTTGCCTTCTGAAGCAGTAAAAATTGATAGGAGCTATTATACTTATTTATCCATAAAAGAATTTCATGTTTTTTCTACAAAACTTTTCACATTTATATACATAATAAACGACCAATCAAGGGAAAAGTTTAAAAGTAAACAGCATGTCGATCTATAATCTCTGAATGTATTTTTTTATAATTTATATGAACTTTTTTAAGTTTTTGAAAGTCATTTCGGATATAAAATAAAATGTTGCCTGTATTTAACAATAATAATATCAACTCAAGTATAATTTTATGTGTATCTATCTGTGCGTCAAGTAATCAATTAACATCTCGTAGTAATTATGTAATCATTAGTATAATCACTTGGTTTTAGAAAACTATCTAGTTCATAACATTTAATTATTCGGTCTTTTTATAACGCTATTTCCAGATACAAAAAGAGGCTTAAAACGGTTAGCAATTTCAAGAAAGTTCTATTTAAAGTAGTAATGAAACATCACTTCTTTCTTCTTTATTCATTTCTGCAACAGAAATTTTTCTAGAAGTCTCGCCAATATTACTACGCTGTATAATTACAAGAACCTCAAGTTATTAATAGCAGTCTTGAAAAACACTCAGAAGTGTTGGAAACTAATATTTATTTCTATATTGGTGAAATTCGCCATTCTTTGCTGTTCTAGCAAATTATACATCAAAAAGATAGTCGCATAAGTAGTATTAGTTCTCAGAAATGCCCGGTCGACGAACACAGCAAAAAGTTCAACGCCAGACCACGTAATTAATTAGATAGAAACTTTTTCCTTAATTAAACTTGTTCGTTGAGAATTATCTGAATCAGAATATGAAATTCAGTGGTAGAATCGAAATAAATAAAATGTAATACCGATGTGTATAAATTTTGTTAAAATATATATGTCTATGTTAATTTCGTATTCGTTTCGCAATTTGCCTAATTAATAATTTATCTTTACATTTTAATAAAAAGAAAGAAAATACATATAATACGATAAATAAATTTCGAGACTGATTTAATGTTATAATTTAGTACATATTCAAACATTCTATTATAGAAGCATAGAAAAGAAAAAAGGCTTCGGTATATTAAAAGGATTCAATTATAAAATTCCCGACTCAGCCGATCTCTTAATCGATAGTGATTGATTCTATGGACAAAGTACAGTTAACAGCAAATCTAGGGTTCTGTTGTACTTTGAAAATATTTTTAATATATTATCTATAATTTATCGTGCTCATAGTGTAGTACCACATAACATAAAAATACGTAAATAAAAGCAGGATATATGACGAAACAGACTTAGATATATCGAATTTCATCGTCTTATTTATGTTCCCACTTCTAATAGGGAGATCTGGCTATAGCCCACCACGAAGGCCCAATTGTGGATTGTTGAGCGGCAACGACTGCAGGCCGCAGACGCAACTAATCGCTTACAGTGCATTGAAAAGCACGGAGGAGCACAAAATTAAAGAACAACATTGTCTAAATAAAACATCGGTTTTAAAAATATAATTCTTTAAAACTCAGGCGCTTAATAAAATTCATTTAAAGTCAGGTGGTTCAAGCATGATCATTAAATACTCGTTTTTAGTTTATTGAATTCGTTAGCCGCGTTTGTAGTTTTTAAATCTGTTTTAGTTTAATAAATAATAAATAAACTGTAGGTATACTAACAATGATCGGACATTAAGATCTATCTTAGTGTTTAAAGACACCATTTTCTTCTTTATCTCCGAACTTTGTAGATTTTAAGAAACAATAAAAATATGACTACTGTTTACAGCGACAAACAGGATATTGTAATATATGCATTGATCACTCTTTTATCTTGTATACACAAAAGAGGCATTCAGTGGAATTGATAATCTGTCTTCTATTGAAATCGTCCCCACTAATAAGAAAGTTTCCGCGTGAAAGGTAAAAATACTCTGTTTCTCTTAATGGCGTGTCGTCAAGTTTCGATTCCGTTAATTCTGTATTTTATTCGAGACGTCTTCTTAAAACGACTTTAAGTGGTATTTATCCATCAGACGTTTTTTTTTATATTTTTCCAAATGGCCTCCTTTCTGTTGAAATACAGGTATAACTTAAATATTAACGTTTCAAGTTAATTTTCTTATTCGATTCTTAGTAAAGTCTATCTTTATAAATTTCTTCTAAACAATTCCAAGTACATAAAAATATGAAAAAAGGTTTATTTGAATGTTTTTATTTTCTCATATGTGACGAAAGTAAAAAATGTGCTATCTTATATTTCATTCGTGATCCGTGAATGTCTATGATTCCATTTACTGCATCGAATAATGCAATTAGTTCAACTATACTTTCAGCAAATTTGTTAATTGTTTATGTACTATTCCTAATTTACTTTATGTATATAAAATCTCAAAATAACATATCACCACTGACTTCAATTGAGTGGAACATTAACATATTAATAAAGTATATATTAGAAAATATTGTTGAAAAACCAACAGTATATGGGCGAAAACAAAAGAATTTAGAAAAGGTTGGCTTTATTACTTGATTTTTAAATTGGCTGTCAGGCCAAATTAGCAGTATGAATAGTATTCCTGAAATAGAATACAGAAATTACTTTCTATTATTCTTAAACCCAATGAATCCGGAAGGCGATCTTGAATTTGTTGTACCTATTTATTGTACACTTACAAATTTTTCAGTATTAGGAAAAATTTATTAAGAAATTTCAATGTTCCATATTAGATATCATATTCCATATTCGGTTACTTTCCTCAACTATAAGTACCATTCAAATACATTTTGTACATCAGAAAATAAGTAATATCTGGAGGCCCTGGGATCTTGGTCTATATTACATTTAGCACTAGACTATATTAAAAAACCTTTTTGGGGCTCAAATAAACATTATTTCCGTTCTAATGTAAGGTTTTACTCTGGGGTCGGTCGGATATATTCATGGTCTGGGCTTTTACGCAAACGATTATATATTGAACGTTTTTTCTTATATATTTAGTAACATTTTTAACAATGAACCAAGTGTCGCCTATTTTTTTCTCTTTTCTGCATCATAAAATGGGGTTTTTATTATTCGTGTCGGTTCTTAGTAGAGCAAATCACCAGGTTTTAGTCATTTGAAGATTATTTTTGTCATAATGAAACATTTTGATAACCGTTTACGGTAAATCAATGTTTGTCTATGCGTTAGTTAGAAGTTCTAATTGGCCAAAAACGGGGCAGTAGCCAAAATCCAGTCTTCGGCCCTATAAGTTAATATATCTTTCAATGAAAGAAAAACTATTGCACAAGATTCTGTTTTAAAATGTATATGTTTTATGTGAAAGAATTTTTAAAATCAGTCTAGAAGTTTCGTAGCCTATTTAATGCAAACAAACATACAAACAATTAAATCTTTTCCTTCTCTTTATTATATTTCCTTTAAAATAATACATAGTATAGGTTATTGAAAGGAAAATTCGAAGTCAAAGAGAAAAGCAGCCCAAAGCAATTTGGACTCGCATGAAGTGGGTTCCGCACAGATATGAGATATTAAAAACCATAGATTTAAATAAGATTTCCTTTAACTTATATATGATTAGAAGTACTTTCTGTTCTTTTTTTTCATAGGTCATTAAACTTAATAATTTTTAACAGAAATCATATATTTTCTAAAATAACTTTAAAACTATTAGATCAAATACATTATATATATATATATGCCTACATGAAAATTAACCCTTTCTTGTGGGAGGTAAATTAAAAAATAAAAAAGTAACAAAAAGCCGATTGTGGGGATCCCCAATATATATATATATATATATATATTGGGGTATATATATATCCCCAATATATATATATATATATATATATTGGGGTCCCCACAATCGGCTTTTTGTTACGTGAAATAGTTTGTAAAGACTTTTTATTTTTTTCATTTACCTCCCACAAGAAAGCGTTAATCTTTATATAGGCAAGTATACATGATGCGGCCATTTTTCCATCTTCGACTCACATATAGGTACGTACTAAATTTTAATTCAATACGTCCAGTATGTAGTTTATTTTTGTTGTATAAAATTAATAGAAACGGCGGACTTAATGACTCAGGCGTTCACTACCAATCAACACCAACAGATGTTGGAAGTTCATTCAAGTAAGGCAAAATAATAAAATTCAACAAATAAAAGACTGTAATAGACGGATAATCAAACAGACAACCGAGTGATATTTGAAATGTTCCTTTTTTTTGATGCGGGACCAATACGCATTGGTAAAATTTGCTGAATGTGTTTTTATGATATTTGATCAAGAATTTGTAAATTATGATAATTGATCAATTTTATATTCCCAATGCTACATTGATATTTATGTTAAAGAAAAATGTTTTTTTCAGCTCCAGGTGCCTGGAATGGGACTTACTAATACGGACGGGACCAACGGCTGAATTTATTTGGTTTGGTTAACAATTTTTTGCTACCCCATCCGTCGATTGAATTTAACGACTGTCGAACTAAACCGTGATAGGAATGAATAACATTATTGAAAACACACGAATAATACAAATACTACGAAAAAAACGAAATATACGAAAAATAAAATAATTAAATTCAATACAGAACTTCGTGTCCAAAAGGTGTCAGCTCGACTTGTGTTGCTGACTAATGCCAATTTGCAGTTATGATGCTCTGCATAAAACTACAATATATAGGTAAAATCTAAGTAGATAGGTACCTACTTTGATTTCATATAATCTAAGTTTACCTACTGATACTGGCAAAAATACTGATATAAATTTAATTGATAATTATAAATATTATATATGGATCATAGGGTATGTATTTTTCAAATAAAAATTAACTTAAGTATATTAATTAAAGTAATCAGCTTTTATTATTTACAACAATCTTTTATTAATTAAATTTAAACTGTAATTATAAAATTACAACAAAAATAGACTTAAAATGGTATTTAGATATCCAAAATATTAATGAAATATAATTACCTATTTTAAAGATAGAACAATATGACAATTAACTTTGACATTATCATCGATTAAGTTAATTTTATTCAGTCTTTATTATTTACTGTAATCCTTTATTCGGTACTTATTAAATCTTAAAGATAAAGAAATATAATAATCTATTTTGACATTAGTATTTATTATCATCAGAAGCCAGGGTTTTTTATCTAGTTCTTCAAACGCAAGTGCGAAACTGTGTGTGTTCTGTCCAGCTGATATGCTCCCGGCACCACGCCCGGCTTTCGTTTAAACTTACCAGGCATTTTGCTTTTGAGAAGGTATTTCTTTTATTAGTAAAACTAAATGCAAAAACACCAAGAAAAAAACTGTCTTTGCTCGTGAAAAATATATAGTTACAGTTTTTTGCCCTTAGGCAACTATCCTCAAAAGTCAATAGGGCTACTATCCTTTTTGATACGGGTACTTGCCCTATTTATTTAAGAAATAAATATATAAATTAATAAAAAGTAATAAACAGTGCAATTTAAACCCAAATGTATCCAAAGACACAAAAAATTTGCTGAAATCGTAATTAGTAATAAAAATATTTAACAGAGATTACTTACTAATATAATTCTGACGCTCGTCAAAGCATCGCCGCCGAAGTTTTTTGTTCACACAGACAAACCACGAGCATCTGTTTTAACGGTTTATGCGACACCGAGACCTACGTGGGGGGCACTTCCGTTTATAATCTAGTCCAAACACGATCAACAAGCCTAACGTAGTGTATTCGAAACTGAGGCAAGTATCCTTCCGAGGCAACTATCCGGCTTTTACCCTAATGCCTATGCCACACTTTAAACTACTATATATAAATAAACAGTCTAATGTTTAGAAATTAATTGAATTCTTATCAATTATCAGTATTTGTTTAAAATATGTTTTTTTAAGTTTTTAATATTAATCAGTTTAAAATATAATCGATTTTCAATAACCGCCTTCGAGAACAAATTGATTTAAAGATAACGAAGATACTTTTCCAGTTCCATGACCTAATTTAATAAACGAACATTCAATTAATTCGTTACGTTCAATTAGGACTAACAAATTGGACAAGACTATTAATTTAGGCCTTCTATTATAAAAGGCGACTTAAATTGTTTGTTTATCAATTGCGATATAACAGTGTATTTTTCACACTTTAATTACATTTATCATTATGGCTGATTGATTACAATTCTTTGACAATAAGAAATTATTGTTTAGTAATTCACCGCTAAAAGTGGAAAGGTAAACAAAGAGTGGATTATACTAGACACAAAAAACATCTCATACATCCAGAAAGTATTCCCTCTTTGTGAATAACGCATGATTGTGTTCATTTATTATCGTATGAATATACATGACATTGAGTCATATCGGTGTCTAGTAATTTGTCATAGCAATAGTCGTATGTCGAGCTCAGGTGAATGTAATACGAGGGTCAAACTGAAAGTTCTTAGAAAATCAAAAACTGATTACATTAGCCAGTTATTAGTTTTATTATATCTTTTCAAAATATTGTCCATTCACGTCAATACACCGCTGCATGCGATGGAACCACTGGGAAAAGCACTTTGCCCACTCGTCCTTAGGGGTCTCTTCAATGGCATCGCGATACGCAGCCACCGCTTCTTCAGCATTCATAAACCGCTTTCCTTTAAGTTTTTCTTTAATTTTTGGAAATAAATAAAAATCACAAGGCGCGAGGTCGGGGCTATACGGCGGGTGACCCAGTAATTCAACGTTTGATGTCGCCAAACAGTAGATCGTTCGCTTGGCGGTGTGCGACGAGGCGTTGTCGTGGTGAAGGAGGATCCTACTGCGAGGTCGTTTCTCTCGAACTTTTTCCAAGACAAGTGGCAAACAATTGGTAGTGTACCATTCTGCAGAAACTGTTTTTTGATCCTCTAACACAATTGTTGCAAAATGACCTATCCTTCCAAAGAACGAGGCCACCATTTTTTTTCCCGCACTTCGATCTCTCTTCACTTTAGTTGGCAACTCCTCGAAAGGAAACACCCACTGAGCAGATTGTCTTTTGGTTTTAGGATCATAACAGTAAATCCAGCTTTCGTCACCTGTTAGTATGTCGAACACAGCATTTGAGTCACCTCCGTTAAATCTTTCAATCATTTTACGACACCAATCCACACGATGGAGTTTTTGAGCCTCAGTCAAATTATGAGGTATCCACCGGGCGCAAAGCTTCCTGACCGCTAAATGTTCGTGGAGGATTTTGTGCACTTGACTCATACCGATGCCTAAGCTTGTCCGAATCTGTTGATAGGTCACTCTTTTGTCAGTCTCTATCATACGCCGCACAACACAGATGTTATCTTCAGTCGTCGCCGTAGAAGGCCGTCCCTCACGTAAATCATCAGTGAGATTAGTGCGACCACGTTTAAACTCATTAAACCAGTTGTAAACAGTCGCACGAGATGGGGCTTCATCGTGAAAGGCCAATCGTAGTCTATCATAACTTTCTTGTTGACTTAAATGACATCGAAAGTCATAAAAAATCATTGCACGAAAATTTTCTCGTGTTAAATTCATGATGACGTGACACAGACAATTTTCAATTTGCCGCCAAATCGTAAAACAAATGACAAATGAATGAAATATATACTCAGTAATATTGGCAAAGAGTTATATTTTCAAATTTTAGAATTATTTTTTTATTATATTGTTTATAAGTGGCCAGTTCTAAGAACTTTCAGTTTGACCCTCGTAACGCCGAGTCTTGCGATACAATATGCTTGAATTTTCCGCTCCAATCTATGATGTTTTCAAGGATGTGTGTTTTATCATTAAATTACACTAAAAGGCAGTGAATTTAACTTATAATATATTTTACAGGTAGACAGGTGTAAAATTATTTAAATCAATAAAGTTTGAGAGTCAAAACGAACAGAGCGATTCTCCATTGAAGCGGACAAGAGGAAAGGATATCAGAAGAAATAATAATGATAAAACACGACAGTAGAAGCATGTAGAAGTCAAGACCGAGATAGAGCTTTCATTTTCAATTGATGACAGAAGTCTCATATGTAACTAACGTGTATAAAAGTTAAAATTCTCAAGAAAGCTGTAAAATGTATGTAAAAACCGTAGTCGTACGCAAAAACGTAAAATATGTTAATAAATAAAGCAATAAAATTACAATTTCATACTTCAGCTATATTTTTTTTTATTAGTTATTTCGAACTACAACAATAATAACTCAAATAACCGAAGATTTATTGAAATAAGGTTTTACTGTAACTGTTGTAATCTGCTTAATAATCGAAGCATTTTCATCATTTATAAAGTAATTATAGTCTTGTGTGTGTGCTTTTTTAACCGAAATAAAACCACACTCAAAAGTTATATCAAAAGAACGTCCAGTCATGTTCATTTTAAAGCTTTTGAAAGAGATCTCATTTGCTCATCAGCGGTTTAACGCTTTTTTTATCTGCCAGCGTCCGCTGAAAATGAGTTTCTTTTTTTCAGTTGGCAACCCTATGCGCAGGTAATGACAACGGAATGATGACGCATGGCAGAAACGCCATTCAACGAGCATTTGCAGCGTCATGACAGATAAGCGAACGGGAATACTTCAATGGAGTTCAAGTGATAAGAGGAAGCGTGCTTACAACTACAATACTTCTTCAAGTTAAATAACTCACGTCGATCTATGTTTAAAAAAAACGAATAATAAAACACCTAAAATTAATGTATGTTGGAAATATTTATTTTATTTTGTTCTGTTCACAGAGGAATATAATAAATAATTTGTTATTTTTTGAGTCTCATATATATGTCAAATAACAATCTATTTGGTTTGGAATGTGAATTAATGATATTTGTCTTGTTTCAGGTAAACGAGGTACTAATTGGTATAGTACACAACATTACATAAATCATGAATTATGTTCAATCTTTAAAAATAGTAATATCACTTTAAACAATTCATTATTCTAACAAATTTTGGAATTTACTTAGTTTTAATAAATAACCTATGACGATAGTATTTTCGGATTAACTACTACTGCTATTAAAAATGTGACGACGGAAGCATGGTTATGTAGATGTCGCAGAATTGGAATAATGTTTTCAGTTACGACAATTATGATAAAGTTCTACGCTGCTCGCTTTGCACTTGTACCAAACATTGAGAAACATTACAAAGTAAAAGCTATGATGAATGCAAATGTGTCTACAGTGATGTAACTGCGTATTGGGACCTTTTTTCTCTTTAATGCGAATCGTAGTGACAATGCGCCGTCGACGTTTTTATATAACCGAATAATAGAATAAATCTTTGAACAACAATGTAAAAAACCTCCACTTATAAATTAACACGCAAAAATGAGGATTGGAATCAAATTCCTACATTTTCTACATTCTTCGAATTAAGAACCATACGTAAATATTTTTAGTGGAATGGAATTATTAAATCTAATAATTTTAAAAGATGCAGAATCAATTAAATAAAACGCCTTTTTATTGATAATAAACGAATATGTACCATATTATGGTCACGTTAATTTTAATGATGATTCATTTTTTTTAATAACTAATCTTCAGTTTCCATATGAAATTATAGAGACCAATCAACGTGCTATATTTTTAAGGTCAGTTATAAAAATCAGCGAATATGTATGAAAGGAACTCAGATTATAACAACCTACGAGTAATATAATCTTATGCAAAGGATAAAAAGAAAATATGGATAAAAATTAATCTATATAACCCAATAAAGATCTCTCATTATTCCAGAGGATACTTTTGCCCCCCGATTTTGACAATCAAAAAGGAAAAGTATATTAACGTCAAGTACACACAAGCTACTCCGCAAGGAAATAGAAACTCGTAGGATTAAGAAAATAGCACGTATAAATGTGATAATGCTCTACGCTTTAAGTTATACTCTATGTGTGCAAACAGTTGACATTTATATTTGTCATGGTTTAATAAGTTTATTTGCCCGTCGCAAGTATAATTTACATTGTGATGAGAACAAAGCCGCAGAATTAATTTCCCTTTGGGTGTCATGTTGATCTCGCAAGCCGTAAGAGCTGAGGATAAACGTTTATTGTGAACGCGACTGTTATAGAAATTACTAACTAGTACCTACCGTAGATTATTAAACATAAAATATTAATGATACAAAACGAAAGGGTGTGTTATTAGTAGGAAAATGGTACTAATAGAGAAAATACACTTTGTGCCTCGAATAAAAGCACTCTGACCACTAGGACCATGCTCAAGGCAGGCAGATGAAGTCGCGTGGTTGGCTTACATATTAAAACCCGTAGCAGAGAACCTTCATGTCCGAAGAAGGGTCTGGGTTTCAGAATCAGCTCATTAGATCATCAGCTGGAAAACGCTTCATCATCAGCCCTGTTACGTCCCCACTGCAGGGGTTCAGGCCTTCCTTATGGATGGTTAAGGAGGATGGGCCATGATCCTCCACGCTGGCCCAATGCGGATTGGAGGGTATTAACGACTGCAAATGCAGCCGGGACCAACGGCTTAAGCACGGAGTAGCTCGAGATAATAATTTTTTGGCCACCCATCCCGTGACCGACCCTTGCGAAAGTTGCTTAACGACAACGATCGCGGGCCGCGGTGCTTATCCACTACGCCACCAAGCTACTGGAAAACGCTTACTGCTAGACAAATGCGTCCCCCAAGAATATCTAAGATAATCGGTCCCGCGCTGTCCTCATCCAAAGTTTTCCAGCGATCCTTAAGAAACCATCGGTGTATCTCATGGCAAGTCCGCTTCTTATAACTAATAACAAATATGGAGTGAGCTAGAATTGCACACCGAAACAAAGAAAATAAGCAATATTATGTTTTTAACGCACAATATTGTGGAGCGGCCGGTGACAGAGACGAGATTACAATCTTCCCCTCTACGGTTTACGTAGTCGGAGACGAGAGTGGTCTGCTATATAGCTACTAAATGAGGCGGGGCCTAGCAAACACATTAATTCATATTTTTAATCAATTTAATTTTGGATATATTGTAATCATATCTATTACACCGATTTTAAAGTTATACCTGAGTTCAAGTTCAGTCGTCCAAAGTACAAGCCTCACCAATGTATTGCGCGTTTGTTTTCTTACCTGAGCTCATTTAGATTGAACATGTTTTATTAATGCTTTATAGGTTATTTAATAGGATTTAAATTAATTCTGGGTACAGATTATCCGTAGCTTAAGATGATTGGCTATTTAAAGGATCCTCTCTAGGGATAACAAATATGAAAACTATGAGACCTAAGTTGCCTAGTCAGAAACCTAATTTTAGTATAATCTTCAATTGGAGCGAAACGATTATCGATTAATCTTTCGTTAAACTGACTTGAATGTTATCTGTATAACGAGAGGATTTACCGGTGGTTAAGGGTAGTTAAAACCGCGATTAGCTATTGAAATATTCAATTTATTTTTATAAAGTTAGATAGGTATATTGTTTTCTTTTACACAATTATTTTTAAATCTGAACATCAAATGGAGTAGATCTGTTCCTGTCACATCGCAAGGTTTTATCACCGAAGTACGTACTTTTGGTGGAGGTGTTTCACCCCTTTAATTTATAAAACACGTCGAGATTTATATACACGCATAAAAATTATCAAAAGTGACAAATATTCTTAATGAAAAATGATTAGAAAAGTTTAGAACGGTCCCATCTCCATTTGGTCCCATCCCAGGAACAAAGTAATTTTTCATTAATAATATCTTTATTATGTATTATGACACAATAAAAGAATTGAATTGAACATAACTTTTGTTAATTTACTCTTCAAGTTTCACAAAACTATAGTAAATACTATCCGTAAGACGTATGGTTCAGTCAAGCGTAAGAATCCATAGTACCCAGTCTCACTTCATGATCGATATCGGTGCTTAAGCGCCAATCAAACTCCACTCCCGACAATCGTTACCCAAATTTAGGATGTCCGTCCGTCGAAACGACCGGTCATCCCTTAGAATTCGTTGACCTACTTATTTCTACGCTCTGGTTACAACCAGCATCAGAATAGTTATCTGTCTTCGTTTGAATTATTGTCTTTGTGATAAGTATATAATAATAAGCGCGCTTTTCTCATGACTTTAAGTCGGGTTCTGTCGGTTGTATATCTCTCGGTGATTCTGTAGTCACTGATTTGCGTCGACTACCTAAACTACCTAAACGATTGAGCTGAAATGTAGTACGAATATGTTACTGATGCAAACTCTGACAAATATCTATACTAATAAAATTAAAGGCAAAAAAATGTTTTAAAAAAAGCTTTTATTTAAACACTTTAGAAAGAAGAAAATAAAATTTTCCTTTTATATTTTAACTACCAACTTTTAACCTCACTATAAAATTTCAGCTCAATCAGTTGAGGATATCTACTTCAAAATCGAGTTCAAAGATTCTTCCCGAAAATACATTGTAAGTTAAATAAAAACTGTTAATTATAATGCGGAAAGATTAAGTGTTTTGTTTGCATTCACTGGCTCCGAATATACAGGACCGATTTTTTAAATTATCTCACCTATGGGAAGCTGCGTCCTACTCAGATGAAGGCGCGGGACAACCGTTAGTAATTAATAAAATGGTGTCATTAGTTTCTAATACTTGAATCAAGTGATAAAAAGTATGCACAAAAAAAATAGTAGTAAGTGACTCAGTATGTGAGCGACTCTACCTGACGAACAAACAAGCGATATGTGACACTAGCAAATTAATTTGTAAAATACGTTTCTTTGATGTTGGTCGCCTTAGCACCTTCGATTCCAGTGAGGCCACATTCCAAAGGCGTGAATTAATTTTTTCCAACAGTCTAAGTCATAGTTACATAGTAAAAAAAAAACTGAAGCGAATTATTATTGAAGCCGCCTTTGCTATATTATGGCCCTTTTTATGGAAACCTGGGGATAAGAAGCAAATAAAAACCCTCATAATTCTCTAAAAAGATATTGCTTGTGACTTTTATCACTTCAAATTCATTTCAGGTCATCGTAAAATAAAGACTTTGTTTGTCCTGTTGAACTGCTACTACTTTTTTATGGCGTCTTTGTTTCATTTTGATAAGCGTGAATCATCTATAATGTTTCCCTAAGTGTGCATCAAACTTAAGTGTTTCGCTTCAGTCGATAACAGCTGCTCCCGATACCAATCGCTACCCGCATTTTGCTAACGATCACCACTACATCGACATTGCTAATCACAGACGTGGAACATTACTGAGGCTGTTTCACTGATGGCAGTACTTTAAAGGTAGCATCCGTTCTTAATGAACCATTCTAACTTCGATTCCGTTTTGTTTTTCATTTCTGTATTGAGTTTTTCCAAGAAGTATTTATTTAAGAGTAGCTTTTTTGACTGTGGCTTCACCCGCGTGGTCCTGTAACATACACATTAACCTGCCTCTCAAATGAAGCCGCAATAAAACCTGTTGGGTAGTTTGAATGATCACAGCGTACAGACAGCATGAAGCGACTTTGTTTTATACGATAAATATATCAAAAAAACGAATATTTTTGCCGTCGTTATTTGTTTTCTCGGAGATTTTTATATTTTGATGTATATTTGCCTGAAAAAGTAATAAATATTCCACATATCAAATGTGGGGTAAAAAGTTTTTTGCTAGTAATCATTCTGTTTGTAATATTGGTTTTAAGTAAGTGTGAAGCACTCTCCTCTGAACCCGTCGTGTAGCATTCCCAGAAGTGACAAGAAGAAAAAAGAGGGAATGACTTCAAAGATAAGTATAACAGACAGAAAGTAATAGCTGCGAGCACAGGAAGTGACATGAATGGCTTATATTGAACATGAACCAATATCAATTTCACAGCCAGGAGATGATGCAATTTTTTCTAATTGATCAGCAGTGATTTGCTGGTGTTTTCAACTTATGAATGCATAAATAATAAAAATGGCTTTGATAATGAATACATTATCTACTACAACTACATTAATTCCACTCGTAAATAAAGATATACAAGACATTTGTAACCTCATTAATTCTGATGAGACCAGCAATAGCAACATTAATCATAATATACATTAGGAAAAAGGTCATTGGTTATTTATTTCATACATAAATTACTATTTGCATTTGATATATGGGCAGATTTGAACTGTAACAGCTAATTCAGAAAATGATATATGATGTAAATTTTGATTGCAGCCGATTGTAATGCATTTGATCTTTATCTGTATTCTGTTACATGATATAAATGTTATGGACTAGTTTGACTTAATTTAGACTCTGTTACGCATTAAAATGTACCCGAAAGAAATTTGAGTTGACACTTTGTTGAACTTTTAATCTTCAATGATTGATTGATGCCGGTAAGAAAAGAAACTCAATATAATGTTATTAAAAACAATATCAGTTTCTAAATCACAATTCGAATATCTTTTCACGTATTTAATTAACAATGTCATTTTATAAACTCTTGATAAGATGCTTTTTTGTATAACAATGTCCTTACAATAGATTAACAAAAATGTTATAACGCACCGTACATATTCAGGCGCAGATTTTGCCGCGCGGGAAGTTAAAAAAAATATATACCAATTTTCTTAATGAAAAATACTAAAAAAAATCCACTTTGTTCTTGGCACTCTGAGATGGGACTCGAACCGTGACCTTTCGCAATCCGACTCTTACCACTGAGCTACCCAGGACCTAACAAAAAATACTTTTTACTTTTTCAATCACAGAGAGAGGGTAAACGATTTTTTAAGCATTATTCATTAAGAATACTTTTCAGTATAGCATTGTGAATGTTTTTCACTGGAATATCATGCCAATTACCAGTGATATCTGGAAATTTATTATAAAATTACGGCCTTATTATAACCATTGGATTTGAAGTCTGAATTATTTATATTATCGAGTCCAGGTCAAGGTCGAGATTATTTAATATCGTGTAATAAGTTTAGCTCCTATAATTAGTTAGTATATTCCCTTTATCGTAATTGTTTTGTTCGGTTGTCTCTCTTTAACTTATGTTTTAAATAAATAATGAATAAATGAAATATTTTTGTAAATTGTAAATATCGTTGAGTCTTTTTTTATACTGTTTTTATTCACATATTTTCTAATTATAGCGTTAATATTTATAAACTGCACTCTATTTTTAATTTACTACAAGCTTTTATTTAACTTGCCCTGTAAATTAGTTAGGGACAAATCTGCAAAATTTGACATATTTTCGGATTTTTTTTTGAACTGAAATTGGTTAAGCAATGCAACATAATAGGTATGGTAACAATTTTTTATTTGTTTGTTCGTCGGCTAGATTATGAAATAATATTAAACACGTATTTTTTGCGTAATGAATAAATTGTGGCGATACATTGAGTTGAAAAATCGCATGGCGTCACACCTCTGTAAATTTTATAGTTGTAAGCACGTTGTGAGGAAGCGAGCCCCAAATCCTAAGCTTTAACGCCTATTATCTAAGCATATCATATTTGATTGAAGCTAAAAAAACGTATCTAATGTTTACATATTATCTGACTGAAGGGCTAGATGAAATATCTTTATTTTACCCAGTCTGAACTGAACAAACAGTTATGAACTGAAACAGCCATTCTATCTCTGTAATTAAACGAATCAACCACATCGAATTTGCGCTAGCTGGATTTGTTTTGACAAGATTAGGTCTGAGAAAATATCCAGAGTCTGATCATGTTGATAGTGAAAGGTACCCATGGGACCAAATATGGACAATAATAATACAGCAGTATAATGTTAAGGAAACCGGGAATAGCTAACTATACGGGAAACACCGTCAGCAGTACAAGTGTTACGTCATCCTATCGCTGTATATTACACCCTCACTTACTCAGTCATTAAAAGGTAAAGATAAATATAAAGATATCTTAACTTCTTGCAGGCGGAATTAGCTAACCCAGTCTCACTTACTGTATTACAGTGAAACATATAATTCTAAAATGTTGACATTTTTAATTACATCAAAAAGACATCAAATTAAAGCACTTAAGCCATCTTTTGATGGTCGAAAAATTATGAAACCGATATAATTTAACGTATAATAACATTCTCTATGAGCAGCTATTTGTCATCTTATCAAAATCTGTCTACTAAAGAATATAATTTATATTATCTACCCATGCCATCACGCCTGATCCCTAGCGGAGCAGGAGGAAATAACCGAGGCCACAAGGGACTTTTTTTCATTTTACATTATCATAATTATTACGTGAAAAACTTCCAATTCTACTGCATTGGTGTTCATTGGTCTTAACCCAATAATTTGCCAACCGTTGCTTCGATATGTAACCTTAAGCTCTATTCATCCCTCGAAAGATTCACTATATATTTGTAGGAACATATAACGTTTTCTACAACGGACATTACATCTCGTGTCGGATCAGTTTCATCTCTTTTGTTGCCGTATTTATCTTCGCCACTGGAGTAAAGCCTCGTACAAACTTAGAAACTTTACTTTCGCTTCATGCCTCGTCTTTTGTCTCATTTCTCAGTTTCATTCGTCAACCAATGATCGCGCGACCTAAGATTGTTTTAGACTCTTGTTTTGCTTATCGTTTCAAGATGCACCTCACCATCGCATCAGTATATCTAAGGTATGATAGATTCCGCAATCGAATGACGTAAGCTCATAGATTCAAAAACATTCAAATCAAGCGGGCAATGCCACTACCGCCTCCCTCATCTCTATTACTGTGTTTTGTAGCATAAAAGTATAGGTAGCTATAATATGTAGTTGAGACGTTACTGAGCTTTCATATATTTTTTAATTTATTTAATTGTTCTTATGTCTATCTTGTGTTGTGTTTGTACGTATTTTATCGTTTAATTTATTTACGCTTTATATACGACAATCATATGGCTACCTACATTGGCTTGGTATAAAATAAAATTCTGGTAGAAACTACTTATTTTATTTTATTTTTGTGTTTATTAATATATATAGGTAAATACTTTCAAAGAGCACATAAGAATTCGGACGTCTCCTGTGCACTCAGTTTGTATGAAGCGTTATGGTTCATAAGAGTGTGATATTTTATATTTTGTTTTCTTGGATCGCCATGAGTACAATCATAGATATAATCATTTGGAATTTTAATTAACTTTTATTGGTAACAGCCTTTTAAATAACCTTTATTTTGAGTATTTCTATCTATACTGATATTATAAAGAAGGAAAATTTGATTGAATGGGCTCCGAAACGACTGGATTATTTTTAAATTTATCACCTACAGAAAGCTAGATCATGTCAGGCTTATAATTTACCTCGGGCAAAGGCGCAGGAAAACTGCAAGTATAGTATAAAAGTATAAACTAAGACATTGTAACATTATATTAAAGAAAGAAATTGTTCTTAATGAAAAATACTTTAAAAAGTCCACTTTGTCCCGGCACTCTGAGATGGAATTCGAACCCAGGACCTATCGCAATCCGGCGACTACTCTAACCACTGACCTACCTAGGACCTAAAAGGATTTTTCACTAAGAGTATTTTCAAGTATAGTTTTATGAATGCAAAATTTATTGAACATACGTATAATTCTTAGGAATCCCTTTGAACTAAATCATTCGAATGAATACTTGTCGAGTCGTCTTACAAGGTCAAACGTAGCGTGCGTAAGTCCAAAGACATATCGTCGAATGAACAAAGAGCTGCCGCTGTCTCTCCATGGCACCGCTCCGGTTTACGATTGGCAGTAAATCATGAATTCGCGAATGATATCACTATGTTTTATTGTGAAAAAAAAAACCGGGTTACAACATAAGACTCGGATGTACGGCTCCTATTTATGGCTTATGTAGGCATCTGTTAACCTACATTTTTTTCAGTTCAACGTCCTGGGTTTAGAATTTACGGAAGCGGGATCTGATTTACTACTTGTTCGATAAGAAGGTGGACTGAATTTCTCTTAGCGCCACGTGTTATTAATTTTTAATTAACACAATTTGTTAATGAAAAAAAAAAACAAACAGAAACGTACACCATCTTAGACAGAATAGATTAGATACACTGCACTTATGACATTATACCCTAGTGAACTGTCGTTTGAGATTGATAAATTGGAAACGCTTGGAAATTTGGCTTTCCATTTATCCTCTATTGAAATATTTTATCGAGAGTGTTTATACGCGCGGTATCATATATTTTTGCTTACGTTAAAATCACACCCGCAATGTTATAACACATTCCGTAAGGCTTTTAGGTCATAAAATCGATGAAAATTTAACAGCGTTTATGTAAAAGCTCTGACGTGCATATTTTATTGAGGGTGTTCACTCTAAAACGTGAGAAAGGCAATGATTACAATTGCACTCACGTCGGCCGCCATGACAGTCAGTCGAGCGTATGTGTTTACGGCTTATTACTCTTATAAAGGAACTCTTTGGTAAGAGCGCGTAGGTTGACGTGTTCAGTCTGCGATTACAATTGTTAAGCAACCTATATCAATGGCCATCCATCGGATGGGTGACCAAGTTTATTAATAAATAGACTACACGCTTTGAATTTGAAGATATGGAACCATAAAACTTTCTATTAAAGCACTTTATGTGGTATAAAAAATATTTGTTTTAGTCATTTTGTAATTGATACTCAAAGTTACTATACCTCGTGAATTAAGTCAAAAGCAAAAAAAAAAGTTAAGATAAACGAAAAAGCTAAGTACTGATATTATAAAATCATTTATCAAAACTGATCTGCTATTAACGAAGATATCCTGAAACGTAAAAACGAAACATAATCAGTGAAATTGATATCCTTCTCCTGTTTTGAATTCCGCAAATATATTATAAATTCACAGAACATTTTAAAAATATTTTATAATAACCATAAAATCTTAGTGCTTTTATATTTTCATAGCCACCTATATAAGATTATGATGCTGAAAGACCGGTCATTTAAGTCATCAAAGCGGTCACGAGACCACTTTATAGCCACTATGTGACATTTTACGTGACCGTTAACCAACAGATAAAATCTTTTATATGTAATTACGTTGCATTTATAGGAAATCTATCAAAGAAAATGCTTATAGTATTAAAAGAGTTCTAGGTAAATGGCTTTGATCAAGATATACATTAAATAAAGTTATTATAACATGTAAATATCTTACCTTATTATCATACACCCATTACAAAGTTACATTTGGAGATAAAAGATATTTTAAAAATAACTTTTTTATGCAATAAATATATTTTAGTTTCTTTTCATAATTGATTTATGCCCTTTTATATTAGTTGATGTCGTGTATGGTATGAAGTGCGAACGATTTGTGTGGGTCGCTTTCATTGGTCGGTCACCCACATTCTGCGTCGGACCCCGTCAACCAATATAACTGAGACATTATTCTTTGATATATACAGATATTATGTCATCTTAATTCCAAATAGTAATTAAAATTTCCAACAACACATAATAATAAATATTGTTAAGTTCTTTTATTTATCGCTTTCTCTAACATTTTCTTACAGATGTTAAACCGTATTCACACCGGACGATATACTTTAGATCGGCGATTCAGAGATCCGCGCTCCAAAATCGTAGGCCGTGGTTCATATTTCAAATAACTTCGGGCCTTGAATCACTTAAGGCATGTTCCACACCGACTTGTCCTGTGAAGCTTGCTATTGCCGCTCGTAATCGGAGTGCATTAAATCGCTTTATACGGACCCGACTAATTAATGTATTATAACAAGATAAAAGTAAATCCTAACTCAAAAAATTATGAGTTTCCAATGTAAACTTTTATTCCATATTTTACCTAATTTCACTCTATATCTTTGCTATTAAAAGTAGCTGACATTGACCAAGATCCAAAAGATTACACTAGCAGTTTATGCGCAAATGTAAAAAACTAGCCGACAAAAATATAAATGTTCAAGAATTGTTTCATAAATGTATTAAAACCTATAAGAAAGATTAAGAAAATGGACTTCTAAATAAAGAAAAGAGATCGTGTTCCAATGATTTATGGTTCAAACAGGAAAGTGAAGCAACAGAAACCGTTGACAACAAACAAATTTCCCTGTTGGTTTTCGTAGGGATTAATCGGTGTGCCCCGGGAAATCAAACAGGATGGCACCGGAGTGACAATGTTATCGAGAAAAACACAGCTGACAAAGTTATCGATTAAATTGATATCGAATTACGTAAAAGCAATTCAGTTGATGAGAAATTTATTTTTTTATACATCAAGATCATCAAACCTTTAGCAAATGAAATACGCTAGTTCATTAACGATGCAGTATCACCGATATTATATTCTCTTCCCTCTTATCCTTTAATTATTCCTTTACCTTTCGATAATGTATCTTTGAGATTGTTTTGCTAATGTTCCGTTACGATTTTTTCCAAACTGTTGGTATAGTTCTTTTATGAGTTAGCCAGTGTGTAGTTTTGCCTTATATTCGTCTGTTATCTGTTCCATGTTATCTATGATTTTAATATTTCAAAACATTCGCTATATTAATATTGTCATAATTAGTCGTGACATCTTCTCACACACAGCACTGGCATTAAGAGTCGCGTGTTTAAATCTCTGGAAAATAGAAAATGACAAAACAAATATGAGATATGTTGACTTAAAATACCACAATCGAACGTAGCGTCCTATGTCCAAAGCGTTAAAGGGGTCGGCATTCCCATGATTTAAAAAAATATATATTGAGTAGATCACTAGTTAAGTAGTATTATTTCCTAGTGATGCGTCGTACTCTAATATTGTTTCACTTGTTTGCGAGACAAAACGTGTCGATCGCCGTGAAACTTGACTTTTCAGCTCAGAATATTGGGAGCTGCGTCTGGTCGACACGGCCACGATTGCGGAAGTGAAGTTACGATATTCTCTAATTACCTCCAAGGATTCCACATAATAAAAAGCAGTGATGGGATACAACGATAATATCGAAACTTCTAAAAATGAAAGCTTAGAAATCCACCAATTACATATTTTAATTAAACAACATTAACATTAATAACAAAAGACCTCACGGATTTTCTCATATCCTTTAATAATACAAGTATCAAGCTTACTCCGATCTAGATATATTTTTATCAAACACGAACTATCTCTAAAGCTAAGCTAGATCCATCATAACATCATCATCACCATCATCACCAGCCCTTTTACGTTCCCACTGCAGGGGCTCAGGCCTTCCTTTTGGATGGTTAAGGAGGATGGGGCATGACCCTCCACGCTGGCCCAATGCGGATTGGAGGGCATTAATGACTGCAAATGCAGCCGGGACCAACGTGCCTTCTAAAGCACAGAGTAGCTCGAGATAATAATTTTTGGTCACCCATCCAGTGACGGATCCTTGCGAAAGTTGCTTAACGACAACGATCGCGGGCCGCGGCGCTTATCCACTACGCCACCGAGCTACTCAGTTCTATCATAAGCACACTCTTAATATTGAAATTTTGTGTATCGTAAATCGTTTCGTGGTCATCCTACTCTAACATTCATATTTTTAATGCACGATAAAGTCTGTACATATTTTGTACATATACAACAGATCAAATATATCGACTTTTTTTTTCTACCGCCACATAAATAATTTTGATACTGTTATGAAAATATTTAAAGAAAGATCCCCTACAAATATAAACCCATATGTAAATTTCATCACATCCGTAACAGCCTAATATTTATTATTTAGATATATTAGTGCTTCTACTATGTACATGTCTACTTTCATATTATCATATTACTCGTATATTCCTCTTGGAATTTATACAACCCAGAGATTTACGTCAGAATTTAATAGGACATAATCCACTCATACTTCGAACAGTTTGCCTTGGAAACCACATATGCGGTAAATGCCACGGCGTAAAATACGCAGTCTGTAATCAAATTGAATTTATAATATTTGTCAGTGTTTGTATAGGATTGGATGAAGGTTTATGGTAACATTGGAAGATCGCTCAACTGTTTCGGTACTTTTTATGGAGTTTTTTAATTTACTTCTTACTTGAAGATTTAGCAGAGACCATATTCATAGAAGTTTATATCAAGAAAATTTATTGTAATGTCTAATAACAGTACCAATATCGATACCTTTTGATTATGTGACATAGTGTTTTTTTATAGTGAAAATAAAACTGATTCAATTTGAAATGTTATTCGAAAATCATTTTGAATAGCTATAGCTCGGAGAATAAAACTTCCAATAATTTTCGAATTGAGTCAATTGCGTTATCATTATGCGATTTAAAAAGAAGCCAAATCTCTTGGAACTGTGATAGTTTTATATATTAGTACTGTACTTCTTTCTTTCAAGTATCCAGAAACAATTATTCGTATATTGCTGGCCAAAGGCTCTAAAATTATTACTTTAAGTCCTTATAGGTTAATTGACGTTAATTGATTTCACAGTAAAAAAAAAACGGTTTTCTCATGCCCCCAATATTTAAGCACGACCTATTGAATAATCCTTGACCATGGAGTAGACTAGAAAAATAAATCATCGCTTTACATTAAATAAATATCAATTTATTTTTTTAGCTATTTGTGGTTGTGTAGTGGTAATATAAATAATTTAGGATAATTCAAAAATTTTAGCTAAGGGCAGATAGTGATATTGTAAAAGTCAAAGGATGATGTCACCGCTGCTCACTTAGCATTCCATTCATATACGAATCGGAAATCAATCAATCAAAGCTTCCGTTTTAAACCTAGAAGTAAAAATGTGGACGTGTAAAAGCGAATGTACACTTACTGAAAAGGGTTCAGCCGTCAATTTCAGGGAGGGCTCACTTGTCGAGATTCTATTGACTCGCTATCGTTTTATTTATTTTGTCGGGTTCTTGCGGCGGCGGAGCACGAGCCACCTGGGTACCGTTCGGTGTAAGTTACAAACTCGCACGATTGAATTTTTAAGCATTCCCCGAGCTTAGTGGGCAGTTTTCGAAAATAACTTTTCGTATTTTCTTTCTCTTGTTTTATCGTGCTTGTACCTTTGTGGTGATTATGTGGAATAAGGTATCTGAATTCCTTGTTCTCCTTGAGTTATTGTGATGTTTATTTTATAGTCTTTTCTGTTACTGTTATTCTGTTACTTTTGTGGAGTGACGGCACGTGTCTGATATTTAGAAAAACATCTAGAGTGATTTTCTTCAGCTAAAATTATTTATTTATTTTTATTAGAAGGCGGTATACGGATTTGTTAAGTATATTATTTAAACTTGCAGACTTGTATAAAAAAAAGCAAATAATAAAATATATAGAGAGCGTAAATGTATATTAGACTTTTTAAACTTATATGTTACAAACAACTTTTATTCACAAAACTGTATTAATAATAAAAAAAAAATCACCATTCTCGCCACATCGAGATGGAATTAATACTAGGGTTGAGTGAAGAAGTTTCTTTGAGATTTTTACTGAAGACATTCAATATTGTTACTTTGTAAACTTGTGAGTAAAATACGTGCCAGTGTCTAGTTTCTTGTTTTTTCAAAACACTGAAATGCCACTCCCTCCTGTTAAAACCTCTAGAAACATATGACGCCTGTCTCCTAAACACATTGGCCATACAAAATAACATAGACATTCTAAAACTAAGGATCATCTTGTCTTTCACTACATAAACTCTATTTGATATTAAAAATAAATTCTCCAGACTGAATTAAATTACACCTTTTTTCAATATTAAAGAAATTTAAACAGAAACTTAGCATCGCTGTCCCGAAGACAACCCACCAAACCCATTCGAAAGACCCGATATTGATTTCTAATATTGCCTAATTTAAATTGTGTATTATTAAGATACTGCTTTCATATCCTTAGACTTTGATGTATAGTGTAATATGTCTTATTATTGATTAGACGAGAGTCCTGCTTCGACAAATCAAGTGGTCACATTACATATGTAGTCGTGTTCCTATCAATTAATGGTATTTGTATTTACTCTCTGGTATTTGTGAATACTCAAGTAAATCAATATAGTTCTTATGTATTATGACTTGTCTATCTTCTGAGGTAATGTTTATTATGCTTTTGCAAGATTCCTCGGGTCGTTAACGCCTGTATTGTGACGAAATCTAATTTACTCTATCAAAGGAAGTGTCCAGACACTGTAATATTAAAACTGACATTCGATGTGGTGTAGACTGTTCCATTTTATCGTCGATCTGTTCTTCTCTAGTTCAAGTATTTCGAATGTCCTAAAGTAGGAAAGAACACGTTGAAGATGAATGATATTTCGAGTTTTTACGAGTACAGCTCTACGTTCTGTCTTACTTTGGACGACTTTGGCCTTCGACTCGCCTATGACGTCACAGCACCGACCTCGAGATTGTCGCACTATAAATTAAATAAATAGAAGTCATTGCAAAACATTTATTATTTCCAACTTCTTGGGTGCTCTGGCTAGTTATTAACGGACAATCATTTTATTTTTTTATTTGTACGTAGTTTATTTTTATACTTCTATAATGATAAGAAGAAAAAGACAAATTTGTGTATATTTTATGACCTACAAAAGTAAAGATAATAAGATATTACTTTTAATTTGTATTAAACTTGTCTAGATACCAATCAGTATAAACAACAAGTTGCTGCCAGTCGGACTCACGCACCTTGGGTTCCGTAGAAATAATACAATTTAATACCTTAGAACATATCCAATACTTACTTACAATAGTTCTTGTTATGTTTTCATAGTGGCTGTGATAAAGTAATATTTGCGGTCTTTGTAAATGTAAATGCTATATCCCAGAATGTGGTTTTTATTAAAAATGTTCATTGGGATCTACAGCATATTTTTACGTAGGTATTCCAATGTTAAATTTTAAAAGTTAGGGAGGGGGGAAGGGAGTAGCTCTCACACTTTACCTCTTTGGAAGTGATGATGTAATAGGGTCTTGCCCGCTAGCGGTATTTGTATTAAGTGTTGATTTTCATAACGGCATATTTACATTAGTCGACAGGGCCCGCATGCATAGTGCGAGTAATAATCTCTTTTGGTTTCAGTCAAACACTAATGCCAATAAGTACGAAAATCGCAGCACTCTGCATAAGGCGCC
Organism: Diatraea saccharalis; assembly: GCA_918026875.4. Taxonomy (NCBI): domain Eukaryota; kingdom Metazoa; phylum Arthropoda; class Insecta; order Lepidoptera; family Crambidae; genus Diatraea; species Diatraea saccharalis. The sequence continues at coordinate 2,576,852 of OU893334.1, forward strand.
CGCCCTATCGACCAATGTTAATGAGCTTGCAGTAGCGGATAAACTAATGGCAGGCAATGATTGCCTAATGAAAATATGCATAAAAATAGTTCGTACTCCGCATGCGGGCAGTCAACGACCGACTAATGAATATAAGAGCAGAAATCTTCCGCACTCCGCATTAGGCCTATCAACCATTGAAAATAAGCTTACACTATTCGATAAACTTGTAACGGCGCGCCGTACCACCGTTTCTTTGGTCCCAAGTATCCGCAGGTAAGCCTTTTGTCTTTGATCTTCAGCATCATTAATTTTTATTATTCACCTTTCGTAATTTGAAATTTTGACTAATCAAATATGCTCTTTATGAATTTGTATGAATGTTCTTTATGAATTTGTAAAAAAATCATTTGCTGAGAACATGAAAATTTGATCATATACATTTAATAACAATGAATAACTTCATATAATTTAAATAAGAAAAATATAAATGTATATCTTCACGAAGTATGTACTAAGTTTTATTTATTACGGAAAATCCAGAAACAGGTTTTTTCTTATTATCCTCTAATAAATCAAATTTTCAAGCTTAGTCAGCATCTTATTCATTTGCCTAAGCATAGAATCCGTCACAAACTTTGGAACTCTTATAGATTCATCAACGTTATCTCTGACTGCCTGTGAGTCCGACAGTACGTCATAACCAGTTAGTAAGTAGCTTTAGTCTGTTTTGTAGTTTGGTTTAGGATCTACTTATTAAAACTTTATAAGTAAATCCTTTCTATTAGACAGTATAATATTTTTTCGTTTTCTTATTCAAAAATATTTTATTTGGGTTTTTATTGTTGTACTATACCTACATAGGCACAATACATTAATAATAGAAGATTTTTGTGCCCTCCATCGAGTAATAAACAAAACGTGACTGCAAGATGCAGGCGATGCTCAAAACGAACTTATAATACTACTGAGCCGCGACCTCGCGGTCATGTTCGGTAGTGTGACGTCACACGCTGAGGTACCGCGGGAAGCGAAATTATTCTAGCAAACGCAACTTCAAAGTGACATAACTTTTTTATTTATGTAAATATTTAAGAAAAATTTCAAAGTATTTTTCTATTATGCTTATTGTTTAATTAAAAAAAAAAATCAGTAAACTTCTCAATTGTTGAGATATCTTGATTTCTTAGCGTTTGAAAAATAAAATAGGGATGACGAAAGGGTAAAAATGAGAAATTCTGTTTAGTCCGCCAGTGAGAATAATAGAAAAATATTAGATACTTATTTGTTTAACTTCAGTTTAACAAGTATTGCATAGCTTAGATAACAGGCATTAAAGTTGAAGATGAGTGGGGTCACGCTACGGACTCTCTTTTGACGCCATGTGACATTTTAAGTCAATGTATTAATGTAAAATTGAAAAATACGTGTTTAATATTTTTCAACAATCTACCGGATAGACAAAAAAAAGATTAGTCGTTATCCCTATTGCCAATGTTACAGTAGTAGATGGCTGAGACGTTTTATTTATATGTCAGCATGAATGAGTGAATAAATTTAACTATTAAATTAATATGGATTATTTAAGATTGTATAAGACGGGTATTAACGCGATGGATTCCGATAGGTTACCTACCTAATTTCTAATATAATGCAACGCGAAATTTTTAAAGTTTATATGGATTAATTTAAACAAACTTTAAATAGTCAGGTGAGTTATCCGTTATTTTTTATGGATATACAGATATAACCCCGCAAATTGCTAACCAGCGTGGCCGCCATTATGATGATATAATTGTATTCAAAAATCAGTATCGTTCACAATAACTATATGTTTTTGTTGTTAAGCTATTATGATTTTCACAATAAGTAAAAAAAAATATATATATATATCTAATGTTTCTCATTCCATTATTATTTTTGAATGTGGTAAAAAAGGTCGTTCTATTTGTTATCGCGTAAATACAAGGTAACTGTTTATTTTTTTTATATTTATAATAAAATAAATTAACAAACTAAAAGTTATTAAATTATTATAACAATATCTTGGGGATTGGAAAAAGCTGAATTCTGCACTCCGCTTTTATTGTTCATTCTAAACCTGAATTCGGATGAATTGAGTCAATTGTTACGACCAATCAATAAGTTGGCTCATCACTAATGTTAACCTATAAACCAATCATCGTTCCTTTACACGTAACATAATAAATAACCTTAACTTACTATTCAAATCAAAATTAATTTGAAAGTTAGATATCATCAGACACACGAAACGATGTCATATTTATTAATTTTCGATACTCAATTTCCTTTTTACTATGTCATAAAGAAAGATTGATGACAAAGACAATTATCCAAAAATCGCTAGTGCATCTAAGTTGATTTCAAGTCTTTTTTTTTAATACAAATCCAAATAACAGATAGGGATAATGCAATCGATAAAAAGTGATGCCCATAATAGTCGATATTTCTCACTAACTACGGGAATATACCCTTGATGATTTTATTTTCTTGAAATTAGGTACGTTCTTGAAATTTAAAGAGGTTAAAATGATCTATTTTTTCTTCATGACTTCAATAAATTTAAAAAATAATAATTATTACTAAAAATCGATATTAAATCGATGTTAATTGGATTCTAGACATTTTTAATCCGTAATTTTTAATTGCATTTCGTTGTTACATGGTCTAAAAGAAATACTTTTAGAATGGCTCCGTTTCAAAAACATTGACCTTTTAAAGCTCTATAGATGATAGATAGGACACGGCTATTATATTCTATGAGTGGAATTCTTCGTCATAACCCTTTTATGTATGTATACTTAGAACTAATGTGACGCCTTAAGCCCTTAGTAATTTTCTGAAATCTAAATTTAAGGGAATATTAAATACATAAATTGGCACTTAAAAGCTTAATAAATTGCGAATATTTATCTAAAAACGGTCTTTGCACACTTCTAATATTTTTGAAAGACCTATCCATCAATATCCCACACTATAGGGAAATCGAAAAAATAAAAGATATCCCCACTTTACATAAAGAGGCGGTACCCTAAGAAAAGATTTTTAACGATTTTATTATACCAATCTCTCGGTGTTATTAATTTGTATACAAGTGCCAAATTATAATTAACTAGTAGAAAGAAAAGAAAGAAAGACGGACATGGGGAACCTATAATGGGTTCTTTGTAGGGACTCCGGAACCCTAAAAAAGACTAAGTAAACCTAAAAACATTTTTTTAAATACCTAATCAACGATACCCCATTTGACACGGTTAGTCGGTTTTGTTTTACATTTTGATAACATGGCGTCTGGTAGTTACTATGGTAAATTACTATTATGTGTTCAGTGACACTCGCAAAGTTAAGACAAATCCATCAAAATTGGCCAAGCCGTTTGGTCTCTACAATGCCATATAGGAACAAATATACATACATCCATAGACTCATAAACACATTACCCTCCATTGCGTTGCGAAATCGGGTAAAACACAAAAAAATGGGAATAAAACAGAAAACAGGGACATCAATGTAAAAACAGCGAATCTACTCTTAAAATTCTTAAAGTGGGGTTGGTAACACTGCAGAGATCTATATATTTTGAATTCAAAAATAAAAACTTGACGGCATGGTGTAGTGTAGAGTGCATTTATCGGCGACCTGCTTGGCACCGCCCTCTCGCCGTTCGCGTATCCGAACGAACACAGCTAGACTTAATATTCCGGTCGCGCTGCTGAGTTCCCCAACAAATATCTGCGCGGCATTCGAATTTTTAAACCGTCTTTCGTGTTTTATTGGAGTACCTGTGTATTAGCTTGCTCTTTCATTTCACGGCAAAATTAGTAAACAAAATAAAAATACTTTAAAACAATTCCCGATTATGTCTGTAAAAACGTGTCTTTGTAAACTCGCAATGTTTTTAATGATTATATATGCAAAACTAATTCGACATCTGTTAATAAAACTATATAACCGACTAGCATATTGCAATAGAAACTATTTTTCTATTTTATAATCATTACTTTTTAATAAAGAACGCTGTCAAATATTGTATGTTAATTTAGAAAAAAGAAATTCGTTTAACCCACTCGTTCCCGCGAGCCGGCTGTGCTGGTATTGCATCTACTCTCTGATATTGCGGAGCTATGACTTCTACCTCCTTCTTACGTTTCGTTTTGCGAGAATTTTCCCCATTATTATAAGTTGATTAAGTTCGTAGTCCTACACCGAATAACTTAGGGTCACTATTTTCCACATCGACGACACGTTCGACTTCTATAATTCTTACTTCAGAATGTAGTACATTTTTTATATCATTGAAGCTCTATAACGTGGCAGCATTGTGATCCACGTTTATCTACTATGATATTTGTGCTAGTATTAAAACTTGTAAATATATTAGCATTTATTCATTCACTAACTTTCGCCAATCCTCTAATGTGTAATCACATATTGCGCTTTACATGATTTGCTACTACGTTCTATTACAGTTTTGGTTTTATTTTATTTTTCTTTATCTTTTATCGGGAAATGTTTATCTTTATCGTAAATACAAAAACATCAGTCTAATTTTTTGTGAAGTTCTATTAGTTAAAATTTCCAATATAAGACCGAAGGAAGGAAGTAGGACCAGAAAACAAATAACGGCATAAGGAAAATATGCACTGTTCAAATTTTCAAATGTTTGCTCAAATTACTCGTATCTCAACAAGCTGTGAATTGAGTTCGTAAACTAAAATCTGACTTTTAAAAAATCACTACTACTTTTCCACAAAGCTGTTTTGTGCGTGTGGGTACTGAACACATACCTATAAAAGTATATAACCAGGGCTTTTTATTTTTTTTTTTTTTTTTTTTTTTGACGCTGAGAAATGCATTCCGCATACCCGCTTTACCCTGCGCGAGCTCCACGGGTTATGTGGGACTCTCCCCTGCGGACCAACCCCAGAATGGGACTGGTCAAAGAGCAGAGGCCTACCCACTAAAACTCAGCGATGTCCCTCATTGCGGAGGATCAGCGCGCGGTAACGGTCCCCAACGGGACTACTTCCCGCGCATGCCGTCCCCGCTCGACCCACCCCTTAACAGGGCGAGTCCCGTCTCGGGTTAGGGAAGGGCTCAGGAACATTCGAGTCCAACCCCAGACAGGACAAGGAGCGTGCAATGCCTGGCGAGCGCGCTAACCCGCCAGACTTGCCCCCTGTCAAAGGCAGGAGATGCGCAATTGAGCATCTCCCACCCTTGCCCGTCTAAGAGAGGGAATTCACACGGGCTGAACCCTCGTGAATCCCTCACCCCGATAGCCCCGGATACCAATGTCCAGCCCAGCGTGCACCGAACCAGTCACCGGTATTCCGTTCCTTAGTCGCGCTCTGATAGTGGCCCCGCCGAGGCCCGATCACTTCACACACCGAACGGTGTGTGGGGCAGTCCGGCCCCGACGGCCCCACTACCAGAGAACCAGGGCTTTCATTCAACTTATGTTAACGTATCTCAATAGCTTCTTCATTAATTACAGTTTGCCATTTTGCTTACTATATACCTGGAACCCAATATTATTTGTGCAAGCTTGTGCAATATTACTTGTGCAAGATATTGCACAAGTAATATTTTTAAAACAATGTTTGTTCTTTTTTATATAACAGTTATCATCAAGTGCACTATTTTGCTGCTAACATTAGTAGAATCATATCCCAGATCTATAATAAATTTCCGGTTGAGATATTTTAGAGAAATTACAATTACATCATCATCACATCATCACCAGCCCTTTTACGTCCCCACTGCAGGGGCTCAGGCCTTCCTTGTGGATGGTTAAGGAGGATGGGCCATGACCCTCCACGCTGGCCCAATGCGGATTGGAGGGAATTACAATTACATTGTAATTTAAATAGTGTGAATTTGGGTATTGTCGTTCTTTCGTTGGTTAAGATGCTTATCTTACAATTTGATCAAATAAGTAATTCCAATATTTATTTTTATATTTTCGAATTCAATGTGTTTTCTAAACCTCAGTTATTATTATAACTATGTGTACAACCTAAATGTATCCATATTCTGCATCGCAATAAATAAATTACCTTTTTTTCTTCTTAACTTCTACATCTTTCCACGTTTTCCACACGACGTCCCCATTTATCTACGGATAATGAAGGATCTTCCGCACGACCCCACATCTGGATACGGATATACGTATATTTTTTTCAACAACCATTAATAAGCGTCAAAGCCTTCGATTTCTTATTCCAAAAGGTTCAGATATCGTGTTTGAGGCCTTTTTACGCTGAATGTCTTTTTTAAGTTCGCTTGATTCACAATATCAGAAGGACAAATTTTTATTAAGATCAAAGGACCTTTTTTATTGTGCCATGTAATGGGTATTTCTAATGTCTTATATGTATATCAAATAAGTCAAGAGTGAAAATCTCTTGTCACGTTTGAATAATATAAAAGTCTACATATAAAAAGAGACATCAAAATTAGAGTGTATTATCTCATATTATATTATTTATTCAAACACAATAATTCAATTTATTAAAAATTTTCTAGATCTACCATATACTTACATTATTCCATTAAAACAATATAAAATATTAACAGACTAAAACAGCGATGCACAAATGTCCATTAAAATTATCATGAGTTTAAAGCGACATTACCCATACAAATTTGACATTAATTAGAGCTTAAAGCGTGATTAAAACTTAATGGACGTTTTGTGCAACTGACCGTTAAGTTTTAAACCGAGCTGCATTAACAAAAGTGTATTTCTGGTAAAGATTTATAAATCAGTTTTTTTGCAAATCATGAAAACGTAGACATAACGGCAATCTTGAATGATTACAAAATCATTCAAGAGCCAGTAGGTAGTAAGTTCCTACTGTAGAAAAAAAAAATGAAGAGGTGGATCCTTGATTTTTTTTTCTATTCAGTATAGTAGTAACCTCATTTAGAATTTTACCTCTTAGAGAAACTCCTATCATGGACCTTCCCTTAGCTTGTTCACATGTAGTCCAGCGTCACTGGCATTGCTCTAAGTTTCTTGATAAAAGTGAACGTTCATTGTGTCCACACACGCGCACTAAATACAATGGATTGTACGGATTTGCCGATGTCGAACGTTCGCTGCATCTGGATTTTTAACAAAGTACTATTTGTGAGTTTTGACAAAAAGCTGCGAAATAAAATATAGTTGGAAGTAATCCGTAGGACATCATCGGCACCGAATTCTATTTTCTCATATAATGTGTGCGATCGGTGCGTCGGATAGTGAATGGAGTGGTTTACAAATTTCAAACTACTGGATACCGTTGTGTACTATAAAAATATAAAAAATTGGGGGTTCCTTTGTGGAATGTAAGATACTTCTATATAATATGCTTTATTTCTAGTATTAATAATTTTAAGTTATTATTACAATTTAATATTATAATGATATTTAATATAATACTATTATCCCTATGATATTTAATATAATACTATTATCCCTGCGGCGTAGGCGACCTGAAAGAATGATTGTCAAATCAAGATATATTTATAATCCATAAATAAAAAAGGAAATAAAACAAAAACATTTAAATATATCATTATATAACTTAGAAATTTTTCTTTTAAAGATAAACTATTACCTAACTAATAATTCTTCCCTATAATAAAATAAAAATATAGTACTCGTATAATCAACCTAATAACTATCTCCTCGATTTCTAAAAGGTTTAATTCTAGTAGCATGAACTACCTTTAATGTACGATATAACTTCTTTGCCTTCTTATTATACGAAGTCCATCCTTTTCTTAGGACAATCTAAGAAATATATGGGATTTATTACTTTTCTTTTCTATTACGAAAACTTTTCTGAAAAGAATAATTGTTTTGGCACATTTTGTTAAAAATATCTTAAAATAAAATTGTTATTTCTATCACCAGAATTATGTGATGTGATGACTTCAAATCATATCCTAAATTATCATAAAAAAATGTCAACAGATTCCTTAGGATCAACATACGTTGTTCATGAGTTTTTGTATGAACAAAACTATTATTATTTGCATTTATTTTCTTTAAAGATGACTTGTCTCTCATAATAAAATTCTTTATATTATAATTATAATTCTCCTTCGTCGATTAAAGAGAAATATTAATATTTGCACTTTCTTTATTTGAATTCACTACTCTCTTAATTGTTTGATCGTCTTGTTAATCCATTTCTTTATAAGAATATACCTCTAAATAATCGTTAGAGACATCGACAAAAATATGTTTTTTTGTCAAAAATTTACATACAATATGTTTGACAAATAATTGACACCTACTAAAATCATTATATTACATTATGAGTGAATAGAAAATCTTGCCATCATGCAAATCATGAATAAACAAGATATGTTCAATAATTATCTTCAAATTGACTTTACCGACTACCTCAATTGTTTACGGCACGAAGTGACATATCACATGGCACAATATCGTGACTGACTTCCATTCGCGGCACTATCCGAAATGACCGAAAATGACGCACCAGTAGCAATGAGTGCAATATTCGCGATTTTTCATTCATTAATTCTGGTGATGGTAATGAGTGAAATTCTCTATCGCGACACAAACTTTAATAAATACTTTGAACTCACGTGCGTATATTATTTGAATTAAGCGGCCGCGTGTTCTCAGCTGACACTTCTATCGCCTCTGATGTCTTTGAGTGGCATTCATTATTTTTCTTTGGTGATGTCATCATTGGCTGCTAGCTTTTATTATCTCTTGGTATGAAATTATAAGGATGATGCCCCATTATCTGATCGTGAGGTGGTATTTTATGAGGTGTGAAAGATGGAGAACTAAAGGCTCTAGTGGGGCGAAACGATTGTGAAGGTCACGGATCACCTTGTCCACCTTGCGCACTAGAGAAAGGAACAATGTGTATAATATTATTTAATCTAACTGGTATTTAAATCGCTGTTTCTCCATACCCTTTGTCATAAATTTATCTTAATTGTTTGATTGGCTTCTTCAAATGTTGTCCATTAGAATACAGTTGTGATCCTAAAAGCCTCTTCGTTTGAAAATTTAATGCCGCCAAAAAATGCTGTATGAAGTATTTATCATCAATCCCTGCCCCAGCTTCATAAGCTAAATAATCTAGAGAGTGAAAGTAATTAAGTGGGTTCTCCGTTACACTTTGTTTTCTGACGAAGAACCTTTCGAGAGGATTTTTAGTTGACTAGATCTCCTCGCTGATTAGTTTTTCGAGCTTCTGAAATATCTCGCAATTATTTTTAATCTTATTATAAAATAAACTTCTTGGTAAATTGAGTAAAAAAAATCAGCCACATCACTTTGTAAACCGTTGTATTTCTCCATGTTGTCTCGTTTTCTCACTTGGCATACATTACAGTACGTCTGTTGACTTGCGTCTCTTGTATGCATGCGGACATAGTGGACGTTCACCTTAATAAGTCTGATTTATTTATGACTAAAAGATGTTATTAAGTTCTGTAGAAAAGAAGTGTCTTTTCTGTACATCTATTACAGCTTATTTGGTAACAAACTATATTATTAATTCGTAAAACCTTACATCAAAAATAAAGGGCAAGACATTCATTAAACCTCTTTTTCTACTCATTTTGATTAATACATATTCCTCATACGGAACGATAACACCTAAAGTAATATAATTGAACTAAAGTATAAGGAAAACACTGATGTGGTATGACCTAAGCTGAAAGACAAGACTAACAAAAGCCGATAATTTTTTTATTTCGTTCTATTTGTACAGAAGTCAATTACCACCTTACGTCACAGGTCATAAGGTGTATTCCGATTCAGAAAAGGGGGAAAATGGAAGTATTTAATAAAAGGCAGTATTCTCAGTTTTTTTCCAGAAAGTTTTTCGGGAGAGGGCTTTTGTCGCAACGTAAACGTCGCATGCCCACCGCAATGCCATTTATATCCTTAGATAATGACAGTTCGTACGCACGGCTCAGTAGACATTCCTCTAGGAACATTAATAATAAAGTCTTTATTTTGTTCCTTACCCCATTTTGCATTGAAATAAACCATATAAAGTTAATTCAGCTTGTCTCGTGTTATAAATTATGTAACTTGTGAACCTTTTCTACTTTGATTGTTTATAAAGACAAGAATTTTTTCCGTTACTGATTATAGATGTACGGTATTTTATCAAAGAAAACAGTATTCGTATTTGAACGTACCTTATACATATATAATAATTAAAAAATATATATTTATTACACGAATATCCTAGTTAATGTTATGTATAGCTCTCTAGCAATAGAGAGAATAATGATCAGTATTACTTTACGTGACCGCAAGAGAAACGAATGGATCAGAATGAAGACGCGACTGAATGACGTCATCTCCAAAAGATGGAGGTGAAAGGGACATGTAGCATGCATGAATAATATGGTGGACAAAACGACTTTTGGGATAGAAATCCTTCAAATAGATAAATGGATGATATCAGATGACATGAGGATCATGTCTGGATGCTGAATGCACAGTATAACCTGGCATGGAGGAACATGGTGGTGGTTTATGTTCAGAAATGTACATAAAACGGCTGAATATGATGCTGATCATATGATATAAATATGATTACTAATTTTCTTTTTGTTTGTCCGTCAGGTAGATTGTCGAATAAATATTAAACACGTACTTTTAAAAGTTCTTGTGTAATCATTAAATCATTTGTACATTTTGTAGCGAGCGCCACTCCTCAGCTTCAATGAGATAATAAGCTATTTCTTGTTAAATTGAAGTAAAAAAAATACGTATCTAAGATTTTTCTATTATCTGACTGACAGACTAAATAGATTTTTATCCTGCTAGTTTTATACATAAATAAATCATTGCAACCCCTAGCAGCTGAGTAATGGCGGGTATAATATAGTCGGTATAAATAAAGTCAATCTTTAGAAGCGAATAACTTAATGCATCTTCACTATTCATTTGAAGTTGCGGCTGTCTCTATTAGCCGCTGGAACTAGCTTCCGGAAACTTAGAACCGAACTAACTGTATTGCAGAAATTCAAAGCAACCATAATGAATTCTCTCTAAGACTATACGTACTGGATAGTGATATTACTTCGTGTATTGTCTCTACTGGGAGTCGTTTCAATATTTCAGCTATGTTTATTATCTTCAGTAAAATGTATACGAACAATTGCAGTAAGTAATTGTGTATTATATAGTATAGGTATATATATAATGTATATAATGTAATAGTAGTAGCTAAAATTCCTCTTGTTTCCGGCATAATTCAGTAAGCTATCTATATAACACCTCAGATTCCTTAGAGGTAAGCCGGGAGAAACATGCGCCACAAACACGGACTTTACATTGGTATTTCGTAAGTAATTCGAGTAATGCAATACACATCATGACTACAGTTCATTCACCTTTGATCGTTTTGTATTAGATCTTGTTTTAGAATTGATCAATTACAGTAGGTACATTAAAATTTCATGAAGAAATGCCTGATCTTCATACTTCTACATATAAAATATTACTCAACTTATAAATTATTCATTTATTGCAAGACGGTAAACATTTACATGGTGGGAGAATGTCAAACATAACATATTCCTTATCTCATCGCTATTTATTATGGAAATACGGAACAGACTCGAGACAATATAAAAAATTACAACAAGATTCGTATTTTGATCGGGCCGGCAATCGGACCTGGGACCTCAGATAATGTGATAATTCGCAACCAACATGCAATCAACATAGACATGGATGTCGTCACACTACGAGTATAAAGACATAATATCTTTAAAACGTATCCAACATGAGAGCTACCTAAAAAGGAATTAGTCAAATCGAAATTTTAACAACTGGATATAAAAACAAACGGCACGCAAAGATAGGCTGTTCACATCACATAAACTCGTAAGTGGGGACAACAAAATGGCTGGCGTTGTTGCTCTCCCTCTTCCGGTACTTAGAAGGTCTTGTAAGTGTAGTGGAGTGACTAGAAGTCCACGCCCAACTCATTTGGCCTTAATAGGCTTTCATACGTGATCAGATTTCACGAGTAGTGTTACTGGAAATCAGAAGTTATTTTTATTTCTGTATTGAACTACGACAAAAAGTTACACGCGTTATGTGCTCCTAAACACATTATTTTAATTGAAAAAAACTTGTTTGCTTAAGTTATTACTTATAAACAATTAATTACTTCTACTTAACTATAGATACAAGTGTAAGAGTGTCAGCCAGTTGTACAAACGTTCTTTAAAAAGGTCATTAGTTTAAAGCAACATTATCCATACAAATATTACATTCATTAGAGCTTAAAGGCGTCATTATACCTTAATGAAGGTTTGTGCAACGCAAAAGAGAACAACCATAGCCTATTCTTTTCAGGTATTTAATTTGTAAGATAACTAGCATAATTAATTTTGTATTAGACCTCCTAATATTATAATATAATTTCGAGGTCTTTATTTGGAGGGTTTCATTTAATTTTATAAAATTAAATTAAATTAATGCCCCCTCTTTTTATGATTCGTCCGTTCGCTTTTTCAGTCATATCACGTCCTAATTCAATGATAGAAAAGATGTAAAATTGCACATTAAAATAATATTTGAAATAAACAATATTTAGATAATATACATAAACTAACCATTTTCCCTGATGTCAAAAACTAATGTAGATACGTTATAGGAAAATCTTAAAGTTTTTTAGCGCGCGAGTTCGTCTCGCTCTTAGCTGTTTTTTCATTAGAGAGATCCTATCACAGAACATCTGTTCAGTGGGTCTCGTTACATTCGAACTCCAGCATTCATTCATTAATATGTAAAACAGAATATTATTTTTACAAGACATAACTTATGATTTATCTTGCAAGCCTAACTTATACCTAATAAGAATATAAATTTTAAACATAGGTGAAATAAGAATTAGTCTGCTGCAGATATGTACCTATATAATACGAATATAGTATTGTTATAAAAAAAATGCGCGCGCAAAATGTCAGTCCAGTTGAACAGGGAAGTTGGATTAAATTTAGCTAGAAGAATTTGACCCATAACACGACATGAAAATTCAAAACGTCTAGAAACAGTATTATTGAATAAACTTAATAAGTAAAATTAGTCGACGATTGGGAGATCTCATTTTATTTATCATGGGCTATCAAGAGGCAACTGTAAGTGAGATACTTCATTCCCTATAAAGATTATGATAAATAATCCAAACGAAACATCACACCACGCCTTATTTTACTACCATGGATATACGATCGTTGAATCCCATAAATTATTTGCATGTGACATAATAAACATCCTTGGTAAAGAATTTACTTCCTTATTTCTATAATTTGCTTTGCTGAATATGAGAATCCACAAAATAATAATGTAATAAATGTTATAGTTTTATTTAAATTATACTCCAAATATTCTTATAATTATTTATTGAGTAATAGCTGTGTCCGCGACTTCGTCCACATGAAGAGTACTTTATGTTACTAAGAGTATTTTGGTATATGTACCGTGTGTGTATATACATATAGTAAAAACCGGTTAATTTAATGTTACATACACACAAACTTTCCAATTTTATTTATTTGTTATAATAAAGCAAATGACATGACTCATTACTAGTGTTAATTTAAATATAACAAACTGCAGACGCAGCTGACAGTTAACCTTAATAAATTTGTTAATTACCCATCCATTGACTGATCTTTAGAAAAGTTGCTTAGCTTCCGCGATATTAGATTGAATGTTGAGAACATTCCAGAAAAGTCTTCGTTCCAGTAGTAGACTTGTAGTCTAAACCCCTCTTTAGTATTCTAGATTTGTATCTGATGCCTTCACTCTAACTGCCATCCGTCTTAAGTATGCACTGTCTTTGAACGTCCGAAGTGCTCCTAACACATTTGTTATTAATTCAAGACAGCAGCTTGCACATTTTACCATGCTTCAAACAAAATTTCTTGATCAGACACCAGACTTTTTTATACCTATATATATAAATGCATTTATTTACAAGTAGCTCGTTGGCGTAGTAAGAAGCTCGGTGGCGTAGTGGATAAGCGCCGCGGCCCGCGATCGTTGTCGTTAAGCAACTTTCGCAAGGGTGGGTCACACGACTTTGTAACCTTTTTTACGTTTTACCGGTGACTTTTTTACCATTTTGCTTATGCAAATATTACAAAGAAAATTGATACCCTTCTTTTCCTGCCCTGCCAATATTATCGACTGTGTCTCTAATCAAATTCAATATAATTTATTCAGTCTAGCCTGTTACTAGCATCTATGTTTTGTCCGAACCGAAAGCTATTCTATTCGCAAAGTTAAAATTAGATCACTCGATAACCTCTTTTTCTATGTATAATGTAACTTAAATAATTATCTACCGAGAATCGACTAAAGTTTTTCAGCTCATATTTGAATAATATTGTTACGGAGAGTAGTGGCGCGATGTTTCGTCTACCCGTTACTACCGAATCCGATGTATCTCATCGATGCAGCAATATAGTGTTTTAAAAAAATATATAGTTACTGTGCGCATCGGTATAGAAAATAACGACATTGAAACAATATACGTTCAATATCTATATTTATTTGTATAGGCCACTCCTATCCTCGAAGCAATAACTAGGCCGGTGACTAATGTTGTAAAGTGTTGCAAAATGAAACAGTGAAGTGTGTATTTTGTTATTGGTTTCTATTTGTTGATAAAATAAATTCGGATTGTTAATTTAATTGGCGTTGATTTTTATCCCGTCTTCCCACTATTTGAAATATCCACTTCTTACGATATGAATAAAATTGCTTCTAAAGTTAATACTTTTGATGCTTCAGTGTAAAATAAATCAAGGAGGTAAAATAATATTATTACTTGTTCTTTTCAGTATAAAAACTCTTCTTACCCCAACCGTGGGTTGATGACGTAATTTCCAGCCATTCTCAAGAGTTTATTAATAACCTTTAAGTTTTCTTAGAAATACAAAATAAAATAATGGTAAAACAAAAAATAATGCTGTTTTCCAGCAGGAAATTAATAGATGAATATCAATTACAATAATTTGCTTTCTTGTCAATAAAGAGTAATTTATTCTGGACAACCACCACCAGCCTTTTTACGTCCCCACTGCAGGGGCTCAGGCCTTCCTTATGGTTGGTTAAGGAGGATGGGCCTTGACCCTCCACGCTGGCCCAATGCAGATTGGAGGGTATTAACGACTGCAAATGCAGCCGAGACCAACGGCTTAACGTGCCTTCCAATGCACGGAGTAGCTCGAGATAATAATTTAATGGTCACCCATCCCGTGATCGACCCTTGCGAAAGTTACTTAACGACTACGACCGCTTATCCACTACGCCACCGAGCTATTCTGGACAACATGGTGTTAATAATGCCACTGCAAGAATTTAGTTTTCAAAGGCTAAATAATAAATCGATAGTTTTAAAATTGCCGAATTTAAACAATAAATTTAGTAATTAGTACTTACATATATCTTAATGAAAAATGCTTAAAAAATCCACTTTGTCTCTGGCACTCTGAGGTGGGACTCGAAACCACAGACCTTTCGCAATCTCACTTTTTCATCACAACATAGGATAAAACAAAGTCGCTTTCTCTGTTCCATATGTCCCAGTGTACGATTAAACTACGCATCGGATTTTGATGCGGTTTTTTTCATGGATAGGCTGATTCAAAAGGAAGGTTTTTATGTATAATACAAGACCACGCGGGCGAAGCCGCTAGCGGAAAGCTAGTTAATAGTAATCTTCAGTTTAGCGCTGTGAATGCAAAATTGGTCAGATATAAACAAAAGCACTTTTTTCTCAAATTAAAATTTATCATTACAGCTCATATTTTTCTCTGTAGTATTCGTTGAAGTAAGTACATTCCGTTATAAAAGATTTCTTTCTTGTAACTAAATAAGAGCAGTGTGCAAGTTTGACTCGCGCAAACTTATAAATAGTTAAGTGCGTGGCCTCAGGTACTTTGGTGTTTTCGTTTGAAATATTTTATATGTCGGCTGTATATTAGATCTCACTGTTACTTCGAGCTACGTTATTCAATAGTCGTAAATTGGAATCCCAAGAATGGGCAACTCGCGTGATTTTACAACATAACCGTATCTCAGTAGTTAAAGCCTTTATTTTATCTTTAATCGATGTTTGAATGATTTCAGAATCTTTTAATTGATTAGCCAGAGTTAGAAGAGTTATTACTTGGAACAATTTCTCAAAGGAATTGAGCAATGTTGTCTATACTTATATTTTGAAGAGAAATTGTCTAGTGTTTGTAATGAAGTTATGTACCTCAAAATTACTATACCTGTTTACAATTACTTTCAATAATATTAATGTATCTTACCATATTATCTAGCGGAACGAATTTCGCGGAATCAACTTCTTTGGCACTACACACTTAACAGAATGCAGGCCATTCTGTTAAGTCACAATACATCGCTAATCATCGCGGCTTTTCAACCTTCTTATGCATTTGTGCAGTAGCCTGTTGAAAATTGTCTACATTAATAATCTGCCGTATGATCTGATGTCTAAACTGAGCCTTCTACTACGACACTTATGTATATCGTTGTTTTGTTTTACCTTCAAATATTAATTTGCTTTTAATGACCGAGCTTCCATATTTTTGAGCTATTCTATATTTTTACCCACACAATAGGATGACCAAATAATTCGGACTTTATGATGCCTGTATGCAATGTATTATCTCTTTCACTGCTAGCTTTGGCAAAATTACCAGTCTCGTAGACTCTGTTTACTGCTACAGTATAGTAAAGTCAGCTTGACAACACTCACATATCGTTAGTGTCTTTAGCTTTCTTTCCCTATATTTCATATTTATATTGTGAATGTGATTTCTGATGTGAAATTAATATATTATATTCTATTGAGGTATTCATCATCATCACCATCACTGACATATTATCGTCTAGTGAAACTGTGCATGATGGTCAGAGAGTCCACAAAGGGACGCCAAGTTTGATGAAAGAATCTTCAAGTACTGTTTTGGTGGCAACATCGTGCAACATTCTAGATATTAAAACATTATACTGCACAAATGACAACAAACTTCCAAACTTATCGCAAGTGACAAGATTAGAATATGGGATGTGTGGGAGTAAACTAAATATTACGTAGAGAAAATCCTCACATGAATAATTACAGTTAAGCCCACACGAGATGCTCTACTTAAGTGCAATTTTACCTTCTACTAAATTTATCACGTACTTTGATGGCAAAGCTCATTGGGTCATGCTTTTATGAACACAATGTTTACGTTTCGTTTTTTTAAATTACGCAAACACTACAATCACGTCACGTCCTTGTTTTATTTCCTTGCTGTGCTTATGGTTTTTAATCCATTGTAAACACCGAAAGTGAGTCTTTAAACACGTGTTAAATAAAAATGTACTGAAATCCTTTACTGCACACGTGCTTAAAAGTATTTTTTTAATTGGCCGAGCACCAAAGAAAACTTTAGAGGCAAAAGCATTTCAAGAACGAATATTTTCAAATAAAAATGTATGACACGAAAACATTTTCAAATATTACGTTTAGTCTTAACAAATAATTTTTACCTTTGATACATTAAGTATATAGTTAATTACTATATTAAGTATATAGTAATTAAGTATATAATCCGTGCGGTGACGGAGAAAGAATACATAACTCACCGCCCCTTCCTTTCCTGTGGGTGTCGTAAGAGGCGACTAAAGGAATTCGAGCTCAGATCTGCTCGCAACTGGTGGTAGGGTTTAATCCCGCCTGGTTAGTTACCACCGTACACACATGGTGAAAAACCCGTGAAGTGCTCGCTCGTAGAGCGCGTTTCGGGATCAGCCAACGTACAACCAGAGCTCGGGACGACATTGCCGCGATTGTTTCGGTCCGGTGGGTGCCTCCGTCGAACCAGTGCCAGGAGGACTGCATCGACCCGCCAGCCAGGGAGACCCGTAGAAACGGCTGACCGCTGGCCGCCCGTGGTACAGTACAGGGGCCCAAGCGTGCCTAACCAGCTCGTGAGGCTGCCCTATCATGCCACGCATAATCTTGGGGTGGACCGTCGTGCCGGTTGGTGACCGGAGCGTGGGTCCCGGCGGCCACTCCCGGGGGGGTACGGGGGCCCTTCCGTCTGGCGGATCGGTGCTACTCCTCTGTGGGCAACACCTGGGGAAACAGGCGCCCATATTTTTGACTGGAGCAGTCGCGACAATGCCCTCCCGCTTCACGTCTCCTCACCCCTTATCCTTATGGCAGCCACAGCAACACGTTCCGGTCGTACAGCGGTGCACAACCCCACGCCTTCGCTGTTTGAGGTTGAGTTCTCTAATATACGGGGACTCCATGCCAACCTCAATGCTGTCCACCAACACCTAGAGACAGCACGGCCTGCAATGTTGTTTCTGACGGAGACGCAAATTCTCCGCCCGGCCGATACAAGCTACCTTCACTATCCCGGCTACGCACTTGAAGAGTCCTTCAAAGCGAAAGCCGGTGTATGCTTGTTTGTCCGGGCGGATGTTTGCTGTCACCGATTGCGCTGCCTAGAAGACCCTTCCTTTTCCCTCCTGGCGGTGCATATAGACTTAGGTCATCAGACTCGAGTCTATGTGTGCCTCTACAGATCCCACACTGGCGATGCGGAGACAACTCGACTTTATGACCACCTCAGTCGGGCGGCAGATTACGCGCAGGAGCAGTATCCTAACGCAGAACTGGTTTTCTTGGGGGACTTCAACGCTCACCACGAATCGTGGTTAAGTTCCTCCAAGACGGACCATGCGGGGAGATCAGCCCACGCATTCGCTCTCACGCATGACTTGACTCAAATGGTCGATCAGCCCACCAGGATCCCAGACATAGTCGGTCAAACGCCTTCCTTACTGGACCTTCTGCTTACGAGCCATCCCGTCGGTTATCAGGTTGATGTTCGTGCCCCACTGGGCAATTCCGACCACTGCTTGATATCCACCAAAGTGCCGCGAATCGAGCCCCCTCAACCTCCGAGGACTCGACGACGCGTATGGCACTATGGCTCAGCGGATTGGGACGGCATGCGCGAGTACCTTGCATCCGTTCCTTGGAAGCAGCGCTGCTTTAGTGAGAAGGATCCGACAACGAGCGCCGTTGCTATTACTGAGGAGATCGGTATTGCTATGGAATACTACATTCCGCACTCCGATCTGATCAGTATGGGCAAACACAACCGCTGGTTCAATCGCGATTGTGCTAACGCTGTTGCATCTAAACAGCTGGCATATCGAGCTTGGATCAGGGGTCGTGCTCGGAGGGATCCCGATATCGACTCAATAAAAGCAGCCTACAATCAGGCTTCCAAGTCCTGTAAGAAGGCTTACATCAGAGCGGATGCCCAGCGCGTCGCACGTATTGGCCATGAGCTAGTTACGCACCCTACGGGCTCCCGTAGCTACTGGCGCCTCGCCAAGGCCGTGCAAAACAATTTCTGCCAGCCCTCGCTGCCACCGCTTCGATGTCCAGATGGAACATTAGCTCACAAGCCGCAGGAGAAAGCCGACCTCTTGGCAAGCCTCTTCGCGGCTAATTCCCAAATCAATGACTGTAATGCACTGCCACCAACGTTACCTTCTAGTGGCTTCACTATGCCTGATATTCATATCAGGCAGCGTGATGTGCGTGCGGAACTACAGTCACTCGATGTCCGGAAAGCTAGTGGTCCTGATGGCATTCCTGCGGTTGTTCTAAAAATGTGTGCAGCGGAGTTGACTCCTGTACTTACGCGCCTATACCAGCTATCTCTTTCTTCGGGTCGTGTACCTGAGGCTTGGAGAGAGGCCATTGTGCAGCCAGTGCCCAAAAAGGGAGATCGGTCAGACCCTGCAAACTACCGCCCTATAGCTATCACCTCTGTGCTGTGTAAAGTCCTGGAAAGGATTATTAACTCCCAACTGATCCGATACCTAGAAGATCACTCCCTTGTAAATGATCGTCAGTATGGCTTTAGACCAAAACGATCAACTGGTGATCTTCTAGCGCACGTCATGCACCTCTGGGGTGAAGCTATCGACAAGCGCGGCGAGTCCTTGGCTGTCAGTCTTGACATTGCTAAGGCATTTGACAGGGTTTGGCACAAGGGACTTCTCTCCAAGCTTCCGGCCTACGGTCTGCCCGTTCAACTCTGCACCTGGATAGCCGACTTCCTGCGTGAGCGTAAAATCCGTGTTCTTTCTGACGGATGCTCTTCACAGCTTATGTCAGTCAACTCCGGTGTGCCTCAGGGCTCCGTTCTATCCCCTACACTTTTTCTGCTGCATATCAATGACATGCTTCCACTTGGAAATATCCATTGCTATGCAGACGATAGCACAGTGCATGTGGGATATCACGGGGCTCCTACAGTCGGACGGGCGGAAATCCTGGAGAAAAGGGAGAATCTTGTCATTGAGCTCAATCACGTTCTGGATCTCATATCGAAATGGGGTGCTGAAAATCTGGTTGAGTTCAATGCCAAGAAAACTCAGGTTTGCGTATTTACCGCCAAGACCCCTCCATTCCCTTCCCTTCCCTCTCTTCAGGGCACAACCTTGCCTCTACAGAGCAGCATCAACATGCTCGGGATGGAAGTGCGCTGTGATCTGAATCCCAAAAACCACATCGAGTCCGTTATTAAAACAGCATCTCGTAAACTTGGTGTCCTGAATAAGGTACGGCGTTTTTTCACGCCCGAACAACTGTGCCTGCTATACAAAACGCAGGTCCGGTCATGCGTGGAGTATTGCTCGCACCTTTGGGATGGCTCCGCTAGGTACTTACTCGATGCTTTGGATAGATTGCAGCGCCGCGCAGTACGCATTATTGGCAATGGTGAAGTCACCAAGAACCTAGAAAGCCTGCAACTGCGCCGAGACGTTGCTTCGCTCAGCGTCTTCTACCGTCTCTACCATGGTGAATGCTCTGAAGAACTCTTTTCGCTTATCCCTCCATCTCCCTTCCTCCTCAGGACCACACGTGCTGGTTTGCGTTGCCACCAACTAACTGTGGCAGCGATTCCTTCGCGTACAAAGAAATTTGGCGACTCATTTCTTTGTCGTACTACCAAAAAATGGAATTGTCTCCCGGCCCATGTATTCCCTCCTTCCTATGACATGGGGACCTTCAAGCGGGGCGTGAAGAATCACCTTGCAGGTCGGCAAGGTGAGGTTGGCTAGTGCAGTACCTACGTACTGTTTTCACTAGCTGTCCTCACGTTTGGACTACGCCTCCGCTTACCATCAGGTGGAGCGCAGTCATTTGCCCTCCTATACATAAAAAAAAAAAAAAAAAAAAAAAAAAAATCGCTCAACAGATGTTTTCTATATCTATTAATTCATTCGGAAAAAAAACTACTGCAAATGCAGCCAGGATAAACGGCTTAGCGTGCTTTCTGAAGTAAGGAAGATCTCGATATCACACTTTTTCTTCACCCATCGTATGATCAACCATTACCAAAGTCGCTTATATATAAAAGGTTAATAATTACGCCATTCCTTAATAAGAAAGTTATCCAAATATACTTTGGGCATAAAAAGTGTTAGAATTAAGCTAAACAAAATATATACTTAAATACTTTACAATTTCCAATCTGTCATTTTATATGATTGTTTATTGTCTTTTCTTATAATTTTTGTTATATTCGTGCGAATGCATTATAAAATATTTTGTAATATTAAAATTAAGTGGGGTGATAGAGAGAACCGCATCTCATATTTTTCAAAACCCTCCATACGCTTGGTAGTGGTCAAATGTTTGTGTACCAGGCTTTTGATAGGTACAATGAAACCTCCTTTATTTGTGACAAAAAAGATTTGATCAGTTTTTTTTTTACAATTGAACACACATAATTAAATACAAACGCGAAACTGTATACAAGAAGTTACATTTATTTAGATTAACGTATTAAACTAACACACTGTTATAGTAATAAATGTTACGTTATATAAAAAAAATATGATTTTCCGTGTAACAATATTTATGGCAAGACTATTTTTTTTTATTTCCATGCAGTATCAAAAATGAGTCACAATTTTATTTCTAAATACTGTATCCAGACAGAAGGTACAATATTGTCGGGTTAGTTAATAATAGGCATCTCTGACAACCCACGGCTATCCATGCTCAGCATTTAAATAGCACGAAATTCGACTATAACGGTAGAGGAAACTGGAATGTCCAGAGAGTTAATAATATTTTATAAACCTGATTGGTTTAATAATAGAATGAATACGTTTATAATAGAGGTTATATTTGCTTACTCCTCGACGTATAGAAGGTATATGTAGATAAATGGGACTTTAAAGAAAAATGCTTAAAAAATCACCAGTCCCATCGCACCTTTGAAGATTTTCCACATGGCTAGTATAACTTTTATTTAAATTTTATCTTTAAATAATCCATTATTATCTGAGAAATGTAGTTAATCCATATTCTCCCTTAATTTCCTTTTTATAACTTTCATTGCCTGTGATTGTTCATTAGCAAAGAGTAAGTCAATAGTGATCAAAAACGTTTATTTTTTAAATGTAAAAATGAAATTTTATTCAGAATACATCAATGCTGCGGATTTGGATTTAAGAAAGAAGGGAATTATTTACTTCCAAAAAAAATTTCAAAAAATTATTTCAAAAAATTTGTTTGTCTACTACATGTTCTAGTCGAGCTAGTCGCCGAGCTTTGCATAATATTCAATATAAAAGAGAGTGCATTTCAATGTCCACCGAATCAAAGTTATTTAAGATATGTCGATGTCAATGCGTTCTGCAGAAAGGGATCTGGTATGAAGATAAAATTTTTTTTTAATAAAGAAAGTAAAATATTATTTACAGGCGTTGAAAAAGAATTCGTATTAAATTGAATAAACAGCTACAAATGCCATATTGAAGTCTATGGAAATTTGATATAAACTTGTATCCCCAATATCAAGAGCCAAGACGCCGATGTCTTTAAGGTTCATTGTCAGGTAATTTTTTTTAACACCACGAACAGAACACGGGAATGATAAACACGTAGATAAAGGGAAGGGGACAGCAAAAAAAGTTTCTCTGGAATGAGGGAGTAATAGGCTATTATGCTAACGTTACTTTTGTTGGCAGATAAAATTTGTAAGCGTTTTTCTGCGTTCGCTTTTTTGGCAACAAAGGGGGAGGTTTGGTTTGTTTTTCTTATTGAAATGACGTGTTTTTTCTATCTTTTTAAAATAAACATCTTTAACGTTTCAATATCGCCACGCTTAGAATAAACAATTGGAGTAACAATTCTTTTGATTTCACTTTGATCACAAAAATATATTGAATTCTTACTTTCGAGGGACATTCATTAGTGATGGATAAACAAGCTTAAAAAACACGCTAATGACCAATTGTGGAAATATTAGTAGTAGTAGAGCTCTTTTGCTTTTAAAATCATAGTACATTATAAAGCTAACAATAACGCGGCATTGTTTCGAAGCCAGACCCGCGACAATCTAAGAAAGTTACACAACATAGAACAACTTATAAATGACTGGCGAGCCAAGCGACTAAGGAGGTCAACGAAAATATGAATTTCAGATTTCCTGCTCACAAAACAGTGGTATTAAATTCAAAAGCTTATAAATAATATTGGTTAGTTGAGCTATTAACACAAAAGAGTACAGTTTTAGTATCGTTGTTTGACTGTGGAATTAAATTACTTTAGACTCGCTGTCTATTTGCAGAATATCATAGCTAACGCGCATAATATTGAAAGTGAGAGACGAGCGCTATTATTTCGTTGTAACATGCTCGCTTGTAACTTTGGCAGATATAATGACTATGTAAGGCGGCATTATTTAATGCGTACTGTCGGTGTAAGATTACTTATAAATTACAGTCGTGTCTCTTATTCAATCATATGACTCATTTCGTATCCTTTTGAGAGGTTAAACTATAGTTCGTCAAGTGTGTTTTCTGAAGCTCATGTTGCTGATTTTTTTGCTGTAATTAAAAGGCGTATCGCTTTATTCTTGCAAAATAATAATAATTCATGCAAAAAACTAATTAAAATAGTTGATTTCGATGCACCGGAACCGAAGTCGAAATCGCAAATAAATAATTATGTTATTTTATTTTGTTAATTTTAATTTCCTTATTCAATTATGGTAATATGACATTCTGTATATTATACATAATATACACAATAACTTCTAACATCTAATTTTTCTTTTATAAATTAATATTATTATTATTATTAAAATTGTACATTTTGATGGAGCAATTAATGAACGTGAGTGTAATATTCAAGATGGCACGTAACTTCGATTATTATTATTGACTGTGAAAGAATTGCAATTACTGTACGAACATCTTTAGAGGGGGGACTATTCCTTTCTATTTCATTCAACAAAGAGATAAATAAGGTTTTTAAACGATTATTTCAAAGTAAATTATCGTAATACCTTAACAAATAAAGCAGTTAAAACTTTCAGTGAATTTAAACGTAATAATGTTCTCGTCATATTGACAACGGGAAAGCTTACGTTGAATAAAGGTCTTTTAATTGAATTCCGCATAATGTTGATTGTTTGTAATAAAATTGAAACTCTGACGGGATTTCTCTTAAACAAACTTTGGTTAAGATGAACGATGCGTTGTTTGTATTTGGTAAACTTAGAACGATAAGCAATCAAAGTAACTTATAATAATTATTTACATAATATATATGCGAACACGTGATAATATTACATATTGTATGTTCATTTTTGACATTATTTTAAATGATGGGTCTGATTCACTGTTGTCTATTTTCGTTGCATTCATTTATGAATTAATTTTACAGATCATATGCGACATGAGAGTAGTTTCGTGTTACGCGCATTTTTGGTGAAACTAATGTCACGCACGGAACTAATTTCACCACAATTTAAACATGGTGACGACGAAGAAGCCAGTATCTTAAAGATACTGGTGATTTCATGCCAATATTAAATTATTACATGTGCTGAAATTAGTTTCGTGAAACTTGTTTCATCATACATGACAATAATATGGTAATTTTTCTTAAGGTCGGATCATATTTAACGAAACGCATGCATCGCCTATAGTTGGTCACGAAATATTTTCAATGTCAAATCATCTGTCAGTTCTGCACTACTATTTCACAGAAAGTCGAACAAAGCGTTGTCGCCGTATTAGAGGTTCAATAGAATATTATTTAATAGCTGTTATTTTGCAGTAGGTTTTATTTGATTGAATGTCTAATTAAGAAACTTTGTGTGCCCTATGTTCGACGTTGTTTTTTTATAGGATACCACTGTAGAACTGAAAAATGTGCGATTTGAATCTTGTAAATTAGATAATTGTATAATATCGTTGATGGATTTTGTTTGGATTGCCAACCCTACAACTACAAGGGCAAGGAATAAAAATACAAAAACAGGACTGAAAACATATTTTAGGAGAGTTTCTTGAAATTTTCAACAGTTAAAATATGAAAAGAAAAAATTTTTAATGAAATTTTTTATGGGTCAAAACTAAACCATGTCTGGTAAATTTAAATGAATAAATTTGTTGTATTATTTTCCAATGATTTGTAGTTTCAAGAAAGGAGAAATATTATTAATCTAAATGTACAATTATATTGAAACATAATTTCATCAAAAGAGCTCTACTCGTGAACACCAAACAAAACTGAACGTAAATTATAATTTCCGAAAACAATTTTCAAATAAAATCATTTAATTCTTGTCCCTTTTCACCTTTTAACCTAAAATTTAATTAGAACACTGTCAGACTGTGTCAGAACCTGCTACAAGATCATAAGCATTATTGTTATGATATAAATATATACCTATATATAAATTATTATATAATTAAAGTGCTTTGTGTAGGTTATCACCTGCTGTATGCTTTTTATAATAATAAGGTTTTGAAATATTATATACCTATATAGATGACTTCTAGATTTCATTTTAACAAACCACAACTATGTGGTTTTCATAATTATTCTCTCGTGACGTAAATGCTAAGCAAAGCTTTTTGGAAAGAGTATCCCTTTCAGGCACTAACCATACAATACACTACTGTTCTTTGAGGATAGGCCCCAAGATCCAACATCAAGATTCTTCAGGTTACCGTTAGCCTTATATATATATACTGTGGACACAAAATCATACAAAATCGAAGAAATAACCAGTCCTTCAGCGGTTTATGTCACTTTTGACAAGAACTCCCACTTCACCCTTCCTAACAATATGGAGAACTTAATTTATCAGTATGACCTAAATGGATTTTTACTTGAATCAATCAATAAAGGCAATTTTCCCAAAGATTCTCGCGAGTTTTATGTCAAGCGACACAATTGTAATATTTGATTATTAAAATTAGAAATATCAGTCTACTGTCACTCATATTATAGACTAAATTTCCTTTATTCATCCACCATTACAGATCGCTAAAGGTCATGTTCAAAAATTAATTTCGGAACGAGTTTCCACCGCACCCCTAACTCAATTATTTTCATCTCAATTTGCCTTGACAGCTGTTCGAGACGCAACTGTCAAAAAAAAAAATAGAATTACTTTAACTAACCTGTTTGTCTAGAAGTAATTTAATTCTTGTAAATAATAGTAAATATTACTTTGTTTATGAAAACTAGAGTAGAAAGTGTTTATTATTGAATAAGAAGTTTTTTTTTTTAAGAACTGGATTTAAAGTTACAAAATTACCTATAAGACGTAATAATTCAGAAATTTTTAGCTTTCTTTCTTGCATTCAAGCCACTAATAATAAAATTAAACAATATTTTCAAAAATAAAATGGTTAGTGACTTCTAGATTGAATCCGAAATATATATAATACTTTCTTTTGAATTTCTCTATATATTTATGAAGACCATATTCAAATCCGTTGTGTAGTTTAAAAGATCTCAACGTAGTTTAAAAGAATTCGCCATTCACAATTATTTTATAGTGAAAGCTAAATAAATAAAATATCGTAAGTAACACTTACCGATTAAAGTATTTTTTTTTTTCTTATAACATTGTCGATGAGCATAAAAATTGTAGGTATCACAAAAGGCGGTAAGTCGTCGAAGCATATAGAAACGATGTCTCCTTGTGAATTCTGATCGGTTTACTCACAAAAATGTCTTGTATCCATTACCTTACTCACGCGGGGCACATAAAACAATGAAATAGCTTTATTGAATGAGACAATAAAACTTGAGTTATTGGTTTTTTTATAAACATTATGAAATGATGTCATAATTAATACGAGTAATATAACTTTCATATAATATTACTAAAAACAATAACTTCGAATGACTCTTTGATGAACAGTCCAAAACTATTTTAATACTTACGATAGTTTTACTAATCGATGCGTTTTAATCTAACTCATTGAACACGAAAAGCTTCAAAGCTCACCATAAATTTATTTGCGTTATAGATTTAAATCGGTATTGTATTAAACCGAAACCGATTGAGCATCAGACCAGACCTATGGAAACTATCTACCTAAATGTTTACCGTCGGATCAAGGGTATAGAAACTCTTTTATCTATCTATGTCATCTGTTCGCTCTATCTATCTAGCTCATTCCATAGTCTGCAGCCTCAATTTACAGATTGGTGTATCTTCACAGCAGATACCGTGTTTAGATATTCGGAAAGAAATAAACATAAATTAAATACTAACTTGAAAGACATTTTTTATATGCTTACATCTGTACTAATACTTAAAGAGGTAAGTTTGTATGTTTGCATTAAATAGGCTCCGAAACATAGCATACTGATTTTAAAAAAATTTTCACCTATACATTTACACCGGCGAAGTCACGAGAAAGCAGCTAGTTTTTTTATAAATTACCTATAGACGTTATAAAAATGAAGTAGTACAACTATTTTTCTTCTTTTAGATACTGTAGTATTGTTACGAGGCACAGCTATGCGGTTCGTCTATGCATTACTAGATGACGTTATGCGCCAATGAATCGCGCTAACACTGTTGAAACTACCTGTGTTATATAGTACAGCGGGTCAGCGAGAAAGGAACAGTCACTGGGAAAGGAAGGGACGGGAAGCAGTTCTAGAACTTTTTAGTAATGCCTCGAATAGTCGAATACACCATTAGGGCCGAGGCCAACCTAGAATGTATTATGTATTAGGGCCGAGGCCAACCTAGAATGTATATATAATATGCGGAGGACTCCGCATATTATATATACCCGTCCCGACATTCATCAGTGAACAAGTGATCTGAAAGCATGAGCGATTGCAAGCGAAACACGAAAGCGATAACTGGAGCGGTGAACGGTCTAATAGTTTGTGAAGTGTTCTTAGTTACGTGAAATTGAAGTGTTGAAATTGAATTTTGGAGTTGGACTATTTTTGTAATTTTATTGTATCAATAAAGTCTGATTGTGAACTGTAATCGGCGTTCATTTTTTTCCAACCCTAAATCGTAACAGTATGTTATTTTACCTCTTAAAATAAAATAAACTCTTAGTTAACTCTACACACAGAACATTGTTTATATTACAAGTATTTTCCTTAGCTTTGATAATATCATATCGGTCCAAGAATAACTGCTTGTATAAGACAGTTCCATGAAAAAATCATAAGAATACTTACCATTTTTATGTTTATTTCTGTAACATACTTGCTCGTTGGAGTAAGATGAACGATTCGTGTTATTGGAGAAGAACTGGCTAACTCAACAGGGAATGCTACTCTCTGATTTGTTTCATACAATCTTCAAAACAATCGCATAGTTATCGAGTTTCACAAGTGCTTACAATAGTTTCAGATTTTACAAAAAAAAAAAACAATAAGCTTATAAGAGATTATGCAAGCCAAAGAGATTTCAAACATCATTTTCTAGATTGCAACGGCAATTTGAAAGATAGGTCTCGACAGCTCGAGGGTAGAAAACTCATTTACTTTATGACACTAAAGATAGTATTTGCATGTCTAAAACGTATAATTTTCTAGTATTACAAACAGTAATTATATGAGCGTTTAGCCAAGATTTTAGGATATAACTCAAAGCTCTATGTAGAAATACAAATCATCTAGTGATTTGATGTTGCATCTACAGAGTTCAAAACAATTTAGCCAAAATAAAATATCGTGATTTTTTATGTGTAAATGCTATAAGTAGATGAGTATTTTAATGACAAAGGCACTTAATTAATTATCACACCCGACATGAATGAAAAATCGTAGCGGACATGAATTAGTTAATTGATTAATTTTAAAGTGCCATATCCACGTGGCCCGTACCCGTACGTTATTACGACTCCTGGGAATTTGTTTAATAGGATGATACTAAATTTTGTCTCGTGTTCCTATTAAGAAAGCTAAAAGAGAAAAAAACAAGACAATATAACATAGTATTGGAAATCACTTTTAAAAAAGATAATTACCACTACAGTGCATCCTGTCGACATCCTGTTATATTAAATCATTTCACGCAATAGGCCTAAACAAATTCAATTGCTCTCAATTCGATCTTCAGCTTGTATAGGCCTATTGTAAATTAGAGTTGCTATCAATCTTTTTGAACGGAATCAAACAGTTCGAAATTCAAATTTAAACAACTGTATTGTTTGTCTATAGTTCCCGGGAGAATCTCTTCTAATTCAATTAGACTTTTTTTAATTTTGTAATAGATTGCCGCCAAATTTTTATAGGTTCTACTTGATTTTTTTATCGTATGAATATAGTGAGATTGTAACTTTAAAGTATAAATTAATTTAATTCACTATGTAAATATATAAAGAAACAGTTAAAAAATATATTATCTTTTTACACAGTTTTCGAATCATTATTAAAATAAATTGTATAACAGAACAAATAACAAAAGAAAATACGAGTACTAAAATATAAGCTTCAAATGTTTAAAAAGGCAAATTCAAACATTGAACTACCGCAATAACTCAAACATATAAGTAATAAAGCTGACATATTCCGTCATACATCCATTTTATCACGTATGCAACAATCCTATTAATATTATGAATGTGAAAGTTTCTTTGTTTGGATGTTTAGATGTTTGGATGTTTGTCGGTCAATCACGCCGAAACTACTGAACGGATTTTGATAAAATTTGGTATACAGATAGGGTATTAGCTGACTAAGATAATAGGATACTTTTTATCCCACTTCCCTGGGAAAATGATCCTAGGGACTACGCGGGCGAAGCCGCTAGCGAAAGCTAGTATTTAATAAATATCACTTTGAAGTAAATCAAATTAATCCCAAGCCAAACAATAGGCTTACACACACTATATACACTATTTTTCTTTTTTTTTTCGATAAATTAAAAAATGCCATCAAATTGTTAGCATGTTCAGTCAGTTTAGTGCGGAAGTTAAGCAACTTTTGCAAGGAATCATCGTAGAATGGGTAACCAAAAATGTATTATCTCACATCATGCTGAAGCGTAGTGGAACTCGAGTTAAGCAGTTGGTTCTGGCTACATATGCTGCCGTTAACACCTATTGATCTGCACTAGATCCGCGTGTCCACCACGCGGCCTTTTTGATTCGTTTCCACCCATAGAGAAAGCCCGTACCCTAGCAGTTGGGATATTAATACGGTGGTGATGATGATGATGAGAGTAAAGAATGAGTATTGTAAGTTAACACTCAGACAATTTATAAAAGTTCATTTTCTACCAATGTAGAGATAGACACTGACGGCGACATCACTCGGCCACGGAGTTCGTCAAACAAGCATTAGCGGCCAAAGCTAGCTCAATAATAGAGAATAAACCAATGAAAGCGAACCATAGAAATCGCCCGCACCCCACACGCATCATCGACCAGTATAAATAAGCCAATAAACAAACAACAACATCGGATTGAATTTCGAACTTGGAACGGCCTTTTTTATAGTTCCCATGAGACTATTGTGTCCAATACGTCTCTGGGTGATAATAAATCTTTTCAAAATCCCAACAAAACAATACAATACTTTGACATATATCGGGGCAGATAGAAAACAAAGTGACAGAAATCATAAAAAATATATAAAAACACTTATCTAAAGAGGCTGACAAAGCTGTCATTAACAATCAACAAACAAGGCCATTTTTTTAATTTTATTAATTATACGAAGTAAAAAAGGTCACAAATAATTCAAGGGTTGGACAATATTTAAAGCAAAGAAAACACGACCATTGTAGTGCCATATCAGTTAGAGCGTTCATTGGACATGTTGACATGACAAGTTCATATTTCAAAAAACATGTCAACATTTCAAAAGGCGAGTTGACATTAAGCGTTGATAACGTGACAGTGAAGTGACAGAATAGATGTAACCAAAAGATAGTCGCTTTCAATATCATATACAGAATATTGTTATAACAACTAGCTGATGAAATTATGGCGGCCGCCCTACTGACATAGGTCAGATACATATACAATTGATGCCCATAAAATATGTTTTTATTTTTTATCCATGTGTATTCAAAAATAGACTGACTGTGTGGAATGGCTGTAATATTTTGAGGGTATTTATTGTTTGGACGTTTGTTATTACGTTATATTACATTCGACGATTTACCCTTAGTCGGGTAAAAAGATATTTCCGAGTGGATAGGGCACTTAAATTGTCAAGTCAAATCATATTATCTCCAATCTAACCTACAAGAACATTACTAACTAGCTAACCGACAGCGGCTACGCCCGGGTGGTCCATATAAACTTCACTCCCCTTTTTCACCCTCTTGTGCATTGAATTTCTTAAAAAAAAATCTTATTATTCCCTTACATCATGAAAGGAACTTCTGTACCAAATTTCAAGTTTCTAGGTACAGTAGTTAAGGCTGTGCATTGATATAGGTACGAGTATTTACAAGTCAGTCAGGTTTGCCTTTCAAATCAGAAATTAGGCAAATTTGACTGACTTACATAAAGATTTAAGTGATGCAGATTTATATTTAGTTCTTTAAAATTTTGTAAACCCTACACCCTGACTTTATTTTAAAAATTTGTAGATATTAGCTAAAGGTAATTCGCATGGTCAACCAGAATTGTTTATATGAATATAAAATTCTGAAATAAAAATCGCTAGATTATAATTTATCTCGTATGATTGTGAACTGTCAAAAAAAAAATCTGTAACATACTCAACCATAACAATTTTACTTTTTAATTATTTAACAGATTCGTCGATTTTGTATTTAATAACAGTTTATTTTTTCTGCAAAAACTTTATATCCAGAAGTTATTTTTAAACACAAACAATTAAAAATTATCATAAAGATGTTTTTAAATTCTACTTCATTACGATTTCGCCACAAATTTGAACTCAAATTAACGTATAGGCTACTTTTTATCCCACTAAACAGTTTCGTAGAGACCACACGAGCGAAGCCGCTGTTGGATAGCTACAATAATAAATCATTGTGACTTCACGGCCTCTTTGAGAAAAACAAAAAGAAGAAACTCTTGTTGTAATGAGTCTATCTGTACCGGCAGATAAAAAAGTGAAAAGGGTATATAATGCCGTCAGATCGAGCGATATAAACGGCGCATTGACAGCTCTACGTGACCAGGTTACCTCATGAAAGAGAATTTATTAGATTTACTCTTTACCTTAGACAGATGCTCCGCAATTTGTCTGTCTGACATAGGAACAGAGGTTAAAAAAATAAGAAAAGTGAGCACATTTAAAACATCGTCAAAATAAAGTATTTCAATTTTTTATAGTTATTTATTTTTGATATTACACGTATAAATAATAATAATGTAATTGTTGTATACGATAACAAAATAGTGTGACGATGAGTCTAGGCACTAATTATATGAAAAAAAAATTAATTTGATTTTAAATAAGATCAATTATAGCATGCAATGTTCAAGAATTAATTCATAGAATTAAACCCTTTTTCCAGTATATTAGATTGTATAAAACGGGTATTAACGCGATAGATTTCGATAGTTAGGTTAAATGAAGTTAGCCAGGTGAGGGATTCACAAGGGCTCAGCCCAGGTGAACTCCCTCTCTTAGACGGGTTAGGGTGGGAGATGCTCAGTCGCACATCTCTTGCCTTAGACGAGGGGACAGCCTAGCGGTTAAACGCGCTCGCTGGGCATTGTACGTCCCCTTGTCCTGTCTGGGGGTTGGACTCGAATGTTCCTGAGCCCTCCGAGACGGGACCCGCCCTGCTGAGGGGTGGGTCGTGCGTAGGCAGGTGCGCGGAATATGGTCCCGTATGGGACCCATGCCGTGCCCTGCTTGCGCGTGAGGGACATCGCTGAGTTTTAGTGGGTATGCCTCTGCTTTTTGACCAGCCCCACTCCGGGGTTGGTCCGCAGGCGAGAGTCTCACATAACCCGTGGAGCCTGCGCAGGGAGAAGCGGGTATGCGTAAAGCATTTCTCAGCGTCAAGCAAAAAAAAGGTGAGGTTAGCTAATTAACCAATTATGCAGTGATATAGTAAAACTGTTTCTTAAAATTTGTTTAATATTATCAGGAATTCTATTATACAAAATTTTGCACATGGAGGAACTGTTTTTGAAGAAGCGTTTTGTTTTCGGAGCAATGTCAAGGACAAGTCTTTTAGGGCGTCTAGTAATTTTAGTTGTAACTTGATGTATGCTGCACTGCAGTTCTCCACTAGATTCACTGGAGAATATGTAACTGCAGTTTTTCACAAATTTTCCTATTTCAAGGACCTAAAAAGAAGTCAGGGTTAATATAATTTTTTATAAGATTTTTACGAAACAGTTGCAGGTATTAAGAAAAAAAATATTTTCAAAATAGGGTTGAATAAAAAGAAATTATATTTTTTTATCACCACCATTATCATCATCTCCAGTCTATTAATGCCCCACTACTGGGGCTGAGGCCTTTCCTATTAATGGAATCGAATCACATGCAGTAGATTATTTAGTCTATTGAAAGTGAAAGTGCGGATTGGTGGGTTTTAAGACTGCAGATGCAGTCAGGACGTGCCTTCCGAAGTGCGGAAGGGCTCGAGGTAATAAATTTTTTGGTCAACCATCCTATGACCGGCCTTTACGAAAGTTGCTTAACAACCGTATGGCAGACCGAGCGCTAAGCTCTAACCACTGCGCTATCGAGTTTCTCATTTTTTATAAATAATTTTAAATTGAGGAACTAAATGCTGATTAGCACGTTTGGTCTGCGAAGTTAACCAACCTTACAAAGGGCGGTCATAGGATGGGTGACCGAAAATAGATTATCTCGAGCTCCTCCGTCCGTCTCTCCTGGCTTCGTTTGCAGTCGTTAACACCCACCAATCCACATTCGGCCGGCGTCGAATGACCCGTTCACCCTATTCAATTCGATTTTATTTATATGAAAGGCCTGTGCCCCAGCCAAGATATTAATGTGATGATGATGATAAATTTCTAAGCTGCTTGCTTGAAATACCAAATATAATTATTTTATTAAATGTTTCTATTCCTTTTCTAGTTTTATCACTTTATTCGACTTTATCTGCCACTTAAGTTACTCTCGAACAAATGTTATTATTTGAATACAATCCGCTTTTCGCGTCACTAGAGCTTATTTACACACCAAAACAAATGTAAATAAGACAGATTCTAGTCAAGAGCTTAATAGTACTCTAGAAAGGCACCCCCAGCATAACTTTAGATGATATAACACAGTGACGCGGGGTCTGAATTCTCTTAACTCATTTACATTGGTCGACAGAATCCGTATGCGGAGTTCGGGGCCGTTCATCAATCACCTGAGGCTCGAAAGGAGGGGGAGACGTTCGTCCAAAATCACGAAATATCACAAGGGGGAGAGGGGTGAAGTAATATATTATGTGTATTTTAAACAGAAAAGAAGCGTCAAAAATTAAGATTTTTTTGTAAGTACTAAAAATTCACGTGATTTGAGTGGGGGGAGGGTAGTCTTAAACCTCATCATGTACCACCAAGGAGGAAGGGGGCTTAAATAAAATGCTGAAAAAACATTATGTGATTAACGGACTGCCTCTTCGGCCGATATCTGTGGGCTCAATCCATTGGTGGTGAAATCAATTAATAACCAATAAAAATTATGAAGCTTGAATTCGCATAAGGTCCTCATCAACCAATATAAAAGGCATTAACGTTATTTTATAGCGTGTCAATAGCCTGCCGATATAACATTTGTTTCTGACACAGTTCTTGTTACTTGATCACAAATAACAAAAATATTTGTCATCATATTATTCAGACAGACGCCATTGTAAGTGCCCCGTAGGTTGCTGCTTATCGAATTCTATGATTCTAGGTCAACATGAAGTAAACTGTTGGTTTTATATCACACGACTGTTCAAACGTATGATATAATAATATTTGGCATTTCCGGAAGAACGATCACCTTAATCCATGCGCAAAAGATCTTGAAAGTTTCTCATTTTCCTTTCGAAGTAGAAAATCTAAATCAAAAGGATCTCCTCGCTTTGAAGTTGGTTAAAAGGGTCTCTTCTTAAACATTTAAGAGCGTGCATTTCGCGCGTACTCACCCGCACAATGTAAAGTCACTATTTAATTATTTAAACATCCACTACAATCGTGCAGTGAGGTTAAAATTAAGGCTCTTGCAGACTTTCATTTATTAAACGAGTAATTTTAGACTAATTGGACAACAGTATGAGTACCATTCCAAGCACCCAACCGACCTGTAGTTACGTTTAATTTTCTAAGTTAAGATTTAGGAGTGTTTGCTTTGAGATTTATTACGGCCTTTGTAATTGCTACCAGTTTAGGAATTTAGATTTCAACCTACCAACCTACATCTGATGTTTTGTTGACAACGTATTGTATGTACTGTACTGTATCTATATTTAAATGACAGGGTAGACCAAATACTATCCCTGTCTATCTTATCCTGTTTAGTATGACGAAAAAAGAAACAGAGGGTGGCGAATTGCTTGTCAAAGATGGTTTTTTATTAATAACTCGCAAGCTATCACGATTATTGTTTGAGTCATAGGGTATGTTCCGATATACACTGCGAGCACTGCGCAGTGGTCTTACTGCTGAAAAATCCGTTCCATTATGGACTGCCAGTACACTGCTACAGTACTCTAGGGAAGTTTATGACGTCATAAATTGCCGCCATATTTGTACTGTGAGCACTGGAGATTTCGAGGTAAGGTGCTCGCAGTGCTTTTGATCACGTGATCAGTCGAAACAGAATCAGAAAATGATAAGTGTCTAAATAAACAAAAAAAAATACTTACGTTTATTATAAGATGGATTAAATTGATAAATAATTTTTTTATACACAATTTTATAATATTTTCTTTTGAAAAGAGGGAATCTTTATTTATATTCACCTTGCATTAACAAATTTGAAAATGGCGCCAAAAAATAGGATTAACAGTATACTGGACTGCGTTCCGTTTTAAAAAGTCACTAGCTATAAAAGAACGGGCTTCCAGTATACTAAATTGACGTCATACTGTTCAGTGGTCGCAGTGTATATCGGAACATACCCATAATGTATTTTGTGTAACATTAACAGCTTTTGTTTTTCTTTTCGTTTGTTTCTTTTGATAAATAAATAAGTCATGCACAATTCCCTTGACTTCACAGCAATACATATTGATAATTTATATTTCCAAAAAAATTAAGGCACGCGTTGTAATATGGCCTATCATTTAAATTTTGTGCCAATACACTTCTATTTCAATCTAAATTTTACTCATACATGCATTATACCGACAGATATGTTGAATTAAAGTTAATCACAAGAATAAATAAAAAGAAATATAACTTTTTAGGGTACTTTGTGAATATTGCTATAGCTAATTTTAATAAATTCACGTTTTGACTATGAACATGACTATGAACTCTTAAAGAAACGATAAACTAGTTTTATTAATTTTACTTACATAATCTCATTTTCATTTTCACAAACAAACACCTTCCCATCCTATATATTTTGTCTTATATAGGAATCGTGCTCTACTACCTAACTAAAGTTATTTCAGTTATCTAATAAAATCAGGCATTGTTTTGCAAGTCGATTTGTACATGTGAATTTGTCTATGACTGCTGCACAGAAGCTCTTTCAGATACTGAATGAATGTGGAAGTTGCTACATATCATAGTTTCAAAATTATTACTTCAGTTACTCCATGTTATACAGAAACATTGACATGCCATTTATCATTGATAGTCTTTGGGGGATTGCTCAATTTGCCTTGATGTCTTACTCAGTAATTGTCTCTCTATTATATTCCAGATTAGGTACTTGTTTTATTCATACAGAGGATTATTGAAAATACTTTTAGTAAAAATGAAAATCAATATCAACTCTTACTGATTTCTCATTGTCATACAAATTTTTATATCTAAACAATCTACGTGTGTGCTGTTACTGTT
The DNA here is from genome assembly GCA_918026875.4 of Diatraea saccharalis. Taxonomy (NCBI): domain Eukaryota; kingdom Metazoa; phylum Arthropoda; class Insecta; order Lepidoptera; family Crambidae; genus Diatraea; species Diatraea saccharalis. The sequence continues at coordinate 2,614,179 of OU893334.1, forward strand.
TCTCTATATGATTGCGAATAGCAGTTTTGTGAATTTTTACATTTGGCCCTACAGTTGAAATATAAAAATATCAGTCAGCTTTTGTCACAGCGCAACAACAGTATGTAATATGCTTTTTTAGCAGCAGGACAGCATGTAAACGCGAATGATAAATTGGTATTTATCTTAGTAGCACTGTGAATGCAAAATTTATCAAATTATAACAATTCGGGTATGTCTGCTGTTGGATAATAACCACCATGTATATAAGACAGTAAAACAACAAACAAATCTTTAAATTGTGTAGACCAAGGATTATAAATTAAATGAAATGAACTACAAATTATTAACTTAACATAAATAAAGTTGTAAACTGGAATTGTCTCAAGAGACACTTCGCATAATCGTTCATCGTAAAACATTAAGATTCTAGTAGCAACGTCTGAATCTACAAAGGTTACCAAGTAATTAAGATAAGAAGTATTCGCGACAGCACCTACAACAACTCTCGCGTGGGGTTATTTTGTGACGGGTTCGATACTTGGGCGAATTAAGGAAAGGCTGACTTCCCAAGCTTTATTTTATGGTAAATAAGTAAAGGGTAAAGAAAAAAACTGTAACAAACAAAAAATTAATATAACACATTTCGTAAGTTACCTAAATATAAAATTACAAATTGCTAAATAGAACAAATGCCCCTTTTTGGGTTTGCCATGATAAGTAAGCTTGGACGATATTTCAAGATATAATTTTATTTTAAATAATATATAATTTCTATTTTAATCATAATAACTTCATTATTATAATATATTATATTTTAATTTATACGATTTACAATAACATGTTCACAACAGATGATTTTTAAGGAATAAAGAGTATATTTGATTAGTCAAAATTTCAAATTACGAAAGATGAATGAATAATAAAAAGAAAGATGTTGAATATCAAAGACAAAAAGTTTGCATGCGGAAACCTAGGACGAAATAAACGATGGTACGGCACACCGTTACAGTTTTCGCATTAAACTTACTTATTATACATATACATAATTGGCCCTCGAGCTTCGATCAACCTCGATGACGCGGTTGTTAGCATGTTCAGTCCGCAATGCTTGACAACTTTTCAAAGGGACGGTCATAGGTTGCCCAACATTTTTATTATCTAGAGCTGTTCCGTTCTTCGGAAGTGACGTTAATTTTGGACTCGGTTATATAACTAGTCCATATCAAAAGGGAATCATTGTGAATAAACCATTAAATCAATGTAATAATATAATTTATTAGCACACATAATCAAATTTAATCATAAAACATTATAATAATTGGTGTCAATCACTAACCTTGTCTTATCCCACCGGAGGCTCTCTCGAGAATGGCGACATTTTTAATAATAAGGCGGCAATCCACAGACATGACATCCGTTACACAGACTATTGATATTGAGGTGTCATATTATATTTAAGCAGAGACAAACCATAGACAATTTAAGTACCGTCACAGATATCATACCAACCATAAACGATTCAGTACCGTTACAGTTGCAACTGTTTTTGTTAATACCCAACAAACCGCACTGGCTATGGGGGGTATGTATGGCCTATTCTCCTATCCCATTACATACATTATATATTATATCACTAGGGTCGCTAAGATGATGATGACATTTAGTCCTTTTATGATATTTTTTAAAGACAAGGCATTAAATCTTCAAACCATATTTTAGACTGGGGGCTGGTATTGTAAAATATAATCCCGAAGCCTCAAAACTATGCACACATTTTGCCCACCCGAAAATAAATTAGTTAAATAACAACCAAAACGTTCTCAGTAGTTGTTCGACCAATTCACTCTCCTCTTGACTGCAGTCAGCAAGGTGACTGATTATATTTAAATTAATTGACGAAGCCTCCTCGCCAGCAAAACAGACGTTTATAGGCTTATGATGAAGCATGCAAAATCAGGATTCGAATTTCTAACATACGTGTAAAGGCTCAAATACAAAGTTAAAATTAATTATATTTTTACTAGATATTTGTCTGAAACTTTTACATCGATTTCAAAATTGTTACCTCTAGGGATCACTTAGTGTCTAAATAGTTGGAAAAAAGTATCCTATAATATTTCAGAGTAGAAGCTAATATAAACCAAATGTCCACTATATTGGTTAAGTAGTTTCAGAGTAAATAAGTTGTGACAAAAAGAACGGATATAAAACAAGAAAATGTTCTTATAAGGGTTCTTTTAAGTTATAGAGACTCAAAAAAGTAATATACTATTTACATAATGTTAATGTTAATATATTCCCACAAATAACTTTAAGATACCATTGGATTTGATTTATGTAGCATGTCGATGAAAATGCGAGCAAGAAAAAAAAAGCTGAATTCACAATTCCATTTTTTTCCACTGTTGTGTGATTTATCTATAAAATACGGTGATTAATGGATCACTGAAGACGTATGTTTCCTTTTATCAGTTAAAATATGTTTTCTGCCAGCTTCATAAGACGTTTAGAAGTCTTAAGAAACATTATTTATGTTTTAAAATGTTTTCAATTTAATACCTTATTGAAAGGTGAATATTTTTTTAAAGATTTTTTTATGTTATTTTTGCAAAAAAGTTAAGAGGTGTAAACACATTTTGTCTTGCTGTACCGGTATAAGATTTTGTTTAAATAAATAAAAGCTTGAAAATTTTAAAATATCGGTTTAAGGAAGATTTAAATATATAGTTAGATACAACTGTAGGACACTGATTTATTTGCGTATAAGGCTTAACGAAGACCGGTAAATCCTGGTTGAAATGCTATGATCTAAGTACCTTACGAACAAACTTCTTTGGCATCGTATATTCATGAATTATGAACATCAGCTCTTTTATGTCCCCACTACTGGGGCTCAGGCCTTTCTTATGGATGGTTAAGGAGGATAGACCATGAAACCTCCTCACGCTGGCCCAATGCGTATTGGATTAATGACTGTAAATGCAGCCGGGCCCAACAACTTAACGTGCCTTCCAAAGCACGGAGTATGTCGAGATTATAAGTTTAAAGTCACACATCCCTTGGCCGATCCTTGTGAAAGTTGCATGACAATAACAATTGTTTGCCGTGGTGCTTATCCACTACTCCATCAAGCTCGTATCGTATTGTATTTTACACTTAATGAATATTGAAACAAGACTCAATATATATTTCAATCGTATATTCTTCCATCGCTCGCATTATTGCTTAACAGCACAAATAAAAATTCAACATACATAATATTAATTGACAGTACTGTACATTTATAATGTAATAAAAAAATCTAACCATCAAACGATCGACGAGAACGGAAAAAATCCGGCTCCAATCCCATTACATTAAAAGGAATTAATAAAATATTATATTTTTTATTAATCTAATCGATACAAAATTCGATATAATATTCGAACTGCCGTGGGGTAAGAACAAAAATTAATACAATATAAATTAACATATTGATGCACGATTACTACATTACTGTGTTAACAAAGACATGGCTGCATACAGATATAGTGAATAATGAATTTGTTGACTCCCGATACTTTGTGCACAGCAGCGATCGTAACCGAGTCACAACTTAGCACCGAGATGGCGGTGGTGTGTTTGTGTCTGTGCTACGCACACATCGCACTATGCTCTGTATGTCAGCTCGTTTAGATTTACTACCTATAATCGATCATTTATTAATACAGATTTTCACTAGTAAACTTAATGAACCATACCTTATCGGCGCTACTTATTTCCCTCCCTAAAGTTGATTATAATTAGTGATGCCAACCCTAAGAAACTAAAAAACGACAGATCACCTATAAAAAAAGGTAGAAAACAGTAGGTTAAGTAAAAGAGGCATATTTGATACTGTACTCAAATAATTAAAACAATCACATGCCTTTTTTAGTTATCAGGACTTACATATATTTATTAAATTATAATATTGATAGCAAAATAAAAAATAGGAGAAAAATTAAATGTAATAAAAAATTAAATTATTTTCTAGTTTCATACTTAATCTTTCGTATTTTCTGACTCATTTACCTCTTTAAAAGCATACTTTTGTTGAGTACTTCATGTGCCGTTCTCTGGCTTCAAATGAGTAGTAATTAGCAATTAGTTTATATTGGCAATTTTGTGTGTAAAATTTAGCAATTAAACAAAAAACAGAGACATCACATTGATAACAGCAAATCTACTATTAAAACAGTAGGGTTGGTAACACTGATTATAATGCATATTATATGTAGGTACTTTGAGAATATGAGGAACTACATACTTACAATGAACTTCAATAAATTTTGTTTATTCGGTGTTTTTAACCTACCATATCTTGAATGGCGTGTCGATGCCAGAGTAAACCTTTAAAAGAGAACGATCGAAGTCCTACGCATTCTTCCTTAATGAATTTTATGTCGATTTTTGATTGTACTCAAATTAATATATTAAAACATATTAATAATCGAATGCTCGATTCATGCAATACAAATGTACATAGTAAATAAATTTTCACCCCGGACACATTAGTCCTGGTCGATCCACAGTATCTTCCATTTTATGTTTATTACAATCTGAACAAATTCATCGGGCTTTTCTCAGGGCTCAATAATTGACCCATTGTTTTTTAATATTTTTATAAACGATATCGATGAGTGCTTTGAAAAATGTAGCAAAGAATATATTTGCAATCAGTGTTGGCTCATTTAAAACATTAATCAGCAACAAATTAAACGAGATCAGCATTGAGCACGTCATTTAATATGAGTAAATATGAAAAAATTTCACTCTCAACTTCTGAAATCTACCTGTGGTTGACGGTGTTAGTTACACAATTAATTATTTTTAAAACGTAACTTATATATTAGTTAATTAAGATTAATCGTGACACTGTTTAATAACCCAAATAAACTAAAAAAATCCTTTAAGTTAGGTGTTATAAAACACAAGAATATTTAAAAAAAAACCCTTTAAATCCATTTCACGTGAATTGACAGCTCCTGATAATAGCGTCAATTTGTAATGCATTTTTTACAGAAGTTCTGGTTGGATATTGTCTTGGCTAATGATCGTGTTTAGACAAATCAAACGAGACGAAATTCAATGGGGTAGCGTTATTTAATCACAAAATTCCCCAGCAGCTTACAGTTTCACCAGCAGACCTGGATATTACCTCTCCAAAAAATGTCAAACTCCATGAGGTGAGGTACCGCGGCTAACAATTAGCTCCATCATCAGATCTACTCCATTCCATATTAATACTGCTTTGTTATTTATGTGCACGGAAAATTGTACGAGTAGCTCAATCGATTATATGTCAATATGAGTATATGTCAATTTTAACTTCCGAGAATTGCCTGGGAATAGGTCCTAATTTGACCTTTACAAGATTTGCTCCACAGTAAAAATAAATCTTGTAAAAACTATTTTATTTGTATATTTTCTTTTGTCAGCATTTCCCAAAATCATATAGTATAAAGTAATATTGTTATTTTTATTACCTACCGGCTCTACATAAAAATCCAACAACATAAATTCATCCGTTAAACAGGTGGTTTCATGGGATTTGCTCTGGTTTCGGCAACGACTCATCTCTTATCTGAATAAATAAAACCTCAGGTACTTATTTCGGTTCGTATACAATTTTTATTTCCATCGAGTTATAAATAGAAACATTGATTTATTCCAGGTGTAGGCGGAAATTATTGGTTAAATAATCCGATATTAACCATTCTTCCTATGTAGTAGCAAATATTAATAGCCTAATGTAAGGTTATATCTACGATTCAAAAATAAAAGTCATTGTAAATAAAGAGTTCCCTTTTTATGAATTAAAATCAATTTTTACTAACCATACATAGATATTTTATTTGAATCACATAGTTTTTGATGAAATTTATTCTAATATACAAATGTTATTATACGTTAATAAGTTAAAGAATTAAAACCAAGTAAAATAATAAGGTTGTATTAGCTAGGTGCGATGTACTAGGTGGGAGTAACGCAATCTATCGCAGCGCTCATGGTGGCCAAAAGTAAAAACATTGTGAGCTTTGTCATCTGTTATATTTAATAAGTGTGAAAACTGTTTATTAACATTATTTACAATATTAAAGTTGTTATTTCATTTATTACTAACGATACAGTTATAATTGTATATGTTGACTATTATTTAATGAAATCGTCAAAGGCGCTTCAATAATATTAATTATATATTAAAATAACTCTTTTTTGTAAGCACCACACAAACTTAGCTTAATTCATGGATTTTAACAATACAGTGCAACAATTGGCGGTCTTATCGCTAACAGCGATCTCTGCCCAATAACCTTTGGTTGGAGAGGACTAAACAACTTCACTACTAAATTAAACGACTTCCATTTCTTGTTTTACAGTAAAATTTCAACTATAACCTATGAGTTAAATAAATTCTGACGTGACATCTACGGAATTGCTACCATTTACCTCATATTAGAGTCCCGATATTGTTTAATTCGAAAGTTAATGACCACACAATTTTAAAATAGCATATCCACTAAATCGATCTTTTAATGAAAGGAGGTAGGTTGGTTTAATTGATATTCTTCGACTGTCAATATAATTGAAACCAACAGATTTTCGTACCTTTTGAAGTTCGGAGAATTAAAAGATTTCTTCTGATCACCCGCCCAATGGCCTTTGCAAAAGCAAGTCATTTTTGCTACGTAACTGATCCTTCGCAATCACTGCTCGAGTGCGTCAACCACTACTCCATCTTGATGAATCAAGTATTTAACAAGTACACACGGCTACACGGCAGGTTACCATAATATGTGAAATTTACGCAGTTGATTTTAAAATATATTTTTGAAAATTTAAACAGATTTATATAATCCGATACATTGACATATTGACTGTACAAATGGGATGCCTCTGCATCGTAATGTTTTTTCACTGATACATACCTGTAAATTTTTTCTTTAAGCTCGATAGAAAGAGCTAAAGCTAATTACCGAATATCCTTCATTATCCAAATCAAACAAAGTCGCAGCGAGTTGTCATAAAGAAGGACAATGATATAAAAGAGATAACGGTCATGAAGTCTTAATTACGGTTCGACATAAAACCAAACTAGAAGCTCATACTGAATACAGTACAATACCTTCTGAAACAGATAACTCGTAGGATACTAAAAGCCTTTATGACGACCACAAAGTTACGCACGAACATATTTGCATAAACGTACATAACCTTGGTATAACATATAATACAATTCAACAGTCGGCTTAGCTGGTGTATTATCGTTAAGTTGAAGTATTCACTTATTAACGAAGTTTAGGAATTAGACACGAGTACATGTGTGTGTGTCAGTTACTTTTGACTTTTGAACGGGTACTGAAACAATTTAGCATAACAGAGTTGTTGGTAAACTTTAGGAGTGGTTGGTGAAGGAATGACGATATTGTGCCACAATTATAACTGCTCATATTATATGAAGAACTCTGCTCGAATGTTTCAGGTGTTTTGAGTGAAGTTAGCAAGAAACACAGAAGTTAGTTAGCAAAGAAAATATGAATGAAACATACGTTATTTAAATTTAGTCTCATAAAAGAATATGGTTTTATTGTGTTTTTTTTTTTGGATTGTACAGTCTCCGAAAATACTGGACCTATTTGATTGCATATTTTACCATTATAATGCTTCATTATCCTTAATAAACATGGGTGATAGAAAAATTTTAAAAGCGTTAGAGTTCCATAAATGAAAATATCCCAGCGAAACCGTGCGGGCCAAAATTGAGATATAATAAGGAAACACTATTATTTTACTTAGCTTAATATAGTAAAATTAGCTATTAAGAACGACGAAAATATCTCTAATGACAACCAACCTGGTTTATGATTGACTCCAATGTCCAATCCAAGTCTAATACAAATAAATAAGTACTAGAGAAAAGTTGCCGGTATCGTAATTGAAATTAAGATTTTAAAGATAGTGATTCTAAAACGGATGTGTATATAAGTTACTTGAATAATTTTCATAAAGAATAATACTGTCAATCCTCAATGGATTAAATAAGTATCATTTTGGTTCAATAAATCATAATAATCTCGTTTCACTTTGTCATTGAAATAGTCTATTACCATCTCTTAGCTTTTTCAGTTGAACAAAACTAGACATTCTCAGATTCACAACTAAAGCTATACTTAGCAAAAGATTTGGTTCCGAAATAATAAAACCGGTGTCGGAAATAGAGCTCAACTCTTCACATTATTCATCACCGCCAGTAGTTATTGATTGCCATAAAGAAATAAATTAAGATCAGGCATAAAGCCAAAATACTGTTTCTATCTATGTCATGGCGGATATTAATTCCACTAATTTTATAGATGCGAGAGTAAGTCTGTCTGTCAACGTTTTCACACTAAATCACTGAAGCGCGTTGATCTTGAGAAAAGACAGGTTTTTTATCGCGATAAAGAGCTTGAGAAGGGGAACAAAAGTTTTTTATAAAAGTGAGTCATTATTTAAAATTGCAGGACTTTTTATTTATAATATATATTAGCTTTTTTGCCAGTTGCTTCCCAAATTAACTATACCAAGCGAAGTCGCGGGTAAATCCTAGTACCTATTAGAATACCTAAATCATTTCCCATTTATCTTTACGGGTCATACAATTTGAACAGGTTAACGATAATACAATTCAATGTAACACAGGTTGAAACCCGCAAACGACTCCAAAGGGATCGGGATTTTATTACTTCTGAAGCTTCCTCCCTACGTACCGCCTAGCAATTAACCGAAATCACTAATTGGAGGCTCCCAGCCGCCGTAACACCGTCGAATACCTTCATAAATTTAACAAGTCGAAGTATATGTAAGTATCAAATTCAGAAGAAGCACTACAGAGAGTAAAACCTTGGTGGCTGTAATTGAAATAATTGTGGATTTCAAGTTTCATCCAATTTGCTCCGATATTAAATATTTCCACTTCGTACAAAACTACAAAACGGTAAAATTGATTTGTAACTTTTAGTTAATTTATACGATCTACAATGTATCGAAACTCAAGAGGTTAAATTTTAAGACAACAAAGTTCATTAAAGTCTTTGTTTCTTTGATGTTGATCTAATTGATATATTTAATTAAATATATATTTTATATACCTTGTTTAACATTCCGGAGAATTTAATGTAATTTAGTTGCTTAATGGAAAAGTAAATAGTTACTTTATTATACAATGACAGTCTTATATATTGTTCGATTTTGAACCAGAGCCAATTTTACGGTTCCAACATGTTTCTTTGTCGCGCAAAGAATGAAATATTGAGTAACGAAATATATTTAGCGGAAATGATAAGTGCATGAATTATTTCAATTCGTACGGCACATTTAAGGAAAATCTGACTAATGCTTTTTGGCATAAGACCAGAGATATGTACAATAGAGCAATTGTCTATGGCAGTTAAATTTATATAGCGAGGATAAGAAGCCCGAAAAATTAGGCTTGACTTTGTATTGCTCTGTCTCTGTTTAGATAAAAACAGAATAATGATAGATATAAAGCTCATAGACGCATTCATTGAATAGAAAAGGTTTACGTCTACAATGCTACATATTAGCTGCGATATAAGCGGAAACTTTGAACAGAATGAGCGAGAAGCCAGGACAAGGACAGTTCTAATAAAAAAATAATCGAATCATTCTGCTGCACTAACTATACTTTTAGAAGGAGATTGAGTATCCCGACCTTCTGTCTCTTTCTAAATGAGGGACAACTGGGGGCCTGGATTCTTTACTCATTTATTGTATAAAGTCTTTAAAAGATCTCATTTTTATAAACTTGTTCTGAAGTCCCCATAATTTAAGATTTTTTTTTTTAATTCCAATAACAACATTATTACATTTTCTATCTATTTTGTATTATATGATAACTTATTTATTATTAATGAAGCTTTTATTTGTGTGTGAAATCCATTTGATGACTGATTAAAATTACTTATTATATGTAATTAAGCCCATATAAAATTATGGTTACTGTTCATTTAAATATGAAAACTCAATAACGCAATAACACCAAGTTTGGGTTTATGACTAAAAGTTGCCAACCGTGTAGTGTAATAAATGGCTTGTTCAACCAAAACAAATTGTCCAGATAACAGAAAAACTTTTGGATATCCAAACTAGACCGTGACATTTTGAAATACGAGTTATGAACTAGTTGTGCTTTTTAACTTTAATTTAACAAACAAAAGTAGTTTAATTAAATCAGATGTATTTTGAGTCATTGAAGTGAATTATTATATTTTTAACTTTTCAATAATAAGATTGTTGTTTATGTCACGTCTAATGTGGTTCCTCCAATTTTTATTTGGTACCTATTCCTTATTTGATTATTTAGTTGAAAGTCTAAATTCAAATCTCTTTTTTCAGATTATGAAGCCCCGAGCGGGGCAAGGCCTCGTTCAGGCGCTATGTGGAGAGTAGGCGTGATCCTCTTCACACAGATAGTGGTGTGTCAATTCACAACCGGTGAGCACAAATTGTTAATTCACTAACGGTCAGTTGCACAAACGTCCATTAAGGTTTAATGACGACTTTAAGCTCTAATGCATGTTCTAAATTTGAAAATATGTATAGGTAAATTAGCATTAAACTAATGATAATTTTGATAGACGTTTGTTCAACTGGCTGTATAGATGCTGAAACCTGAGGAAAATAGAAATAATACGATTCAGGTTACTAAAGCAATTTAAATATGGAACATTTTTATAATAAAAAAAAACAATAAAGAGTTTTTATACATAGAGATCATATAAAATGGCAAACTACAAAGAGGATCTACCAATTTATTCATAACACAAAATCAAATTTGGGCAAAATCTTTGAAAAAATTATAACAGACGAACTCAGCCATATCGTGTCTCGTTACATCTCGCAACAACAACACGGCTTTTTCCGAGGTCTTAGTGTTGACAGTAATCTGGTCTTGTATACAGACTATCTTCTCAACTCGCTTGATATAGGTTTCCAGGTAGATGCTGTGTATACCGACTTTTCAAAGGCTTTTGACAAATTAGTCATTTTACACTTATAAAAAGGCTTTCTGAGTTCGGTATACATGGTGACCTATTGCGATAGTTGTGTTCATATATTACCAATCGAAGCTGTGGCATTGAAGGGTTACTACACTTTTAGATTCCTGGCATTCCTCAGGGCTCGCACTTGGGCCCTTTCTTATTCACAATATATGTAAATGACGTTGGTTCCTGCTTTCACAATTCGCGTCATCTGCTTTATGCAGATTTCACTAAAATTTACAGTTATTTCTAGTTACGATGACTGCTTAAAGCTGCAAACAGATTTAAAAAACTTTGATATTTATTGTGAGAAAAGCCAACTGCTCTTGAATTCAGAAAAGTGTTACGCTATAACTTTTATTCGTAAACACAACCCAATAAAATATGATTATATCCTTTCAGGGCGTAAGATCGAGCGCGTGAATGTAATAAGAGACCTCGGGATTGTACTGGATGCCAGGTTGCACTTTAATCTACACATAGACAACATTATCTCTAGAGCGTATAAGCAACTTGGCATGATACTACGATACACGAGGCCGTTTAAGTATTTACCTATAAAATATTGTATTATTCCTTCGTTCGTTCTCTCTATTACAATGTGCATGCCTCGTTTGGAACCCCCAATATGCTATTCACATTGCCCGAATTTAAAAAATACAAAAAAAATGAATTCTTAAGATTATCGAACAGGACATTTCTTTGTTGACTATGAATCTGCATCTAAAAGGTATTATATTGATTCCTTACAAAATAGACGTGTTTATCTGAATGAAGTTTTCCTTTACAAAATAATAAACAATTATGTGGACTCATCTTCATTATTAAAATTAATAAATTTTAGAATCCCTAGAGTCTCCTCACGTTCTAAAAACATTTTTCATTGTTCACTCACTGCCACAAATTACGCTGGGAACACTTTTATAAGACGCTCCTGTAGATTTTACAATGACAATTTAAATGACGTTGACATTTTTTCGCTATCATTAAATCAATATAAACGAAATGTGGGAGATTTCATATTTAAAAATAATCAGAGTGAGTTTTTGAGATTGTTGTGGAGAAGCTGTTTGTTTGATGTGTAGGTTAAGTTTATTCGATATCATCACTATTGTTAATAGCAAGCAATTAAATTAATTTTGTTAGTACTCGTATTTAGTAATGGAACTGTCAGGTCTATTAGTTAAATAAGTTTTGTATGTATATCAATTGTAAACGACTGTTTGTTTTCCTAAACAATAAAAAAAAAAACAAAAAAAACACAACTATTGATTCCTACGGAAATTCTTAGAAGAGAAGTTAGCGTTGCAAGACGTAGCGCATAATTTACCATGTAATTGAATGACGCCAACGTATTAAAAGCATGGCTATATGCCATTAAAAATTATTTTAATCATATGCTGCTGCAAATTATCTAATATCTGAAATAAACATTTTTTACAATTTTTTTATGCACAATTATTGATATTGCCGACGATACGCTTTAAGGCGGTAGGTACGAAGTTCACGGGATCAGCTAGTTTGATCATAATTTAAAGTTTGTTACTAGTTGATGACTAAAGGTGAACGCCCACTTTATATTCACAGAATTTTAATAGAATTTATATAGTCTTCCGTCCACTATGCGTACTTGCTGCACCGACCGCACGCATCAAATGAGCAAAGAATGCAATGCGTACCGATAACATCATATCATTACTTCGCAGCGTTAGTGTCAGCGCGTGCTGTGGTTTTTTAAGTTCATTTTTTTTCCACAAAAATTATGAAGGTACCTCTTCTATGTCCGCTTACTACGGAAAATAATATGTGGAATTATGATATCAGCAAATCCGTCGGATTGTACGGATTTGTCGTGTATCTGCGCGTACACAGTGGAAGTTCACCTTATAGTGACGTGCGAAGAAGTGTGAGATAATGATAGTAGTACTTAATGTGAATTTCCTTCACCTGTGTTCCAAACTTCATGTATAAAGACGTACGTGTCATCGTAACCTAAAGTAATTTACTAGCGCTACTCGGATACTCTAGTGGTAATAAGATTTGTTGCAAACATCTTATTTTATAGCTAAGGGACATCTTATTTTACCTACTCTTTAGACCGTTTGACTATTTTACTTAGAAATTGCTGATGGTTAATTTAATGTAAGTCTTTATTATTATATTGCATAAATTTTAAAAGCTAACTGGAAATCTTAAACTATGTTATCTACGTAATATAAAATTAAACCTATCGTTGACTAACAACGGGTCAGCTATACTATTTAAATAGCCTCGAACTCGTCCTTGAGCGCAGCGCTGTCGTTAATCAGGTCATATAATTTAATCTAAATAAATAATACATGGAAATGATCCAAAATAACATTTCTATGAAATACATTAATTAATAGATATGATAAATACAATATCAAAGTAATAACATCACGCTAGTAAGTGATCACTGAGATTAAGCCTGACTGAGATTAGGGAAGTTCCATGAGTAAAACGAATTGAAAATACTAAAATGGCTACCATGAAGCTTACAACTCCGCTGCAAATCTAATCGTATTAAAGTTTATAGAATAGCAATCTACTAGAGAATCCACTGTAATTCTACCTTAACTATCAATAAGATTTTCTATTAATTGCGAACACTTACACGCTAACGACATCGCAGTGCCAAGTAGAACTAAAGCTCTTAATGCATTTTACACAAAGGCATTCCAGGACAGCAAATGAAAAGAGAAAACCGCAATTCCTTTATTTCGGTTTGTTACTTGTCTTAATAGGTAGAAGAGATAAGCGCTGCGAATCTAAGGATAACATTTTTTATCGAACCGTTCTCATTCGTGATGTAAATGAAATCATTGGTAGATTCTTATTTTTAAAGTATATAAAACAATTTTGAGTGCATCTTTATTGTGGTGTGCGCACAATATTTCAAAGACATATATATTTTTTTGTTTCAAAGATTAGATAATAACAGATATAAAAAATAGAATAGATGCAATCATTATTGCATTTCTATTTCAGATAAAGAGTTTTTAATATCACTAACAGCCAGTTGTACAAACGTCCGTTATAACGTTTCATTAGTTTAAAGCTACATCACCCACCTACAAATATGACATTAAATAGAGCTTAATGGACGTTCGTGCAACTGACCGTAATTCAGCAAAAGATGAGTTTGTGTGACTGCAAAGGAAGGGTTATGTTTTTGTTGATTGTAATATAGATTGTGTTATATGAAAGAAAATCATTTCAATTTCCTGAACATGACTTTAAAATAGTTGTAGTTTGTGTCACATCAGTTCGCATTGCGTCCCCAAACGGGGTTAAGATTCGACCTTCTCAGACAACGATATACATAAATTTCACTCCAATTACATTAGCAGAGCTCGTACTGTCACAGAATATATATTATAATATTAGAACATAGAGCAATCATACTCGGATAACAAACGATCCAGTTTAAACCAAATTATCTTTGCTATTCTAATCCACTGTTCTTAGTTATATTCTTAGTTAATTGCAAAGGCTTAAAACCACACCACAAGAATTCACTGAGTCCGAGAAAATATACTAATTTTTTTTTGATGTGGTTTATTTGCTGTATGTGCTTATTGTAACTACATATGTGCTGATTTCGCCGAAACAAATAGGATGCTAAGCTGCAGGACGTGAAATAAAAACATAGACTTTTTATTTCACGTCCTGCAGCTTAGCTAAAAGTTTTATACTTTTGGAGAACAAATCTCTATTTCCTCTGTTAATTCAATAATGGATTATCATACACATTAAAAAGATTAAAGTTTGACTGTAGTAATTATAAATGTCATCAACATAGTAAAAGGGTACCTTTAAAATCCTTTGATCCCAATCCCACGACCATGGATTTGGAAGGTTTATCAAACAAACAGTGGCATATACAGAGGCTTAAATCAGATAGTTAATTCTAGTTGATGAGAATCCAGTAACGATTGTGACTCTCACGAGAAATGACGATTGCCTGTATTATATAACGGAGTTTTTAAACTTCCAATGTTCAGCAAATTTTGTATTCATAGCGTCACTTTAAATGTACCACTCGAGGACTGGATGATACAGTTAAAGATTAAATATTAATTTTAATGATAAATAATGAAACATCGGGAACCGACGAAAACAGTTCATTTTCAGTTAAATAATATTGGTTTCGTAATAATCTTATTATTGGAAAATGCAAAACTCTGATAATATTGTGATTCGAATTTTTTAGAGATATAATATAGTTACCGTCCTAACTTACAATTTAATACTTCTTACTATAAGTACAATCATATAATGCATCGCATGAGGTGATTCTTCCTTGAATAGGATTAGAACTAACTGGTACATTTTATAATTAGTTAGAAACTGAAGCAACAATATTAAACTAGACGTGAGTTACTGCGCCACAATTAAAATCCAACAAGAACAAGCTTTTAATACATATTGCTACGACTAAATTAAATGAATCTAGAGAATAATACTATATGACTATTATGTCGTGACCATATGGCTCCCTCTTTTTTAATTAATTACTTCCAGTATAGTCCAGTGTATACAGTTAATGTTCCTCTTTTTGGAATTGTAAACTTTCAATTATATTTGGGATTGTTTTCTTCCAGAAAATCCTTCTTCATCAGCGACGGAAGAAGACCAAACCGTGACGTCTTTCTTCGCCCTCAGCACGGGCATAGCTCCAGCACCAGTGTTACTAAGACTAGGAAACTCGACTATAGATAGCACGAAATCATTCAAAGTACCACAACCTTCACAAGAACCGGCTCAGGGGACTTTAACTATACAACCTAATAAAGCACGTGCAGATATGGTCCCACATGTTGTTTCTGTGAAGAATACATACTTCGATCATGACAGAAAATATGGGCCAACATTTGAAGACACTCCTGAGGGAAATATGACTAAGATCACAGTGCAGCTTGGTGAAGATGCACATTTGAATTGTAGGATCAGCCTTTTACTGGATAAAACTGTGAGTAAACAATAATGATAATTGGAAATCATGACAATACACTCCAGTAAATAACTATTGGATTACTCTAATATTAATGAGTTAGAAGGTTTAAAACAACAAATAGGTATTTGAAATTGGCATTCATTTAATCATGCAGTCTCATTGCTTGATGTAATATAATGACAGAAGATTTACTGTTGCTTAATCATGAGCTTTCTTCAAACTTTGAGGTTTCATGATAAAATGTACTGAAATTTCGTAAAAAGATGTTTTAAATAGAAAATAATGTTTATTGAACAGACTCACAGTTACACACAAAGTAAAAACTATCCCTAAAAAAAACATAAAAACGTAACGACATTCATAAAAATCATGTCATTTCCACATCAATACTTATAATTAAAAAGTATGTAACAAACAACATTATGAAGTTAATTTTTATTAGAATATTAAACAGAAAATAATAAAAATACTATGATCATACAATGACGACATAATAAGAAACATCCATTACCTTTATTTTGAGTTAAATTTGACCTTTGTAACCCCGTTCTAATATTGACTTCTTATACTACGATACAGTGTAGATGAAAATCCATTTCGTACAGGGCCATTTATCATAAATTAAAATCGAATAATAAATCAACGTATATGTGAAAACCGTGACACGTGTTGGCTTAATAATGATTGAGTGTCGACACAAAAATAATACCTATGAAAAACCAGCGGAGTCATCCAGTTGAGTGACAAATCGGTAGCGATCTTTATTTCACTTGAGTTCGTATCCCCATAAAGTTTCCTAACTATTTGTCATAAGGAACTAGGATATTGATAATATAAAGAGAGGATGATAAATTATCGTTAACTGTATACTTTTTATTGGAGCTCCCAGAATATTTTTGAGCAACATTTTCTGTATCAAATTTCTAAAATTATTTGAAAGTGCAAACATTGGAATACTCTAGTTCAAATATTGGACAAGATCTTGTCAATTATTTGAATCAACAGTCCTATGCCGAAAGGCCTCGAGATATAGTATTGAAATTACAGATTTCTTTTTCGTAAAAAATACCGAATACTATTAAGTATTGAGCGAAGAGTGTCTTCGAAATTTTAAAACGCAAAGTTATTTTGAACTCGTGCTCAATAAAGAAAATTACTTCTAGTATAATTTTGGCTTTCAAATATACTTGACGTTAGAGCTGCCTATCGATATTCATATCAGACCCACTGTTGGAAAAGGCTCCCTTCAAATATCACAACGGCGAACACGGCGTGGGACCGCGTGGTCCTCTTTTACTCTTTGGTTCATCTACAAATCTCTTTATTTCTGATTCGATTTCGCATAGCCCTCTCAATTGCCTTCTAAGTAATGTTGAGTCTCAGTCTCAGACCATGTCTCAGTGCTATACATCATCACTGGCAACACACATTGCTCGATATGTGACTACCACCAAAATACTTCTGACGCTGATGTCATATAAATAATATCGATATTAAAATAAAAACAGAAGCTCCCAGTATCTCCGATTATTCATTTTCCTTTTAATACCATCATTTACATTGATATTCTGTGCAATGTCTAAGGGAGCTACAAAATGATTCAGTTATCCCTCTCAAAAGTCAGACTCGTCGAGTTAAGACGGCTAAGTTGTACTTTAAATACTTACACCTCAATTATTAAAGCAATCAGGCTAAGAGTGGCTTAAATTTTGTTAATAGCGTTAAAAGCTTCAATTGTTTGAGTTCCCGTCATACAATTATGTCTATACAATCGACATTAATTGTTGATATTACTTTAATGGATTTGGGAAGTTTGGATTGTGTGTTGAGGACATGTCTTGTTGAAATGAAGAATATTCGAATTTTCTGGGATAAGTATTTGTGGCATTATGGTTAAAGTATATGACCTGTTTATTTACAACTATTACTATAACAATTAAAACGTCATGTCAACTTTGCCTCGAGTAGTATATTTTTAACTCATCAGAAATCCACAAGGCAATTTTGTAAACAGTCATCTTGCGTTCATGTACGCTGGGTTACAGAATTTTTATAAGAGGAATAAGTTATAAATGTAATAATCCTAATTTATATAATAAATAATATTATTATTATCAATATGATCACGATTACATAATAAATATTACCTCTAGAAAACTTTGCTCCGATTAGATGAAGATGAGTAGCTAAAAGACTCTCTGTTTACGTTGTATTAATAGAGTATCTGAAACAAGAAAGATACCACAAGACAGGGACAGACCCGAAACAACATAGAGTAGTTTATTTACTAAACTGACCGGTAATCGAACAGAAATGGCGACATCATGAAACCTGTGTGAGAGCCATTCTGCTACGGAGGTGGAATAAGACATTGAATGCAAAATGTTATTTAAAAATGAAATGGTAAATGGAACTTAATATTTTGATTATTATTATCAAAATTATGTCATTCCATCGAAATGATATATATAACAAAACATCGATTTATTTAATAGTCTGCAAACCCTTTGGAGATAATCATCCAGCCGATTACTCTGTTAAGTGTAATTACTCGAAATATTAAAGTGTGGCGAAATTATCCGCTCCTTATTCAACATTTGAGATCAAAAGACAAATCTGCTATCGTAATTAGATTCTTTATTTGAAACTTTAGATTTCAAGACCAAAACATAATTAAGGTTTTTTCTTATATTAACGCTCTTTTGCAAACCGAAATCGCTAACGTCGAAGTTTAGTAAAATTGTCCGTTTGTTAATATTAAAGTTAAATCAATAGTGAATGATAAATAACCAAATGTCTTAGTAATAATTATATCTCCAAATATGCTAATGGCACTGAAAGCTTCTATTGTCAGAGATTCCGTTCCGTTAATTATGCCATTTGCTTTAGTAATTACCGGCAGATTTCGTTTAATCAGCGGAACTCGTCAGCTATTTATAATAAGCATCAATTCCTTACACTCTATTGAGTAAGGCGTTTGATGGTTTCGTATTGATTTGTAAGATTTAAGATTGTGTGTTTACCTATCTATACAGTAAATATTTGTTAGCGCAAGTACTCTTCATCTGTTATGTATGATATAACTGATGACAACATTAGGTGTTCTTCCGTTAGACTTAATTAAATTCATGTTCCGTTGATAGTTCCGAGAATCATATTCGAAGCACGAATGTGTTTGATCATAATTTGTTCGAATTAGCATTCGAATTGGGTACACTGTCAGAACAATTACGCCCTGATATTTACTACACGTGTTTATGTAGCAGCAGTTTGAAACATAATATACAACGTGTTCCTTGTTAAATTCCATAACTGCAGGGCAATAATGGGACCATGTAATATTACCGAATATTTGTTAATAATTTTTCATACACATTTGGAGATCAAACGAACTTGCCAAGTGAAGTTCGATCATAATTATGTAAGCAGCTTCATTCGAAGCGATTTAGGTTCAACAAGGTGTAGTAGCGCCATGTACTGTAAGCCTCGCATGAGGAGTTAAAAGTTTTTTATTTATTTTTAACAATATCTTTGTCAAAACTACTGGCAACACTACCCCTCCATATTCTTAGAGTGACGCTCAGACTTTCATGTTCGTCATTTTGTTTATTATTTATTTTATAATCAGTTATTGGGTAGGGTTGAGGGGAAATGTTTATAGAATATAAGTTTTGCTAGAAGATGCGACTGAGTTGAACTTGAGTCACGATTCTTTTGTTTCTTGAATAGTTTTTAAAACTTACAACTTCTCGATTAAATCTTTCCCGAATAAAAATTTATCACGGTCAGTTGTTGCCAGTGTTTCACGCAGACTTGTATCGATGGAACTCATGATTATTCTACTTCGTGTTTTGGTTTCAATATTGTGGCTATCGCATAGTATACGTATCACAGAGAGGTTGAAGAAATGCTTGCTTAGAAGTATATTTTTACCCAGCGATAAGTTTGGTTGTGGAGCTTCACTCAGGATTTGCAAAATTTCGTCCTCTAACTCCACCTCCTCTTCCTGGTTTGAAGACTTTTTTGGATCTTTTTCGTGGTTGGTAGAGGATCCAGGTTGGGTTCAATGGGTTAATATGACAGTGATCAATGTGTAAGAAAATCCAGAATGGGCATATTTAAATCTACCTCACCGTTATCTCCAGGTGTTGCTTGTCGCGAAGCCGCTGGTGAACATAGTGGTGTTATTTTTTTTCTCGATTGAACCAGCAGGGAGATTCTGTAAAAATCCGAATCCGATTTCGAATTCATTCATGTGTCCGAGTATACGTCATTTAGTGAAGAAATTCCATTGAGTCCATTTCTTGTATAAAAGTACAAAACGAAATTGATTGATTATATGTGTCTCATATATTCTATTCTAATATCATTTAGAAACTCACTTCACTTATGCGACGAAACGTTATCACTAATAATAATATATAATTTAAGATTGAGCGGATGTCCCTTTTTGAAGTGAATATGAATTGTGTGAATTCGAATTCTGGTTTGGATTTTTACAAAATCACCAGTATTTCTGTAATAGAACATAATATTTTGGTAGTTAATTTTAATGGTTTTCTGTAGAGAATATTCTATTAAAGTAGTTAGTGATAGTAAATTTGATAAAAAAACTACATTCACAAATAAACACATTAATAGGTTTCCTGGTAAAGATAACATGTTGAAATGGTAATAGTGGTTGAATGATTTTCGTCAAGGTGATTTGATAATAAAATTTTAAGATAAATAAGAGGAAACGGAAAATGCAACGCATGCAATAACGCATTTTATTATGATATAACCTTCTGTCTGGTAAATATTAACATTTTATTTAAGAAAACTAAATAAATAGACTTAATGTTTGTCAACCTACATGTGACTACTAATTTGTTTACAAAAAAAATGCAGACGAAATCTTTTGCCCTATTCATTACATGCATAGGTCAAAAGACTATGCAAAACCTCCTTAGCTGTTTAAATATATTCTTTTATAGTTATCGTTAGCAGATCTTGCATTTACGTATACTTTTCTTCGCTAACTCAAACTTCGCTACTTCAAATGCAATTTAAATCTAGATAACGGATTTTTCTTGTATAAATTACTTATCATCTAGATCTTTTATGACTTACTGGCAGAAGTTGCACAATCTGCAGTTAAATTAGAGTTTCTTGGTTAACTCGGAAGGGAAAATGTAACGGAAAGCGAACTCGTACAAGACAGAGAGAACTTACTCAAGATTAATGATGGAAATTAATAGAGCCACAACGTTTGATTGAATTTGGCTTACGGAACCGATGACGTCATGAGGATATTAAGCTTGCCAGTGTACATACTCGTATTATTATATAATACTCAAGCGGCAACTGTTCTTTATGAGATAGCAATATTTTAATAATGAAAGTTGCTTAGAAAATTACCGTTAAGAGACTTTACTGTAAGCTGATCAGCATAATGAAGTAGGGACAATATACATAATATAATAACTTTTCGATCATGGACTAAATGGCTTATCAATGCGTTGCATAATTTTTTAAGTCATGTAAATGTTTGATAATCAGATATTTGATGATGGTAATATCGGAATCTCAAAGTAATTTATGATATTTACTAGCTCTTTGCTAGCGGCCGCGTGATTTCCATGATGACTTGGTAGTGCTTTTATATCTTATCATTTAATAGGATAAAAAGTAGCTAATGTGTTAATCCAGGCTTCAAATTATCCATATATATACCAAATACGATCAAAATCCAAATAGTAGTTTTTGTGTGAAGCAGAAACAAACATCGAAAAAACACCTTTTAATTACCTATAATTATCTTTTTGATATTATAAGCTAGATGTTTTTTGAAGCTGTAGCTGAAAATGTTTTCATGATCGGATAATTATTTCCAAAGATTATCGCTTAAATCAAACAAAGTTAGAAACTTTCCCTCTTTATAACATTAGTATAGACAAGATAAAAGTAAGAGTTTGCGAATTCCTAACTCTTGATATAAGTATAAAACGGTACACGGGATTTTGTAAAGTTATTAAAGCCTGTTGGGTATTTTGTCAGTAAGTTATCTTTACTCGTTGAAGAAAAATTCCAAATTTTTAACCTATTCCTCTTTTATCAGGTATCATGGGTCCGGCGAAGAGGTAGGGACGAGATGCCAGAACTGCTCACTGTTGGTGCTGTGACGTACGCCGCTGACAATCGGGTATCGGTAGCCCGGAGATATCCTGGCAACTGGAGATTGCTCATCAGGGAAGTAAAGCCGGACGATGAAGGAGTCTATGAATGTCAGATATCGACACATCCGCCGAGAGTAAGCAGGACTTTTCTGCATGTTAACAGTGAGTTTTATCTTTTATATTGTTATTGTCATTTTTTCTGAGTTCACAGGTATTTATAGGGCACTCGTATACTCATCATCTTACAGTACACATAGGATAGACGAACCAGTAATATAAATAAAAAAAAATTAAATATGGAACTTGTTACTGCGGGTAACGAGTTTTGGAGATGTAGGTAGAGTAGTATATTAATGTGTATGGATTTTATATCCACTAGCTCCTCAAGTTTGGGTGGTAGACGAAGCCGGCGCTCCACTTCTGGAGAAGTACTATGAGGCAGAGTCGACCCTCGCGCTGGTCTGCAGAGCCCGTCACGTGGACACACCAGCAGTGTTGACGTGGCTCCACGAGGGTCGTGCATTGAATGCTGATACTACTAGGGGCGGCATAAGGTAATACAATTGCTTACTTTAAAATAACTAACAAAATATTTGATATATGCCGAGTTCTTGAGTATATATTTTATAAACAAAATGGTGTATAGTTGAAAGAGGAAGTGATATGAGATTTTAATGTACTTATTTGTTCGGCCAAAGGAGATATTTCAATTTACAATAATGTGCTTATTGCTGTAAATTAGTAAATAATTTCAAAACAATCACAAAAAAAAAAACAAGTATCAAAATATTTCTGATAAATCTTAAAAATAGACCAGACAGACGAAAGTCTCCGATCATGAAATTTTCTACAGAAATTGAACTTTTTGTATTTTATTAGTTATAACATCCCCAAGGTCCTAACCAACCGTTAACTTTTTAGTTAAGCTAGTTTGTAGTGTGTTTAAATGAAGAAGAAGATATTTGTATTATAACTTGGGTAACTTCCCGCTTTTATCAATATTACCTTAATTCTTATGAGGAATGATTTTAAATTTAATATTCCGTTCAAACGAAATATATTATCTAAATGACGTCAAATGCCTTTGAATTTCAGATTTGCTGCGACTATCTCAAACGGAATCTTGAACTTTTTATTTCATTAAAGTTATGAATACCATTATTTATCATCAACTTTTAAACGTTGGAGTTTTTGAATAATTCCGAAATGTGGTAACGACAAAATAAGTTGGAATCCCTTGGTGTTATATCGATTTTCAGATACAACAATTCACGATTACATTACACACTTGATCTTTGTTGACAGAAAGGGAATTGCTTATAAATAAACAATGAGTACGCTTCGTCTCACCACCCACACAAGCACTTATTTCGGAAAGTTTTAAAAGCCTATGAGACACCTGTGAAAATTTAAAGAGCCTACAAAGTGAAACCGTAACAGTTAATAGATGGTAGGTTTTAATTGGAATGGTTCATACCATTACACGTGATTACGTGATGGACGATGAAACATTAGTTGAGTAATCTCATTCTCTCATCTCAAAGATGTAAAATCTCGGAGTTTCTTTTCATATATCTGTATTTTTATAAACATTAAATGAAAAAGTCTTAAATCCGGCAATCCGGGCGATTGCGGAAGGTTGGAGTTCCATCTCGGAGTACCAGGAACAAAGTGGATTTTTTAAGCATTTAAAAATATTTTTCCGGTATTGCATTGTGAATACAAAATTAATCAAATATAGTAATGAATTGAAAAACTTAGAAAATATCCGAATGTTTACCTTTCCAAATAAAACATATAAGAAAATATAAAAAAAGTACCTGCGATAACAGCGACATAAAAATATTCAGGTTATAAAGGCAAAGGTCTGGATTTATCTTTTTTTTTCTTTTTAAAACTACCTATTAGTGATTTCCGTTCAGGTTCTTCTATATAATTGATGAATTTTGAATTTCAGAAAGCTATACCGATAGATTATTATTAAGGGAAAATGCTTAAAAAATATTGTATTAACATTGCTGTTCCTATGTTGCTGTATTAAAATAGCTGTAGGTCCACAATAGGCGCGGCTTTAAAGTCGTAATTTACATCATCAATAACCGCGTTGGTGTAATGGCGGTTGTCATCTAAAATTGAGTGGCAGCCAAGACTCTCAACCACCTGGTGTAAAGTATAAATGAAAGTGGGTTCTAAATAAAATATGACAGTAACTAACTATGTTTTAAAAATAAATATTACTTGGGAAGTTTGGGAAATGTGCGTTCATATTTAAACTGCAACGTCATAATTTATGTTAGTATAGATAAATATCAAAAAGTTAGACTATTTTGGGTGCTCGAGATGATTTTTTTTTTGTATTTTCTACATATATAAATAAAGCACGGTAAATGGTAAGTTTAACAAATATAATATGTAATAGTACCGTTATATTTTCTAAGCAATAAGGATTGTTGAATAAAGAGATTGGGTCATGCAATGTAGATTGGTATAGTCAACACCTTATTATTTAGTAGCGCAATACGATGCAACTCTAAATAATACAAATTAGGTAACCTATCCATTTACCGGCCCCTGTGATGGCCCTTAATTTCCGCATCACTACGCCATCGAGCTCCACAAAAATTACCACTCTAAAATACGTTTCTATTTCTAACTTGGGCCAGTCAGTGCTTTTCATACTGTAGACTTATCTACTTAGAGCGGCTGCTGGAAGTAAAACAATATGAAGCTTTCTGGGTTTCTAGGGCGTAGTTAAACGTTCGACGTGTTAGCTCTCCCTCGTTATCTGTTGAAAGTAACTTCATAGAAAAGTTTGTCGAAGTTTATCAATGATGAGTAAATTCGGTAAGCGTTATGAACTTTTACTGAATGCATTAATGTGTGCTAGATTTTATTTTAAAAAGTAATTGATATTCCTCCTATGTTTTTATAACGACATACGTGAATCAAAAACTTTTCATCCGTTTTTGCGAAAATTGCGCAGATGGAGGAGTATAAATTTCGTTATCGTTTATACGGTGTGAAGTAAGGCAGAGTGCTATTTAATTTAATCATGATACATAAAAAAGACATTAAATTAATAAAGTAAATATAACACACAATACCGATAAAAATGTTATACACACTATCCATAAAAACACTAGGCATACTGCCCATATAACGTTACACATACTGCCCATATAAATGTAGCACATCCTGCCCATAAAAAAGTACACACACTGCCCATAAACATATTACACACGCTACTCAAAAACTTTACCCATTATATAATTACGGACACTATCACGCGTTTGATACTTTTGTTTACTGAAAATCAAACAATCTTGAAAAACTGTCTTTAATAATGGGCTATGAACAAGATAACTCATCTAGAAAAAGTCAGAAATAATAAATCAAGTTAATGAGCTTTTCATGTTGATCTTACAAATAAATATATATCTAACTAAATAAATGAAACTGAATTACCAAATAATGAAAAATTTAAAGCGTACAACGTTATACACTTTGTTCTTTCACACCGTGAAAGTATATCCACTTTGACAATTTTTCCCGTAGTGTAAAGTGTATTGTCCCTTTTCTCTATTGCTTTAAGGTTCGTATTAGCTAAGAAAAATCTAGAGGTAAATGAGTTTATCATTTATTCAATAGACTTTTACGTTGATTCGAAAGTGAAAGAAAATCTTAAAAGCGTCGACTGCTTCATTCGAGGTTCTATATTCAACCATTTGTATATATAGGGAGGTGGGTAACTGGGAATACAATAGTCTTCGTGATAATTAAAAAAATAAAAATGATAAATTAAATAAAACTATTACCAAAATCGAATTACAACTAAAAACTAAGAAAGGGTAAACAAAATTGTCGACCAAATTTATCGTTCTGTACAGTATTTGTAATCCCAGAGGCCCTAATAGGTTGTTTTTATTTTCTTTCTTTCAGTGAGCAATTAATTATTTTGACAAATTACATATTTTTAGAATGTACTCATTAGGACCTTGAATTTGATGCCCTTACAGCTATGGTTACTTTTTTTATATTTAAAAAAATATATGTTTTTTTTAAATATTCTTGTAAAGCCCTGTCGAATAAACAAACACACCTATACACTCTTTCTATGGACAGTCGTGTTATTAAAGCTGTACCCGCGACTTCGTCCGCGTGGAAAAGTGACTTTTGGCAGCATCTTTAATTTGTAGGATTGCGTACTCAATGAGTAAAACTACAACCATATTGGCAGACTGTCTGTCTGTCACCAGGCTCTATCACACAAACCATGAAAATAAGAGATTTTAATATTTCATAGAATAATGTATTTAACTATTCAACAGATAACGGACATATTTAATAAATGTTTATGAAAAATAATAGTGATTTAAATTTATAATTTTCATGACATTATAAATTAATTACTCTTTGTATAAAATTTTATATACTGCGTGCCAAAAATTGGTGAAATATTGGTGCAGAATTAATTATTTTGTATAGATGATGTACTTTTGTTGCCGTTTCAACAACAATAAGTATATAAGGTGTCCCATACAACAAACGTGATTTTTTGCCGTTGCCACCATACGGCTGTATTTCACGAACCGTGATGATTAGACAGTTGAGATTATCACAGGTGATGTACTTCTGTTGCCGACATACTAAAAGAACAGAATAAAATAAATATTTAAGAGGTCTCACGTACAACAAACGTGATTTTTTGTTCGTTTTCGCTACGGAACCCTTCGTGCACGAGTTAACTAGCACTTAGCCAGTTTTTTTAGGCTAATTATTTTACAAATAAAACACATTTATTCATCAAAAAGCTTTTTACGGTATTTCACGTTATTTGAGCATAAAAAATAAATTAATGTTCAATACTGTAGTAGACCCAAATAATCAAAATCTCTGTAGTTTTTACAATTATTTGACTTATGAACGTGAACAAAGAAAAATATTAAAATTAGTTTGGAAAGCGAAAAAACCTATATATTTATTTTTTTAACATAACGCAAAGATTATGGAAATATATGTACTCTAATCGACTACTTAATCAAAGAAAACAATGTACCTCATATTCTACATTTAAGCAACATGCAATAACTTGACTTTTATATGTCATTCAATTAAAAATTCCAAATAATAGCTTTTATTTGAAAACTCATTTACTGAATAAAAGCATTTATCAACTAACCATGTTTTCAAACGTGATTTATATAATTTTTGTGGCAACAATTATAGTTCATTATTATTAAATATCTTTATAGATATCATAATATGAGTATCTCTTAAGATAGTAGGTTCTAATAAATGGCCAATGTTATTTATTAGGAAATCTTTTGTTTAAATTACAAGTTCTTTCCTCCAGTTCTCAGTAAAACAAACAAACACATCAGTTTTAAAAACACAGTAGCGTCATCTAGAGAATACAGATAGTTGTAGCATTTTATTATTTTGCCAGATTAACAATTCCCCATTAAATTATGTTATTAGAAATACAGCAAAATATAAAACGAAAGTTACTTTGTTTAATAAAAATCGTAAACAATAAAGTCTACGAACATAATAAAAATCAAAAGCTCCTTGTAAAAGTTCAGTAGCGTCATCTAGTGTCCAGTAGAGACAGCCAAATGTGACATTTTATTTTTTCGCGATATTAATAATTCATTGTGTTATTGGAAAAAAACCACAAAATTGTAAACGAAAGCTACTTTATTTGATAAAAATCGAAAAAATGAAGACTAACATAACAAAAATTAAAAACTCGGTTTTAAAAGTATAGTAGTGTCATCTAGTGCTCGGTAAACGCAGCGAAATGTTAATTTTCGTGTACTTATCTAATATAACATATGCAGTTAATATTAGCGACTAAAATTGCACCGATCAAAATTATTCAAAACATTTTTTAATCCCGCGTAGTTTAAATTATTTAATAAAGGATTTAGAAAAAGACTACATAGAATATAATTAAAATGACAAATTGAATTAGTACTATGGTAATATTTAATACCCTATACGAACTTCCACTCCCGTTTTCATCCCTTTATGTGCTTTTTTTCGGGATAAGTCTAAGATAGACATATGCTGCCGTGGATTTTTTTCTAGAACTTTTAAAGAGGATCAC
Source organism: Diatraea saccharalis (assembly GCA_918026875.4). Taxonomy (NCBI): domain Eukaryota; kingdom Metazoa; phylum Arthropoda; class Insecta; order Lepidoptera; family Crambidae; genus Diatraea; species Diatraea saccharalis. The sequence continues at coordinate 2,642,472 of OU893334.1, forward strand.
TTTCCTCATACATGATTAAAAAATGATTTTAAATTAAAATCGTATATAAGACGAAATACATTTAATTATTCATAAGCGTTACAAATAACATAAGCTAAGCGGGAATGTAATTATTTTTTGTAATTGTTTTACTTGATGAGTTAACCAATCGAACATTGTTGTATTTGAAATAGTAAAAAACGTACAAGAACGTATGATAATATACGAGTTTATTCATCTCAGTTCACATTTTGCGCGCCGGTTCCTAAAGTTAGATGCAAGTTTGTACTCCGTAGAGTGATTATTATAAAAGCGTGGAATTATTACACTAATATTAATAATAATAAAATATAAAACTGTGGATTTAACCCTAAAAATAGACAAAAACGATAATTTTGGCTCCACTCTAAATACAAAATTAGGTCATAATCTTTATTTACTAATTAATAAGAAATAAACTTAATTTATTTACTTATTCACAAAATACGCAAAAATAACAATTGTCGTGTAAAATATTGTTTGATGAAAATACTTATAAATTATTAGTCTCAATTTAAACAAAGTAGCATTATAATATCTCTTAACAGTTACGTTATATATGTGTTGAACATAATTGTCGTAAGTATCATAATCTGTTTTGTAACAGATGCATAATATCAATGTGCTACCTAACACCCAACGCCTAAACTTCTTCTATTACTTAGAAAGATATGGCAGAGGTACGGAATGATGTTTTTGATCAATTTCACAGTTACAAGCTATCTTTATCAATGTTCATCCCTGCTCTGTGCAATAGTAAATATTTCTTTACGTCATATGAATGAAGACATACTAACTCTTTTGAATATTTAGGTACCTCCTAGTCTTTATAAATCAGCTTTTTTTCAGACTCAGCTATGATATACTTTGAAGAGTTTAAAGAACTCCCTGATTTTATTCCGTTAAATTCACATAAAGTTTTAGATACACCTATTCCTGCTCCACTGAATGTGCACAAGAAAAATTGAAATAAACTTTGTTTCGTTCAGGGTTCGTGGCTTTATTCAGTTTAAGTTCCAGGTGCCAGGTGTAATGTGCCAGGCTTGAAAATCATTTAATATTTGCGGAAATAAATCTGACGAAAAACGCAAAAAATTAAAAGTCTGTAGAACAACGGCTAGTTAAAGAAATGATAAGTTCTCTATTTGGCTTCATCTCGATATAAGCTTTGAATGTACAAGGTTTCATTCTACTCCATCTGTATAATTTTTATAAATGCGGGCAGAAGCCTAAATATAAAATTTATCTACACTAATATTATAAGGTTTAATATGTATGTTTGTTTGTAACGAAAAGGCTCAAAAAATACTGGACCGATTTTAAAAATTCTTTCACCATTCGAAAGATACATTATCCACAAGTAACATTAGGCTATATTTTATTTTGGAAAAAAATATGGTTCCGTAAGATTTTTGAGTTTTTCCGACACAAGGTGTAAACAATCAATCAGAAAAGTTCCTTATTTTGAGAACGCTGCCTTAACTATAAAAGATAGTACCATAAAATGTTCTAATTAATTGTAGATCTTATAAATATTTACAAATTACATCTTTTTCAAGTGAGCCACAACAACCATTTTTTATTTAAATATCTGGCCTTTTTTTGGACTACATTTCAACGCGTTTATTTTACTCATTCTATTAATCCTTATCAAATAAATTATTTCATCACTAATATGTACAGTTTATGAAGATAATATTTGGTCTTTGAATGATTAAAATTGGACGTTTGATTTTGAAGTTATGGCGAAATTAAAATGTTACGATTTCTGCTGCACGGCCCGTTGCGAAGTGGGCGACACCAAGGCGGGGGTGCGCGTGCGGGAGGGGGGAGGGGAGTTTAGATCTATGAGTCTATTAAAGGTACCAGCAGACCACACGGGATAAGCCGCTGGCGGAAAGATAGTTATCTAAGTTTCAGAGTGCATGTATTAACACAATTTATTTAATATATTTTTGCAAAAGTTTTTTTATCCAATTAGGTATTCTTTATATATTTGTTTGCTGCGAAGAAATACCAGGTTTATATTACACATCGGTTCCTCAAAAAAGGATACAAATAAAATGAGGGAGAGAGTCTGTCACCAGGCTGTATCTTATGACCCATCAAAGTTATACTGATGAAATTTTCACATATGATGTTGTCGCTATAACAAGAATAGCTCAAGAACAAGATAAAATTAGTATTTAAAGAGACTTCCATACAACAAACGTGATGTTTTTGAGCACGGAACCCTTTATGCTCGAATACGACTCGTTGATGTGTTTGCTAATAAATAAAATACGACAGTACTAGATCGAAACTGGTTTATTACTGCTATTGGCTGCACAAAATCTCATAATGTAGAATCATGTGGGTACTTGAATAATGTGTACCCACATACATCACAAATCCTTCCCCTTTAATTTGGAAACCTGTCCAACAACAATTATAAATGTTAATACTAAAAAAATTGTTTATAATTAACAGGCTTTCTTGGTCTACGTACACGAGTATATGGCCTATTCATGTCATTTGTTACAACATTAGTATTAGAAACTTCCTCTTCCATTCTCACCACCCGCGAGTCATCCTCCTCTTTCCGTATTGTACTACTCTCAGTATCAGGGCGATCAACTACGCAAACACCAGAATGGTTGTCACTTGACAAAGTATAACTTTGTAAAGAAGAGCTATCTGCAGGTGGTGGCAATGATAGGGAAGGTGATGAAATCCCCTCTAGGGCAGCAGGCGGCTGCGGCGACGTCTGGGGTGATAGTTCAGCCGCGTGAGCGTCGCCGGATCCTCCCATGTAAACACAATTTGTTTCACCAGTATATTTTATCAATTGGTCAATGTGTCGTCTACATATTACCTCATTTTCAATTACATAAACCTTATACATTCTCTTTCCTAATTTTTGTTTAACAATACCTAATTGCCAACCCTGTTTTCTATTTGTATACCATCTTAACCAAACATAATCACCGGTACAAAAATGTCTAATTACTTCTGTATTCATATCCTTTGAATTGACATTATTTAATTTGTCTGAAACTTTACTCGGTAACACCAAATCTAATCTAGATCGTAAACTACGACCCAACATAAGTTTTGCTGGTGCAATACCATTTGAACAATGTGCTGAATTTCTATAGAGAAACAAAAAATCATATAATTTTTCATCTACAATATTTATCGCTGTACCTTCAGCTAATATACATTTTAACATTTTTTTGCACGTTTTTACAGAGTTCTCAGCTTGTCCATTACTAGCAGGGTGATAAATAGGTGACGTAATATAATGAATACCATTCATTTTGCAAAAGTTGTGAAATTCAAATGAATTTATTTTAACATCATTATCTGACACTATTGTAACAGGTATACCAAATCTCGAAAACAATTCTTTAAGTTTTACAATCAAACATCGTGTGGAGGTGCCGCAGTTCATGAAAATGCATTCTAACCATTTACTAAATGCGTCTATTACTACTAAGTAAACTCTTTGCCCGACCGTTAAGTAATCTATATGAATACGTTGCCAAACGGCATCCGGACGCGGCCACGGGGCGGGGGAGGCTTGTGGCGGGACGCTGCGCGTGCTCACGCATTTCTCACACGAGCCGATCCAAAGTTCGATATCACGGTCGATTCCCGGCCACCACATTCGCTCTCGAGCGTTACTTTTTGTTTTTACTATGCCTAAATGACTTCGATGGAGTTCATGTAACATTTGATTTCGATATTTTGTTGGAATGACAATTCTATGACCTCTAAATAAACATCCGTCAATCTCTTCTAAATCAATTTTACAATGGAAATACGGTCTAATTAACGCACATTTAATATTTCGAGGCCAACCAATTTTTAAATATTTTAATACAGTGCCAATAACTTTATCTTCCTTTATAGCAGTTTTAATATCCTTATATAAAACTGGCAAATTTGTCTCATCTACATGTCTTAACAAAAATAAATTTCGTTCGTCTACTAACTCGATATCAGTTCCTTCGATGTCATTGGAATTTAATGGAGCTCGAGAAAAATAATCCGCCATTACGTTTTTGGCACTATTAATATATTGTATAATATAATTATAAGCAGATAATATTATTGCGTATCTTTGTAAACGCGAAGCTGCCATTACCGAAATACCTACTTTATTACCAAATATAGTTAATAATGGCCTGTGATCTGTACGCAAAATAAATGGCTTTTGACGACCATATAAGTATTGATGGAACCTTTTTACACCGAATATAATAGCCGTCGCTTCTCGCTGAATTTGACTATAATTTTTTTCGCTTAATGACAAAGATCTCGAGGCAAAAGCTAGCGGACGCTCTTCACCATTACTTATATCGCACTGACTGAGCACCGCGCCTAAACCATGCGGACTCGCGTCTACTGTCAAAATCAGCTGAGCATCTGGATTAAAATGTGTTAAAATTCTATTAGATGCCAATTCTTGTTTAATCAATTTAAAAGCAGTTTCTTGTCTTTCTTCCCATTGCCACTGCGCACCTGACCTGAGTAATTCATGTAACGGTTCCAATATAGTTGATACGTTGGGTACAAAATTTCGATAATAATTAATAACACCTAGAAATCTTTTCACCTCTGTGACATTTGTAGGTTTCGGGGCTTTAGAAATGGCTTCTATTTTCTTTGGGCATGTTTGTAGACCGGACTTACTTATTATATAACCTAAATAAGTAACATGAGATTTGAAAAATTCGCATTTTTGTTTCTGTAAACGTAAACCTGCATCCATTAACCTACTAAATACTTCATTTAACCTCTTTAAATGTATTTTTTTATTAGGAGCCGTTACACAAATGTCATCTATCCAACACGAAACTCCTTCTATTCCAGTAAGAAGTGATTCCATCGCACGCTGAAAAATGGCTGGTGCGTTCGCCAAACCGTACACTAATCTAGTAAACTTGAATAATCCCTTACTAGTATTTATGGTTGTAAGCTCCTGTGACGCCTCCGATAAAATAAACTGATTATATGCATTACTGAGATCTAGCTTACTATATGATTCACCACCTCCCAGTCTACTAAATACTTCCTTAATTCGAGGTAGTGGGTATTTATCAATATACATATCTTTATTAATAGTGACAGAAAAATCGCCCGCAATTCTCACATTTCCATTTTGCCTAAGAACTGGGACTATTGGTGAAGCATAATTTGAATGATTTACTGGAACTAAAATACCTAAACTGACTAATCTGTCTATTTCTTCCTCTATTCGGGATTTTAGTGCAAATGGAACTGATCGGGCCTTAAAAAACTTTGGTTGTGAACCTTCTCGTAATTTAATTTCGACTTCAAATTTATTAAACTTGCCAAGTTCGTCTTTAAACAAGGTAGAATATGTATTCAGTAATTGCTGCACCTCAACTGTCGATTTCTCTAATTCAATTTTATTTAAATTGGTTGAAAAAAAACATTTCAAATTTTAACATAAAATCACGCCCCAGTAGTGGCGGACCACCCTTTTTGATAACATAAATTTTCAACTTCTTCATAATATTAAGGTACTTTACATTTGCCTCAAAATAACCAAAAGGCGTAATTTTATGTCCGTTATACAAACACATTCTTAAATTACCCTCCATTAAATTTATAGAAGAAAAATATTTATAATACAATTTCTCAGATATTACGGACACACTTGATCCAGAATCCAGTTCCATATCTAATTCTATTTCATTTAATTTAATTTTAATCTTAATTGGATCATAATTTACAAACCTTAAATTAAAAAGTTCGCATTCCTGGCACGAGTCCTCTTCCGTTAATTTAGAATTTTGTTCCGATTGAATATTATTTACGTGAATTGCACTTTTATTTCGGCACATTTTCATTAAATGACCTTTTACACCGCACAACCGACAATTATAAGCTTTAAATCGGCACTTATCCTTATTATGATTTTTCATTCCACATACCGCACACCGCTTTTGTGACAGTTCAAATGATCCTGTCTTACAAATATTCGTTGATTGTCCACTTATTTTGTAGACAGGCTCCTGTTTAACGACGTCCTGTTGCCGCATTTGCCGAGCGCACGCAACTTGCCTTGCCACCTCGACTGCCCTTGAAAAATTTAACTCGATTGCATTTTGTTCGAAAAGCCGATCACGTTCTGGACTTGCGCCTAGTCCCAGCACAAACTTATCTGTCAGCAATTGTTCGAGCGCCGACCCAAACTCACAATGAATTACGAGTCCCCTTAATCTCGCAGCCCAGTCTTCTATACTTTCACCTTGTGCACGCCGCGCTTCGTAGAATAATTCCCGATCAGCATACGTACACCTCTTGGGTTTAAAGTGATTGTTGAGAGTAGTAACCAGCTCGTCATACGTAACGCTATCAAGTGACTTTGGATGCAGTAAATTACTCGCCAATTGATATGTCTGATCCGATAAGTGCGTTAACAGCAATGCACATTTACTTTCACTTTTAATGCTCGCATTCAATTTTAAATATTGATTTAAACGACTGTAGTATATTTCCCACCGATGAATAGTATGGTCGAAAACAGACAAACTTCCAATTGTAACCGACATTTTGCTTTACGTGAGACCGAAAAAACTCGTCGCCAAATGATGTGTTTGCTAATAAATAAAATACGACAGTACTAGATCGAAACTGGTTTATTACTGCTATTGGCTGCACAAAATCTCATAATGTAGAATCATGTGGGTACTTGAATAATGTGTACCCACATACATCACACTCGTCCTTGGCCGATTTTATTTATTTAATCACAGCTGTATTGAGAGATGCAAAAAGCAACACACGTTTAATATATTTTTAGAAAAATACGAAGAACAGCATTGTATATACACCTAAGTTGATAAGGTTTTCATAAAACAAAGGCGTATTTAAACTTACGTGCTGCAGTATAACGAAAAACACAAGCTGAATTTATTAGTTTACAATAAGTCATAAGAACCGTTTATAAATAGTCCTTAAACTTTTAAAACTCTTTATATTTAACTCTTAAAATTATTAGCAGTATAACAACCGTATTCTGACATTTCAACATTTTGTTCTTGGGAGCCGCGGATACGGCGATTTCTTACTTTTGCTTAAAATTAAAAACAGACCGACGCTGATTTTCGGCTGAATACCATTCAACTCTCTTACTCGGATGCTCATCTCTAACGTTTAATAAGAATAGCAAAAAACTCTGTAACAAATAGCAGTTTTTTAACGAGATTATCAAAAATAATATACCATTTCATTAAATGTTATAAGTATAATGTATTCAGATAGCTTATTTGTAGCTTTAGTCCAGTCTGGGTATGACGTCAACATTATCATATATCAGGGTACCGTTATCTCAGAATTTTAAGCATCACAGCTTTTCGTGAAATGTAAAAGGTTCTGAGATTGATGTGAAAGTATAATTATGGCTAGCACCCCCGAGGTACTTTCTAAGCGCTGATTTTTTTTTTTCTCCTTTCGCAGTTTTATCTCCATTTAATGAATAAAATTTGAATAGAAAAACTTTAAGTACTGGCTGTATTGATATGCCATACTGATATCATATTCTGTAACACTTCTGGTGCTTTTCCCTTTGTTTTTCCTTGCTAGAAAGGAGACAAGAGTTCTATACTTAGACAATCGTAACTTTATAAATTCAGTCAAAAATTATTTAGCGTAAATTGCCTTGTGTTATTATTTTTAAATGTTTACATTTTGCTGCAGTGTGAAGACGGAACAGGTGCCTGGTGGTGCTGATAGCCTCCTAAGGCTGGCCAGGGTGAACAGCAGCGATGCAGGAAACTACACCTGTGCAGTCAGGGGGGCCAGATCACACACAGTATCTGTGCATGTGCTAAACGGTGAGGGTTATCTTAATTAAATAACGGCCAGACAGAGTCAGACTCGGTCCTGGGGGTTCCTTAGTAATATAAAATTAAAACAAAAAGACTTTTCATATGATTCTTTAGTTGGTTTAGTAGTTTCTATAAAGTAGTTTCTATAATAAATTTTGACCCAAATACTTTTCAAGATTTAATTGCAAATGTAGAATTTCCATATTTTTCCTTGAACTTGTCTGATAAAATTGTGCCACTTACCAAATATTATTTTGAATTATCTGTACAATTTCGTCAATTTGACTGTCAGAGAAAGCCTTTTTGGCATTAAGTCCAACATTTTCTATTTTATAGACAAATAAGAATAAATAAACTATCAATAATTCCACAGTCACACACAGTCTTTATCGGTTTTGTAACTACTAGATTGATTTTAAAAAATCTTTTACCTACGGAAAGCTCCATCATAGTCACATTGAATCGAATAAAAAGAAATAGCTAGTAATTAATAATGTGTAAATTGAATTAATGAAATAATTGTGTGACTAAAGTTTTATTTTGTCTTCAATATTATAAGAAACCATAAATTTTAATATCACAGACGCATTTAACATTTAAAAGAAAGAAAATTGGAGAACAAAAGAACTCTAATGATAAAATAAGCAATTACACGCTTCATTTCCTTTGTTTTCGTTTAGTGAAGTCAGTGTTGTCTAAACACGACAAAGCGTCTGAAAAAAAATACGGCTTTATTTTCTAATTCCATTTCAATTGAATATTTTGGTGTATAATATATGTTTAAGTATTAGTAGAATAGAATGGATTAATAGGATTAAAAGTCATGTGCTATTAAGTACTATACACCTTTCAGTACCAAATGCGGAGGTCAAGTATGTAGAATGGGGAAATAAGTTACAAGAGTTTCAAAATAGCAAAATAGAGTTTCAAAAAATTTGTGATAAACTTTTGCTTAATATAAAAAAAAAATGCTCAGATCGCACAGTGTAACACGACGCGGCGACTCAAGACGTCTGGCTAAAATCGCTGAAATTTAATCAATTGCGTGGTCTTTTTCGGAGCTGAGTTTCACGACGTCTTCTGAGACGTGCTGAGCCGCTGCGTTTCGTTACATTTTTTTTTAATATATATTATGAACAGGTCACTAATAAACAAAACTACTACGTTATTTTTTCCATGTTATTATACTCAGTGTACGAAACCCCTAAGATCAAAGACAACCTTTAGTTATTCATTTAGAAAGCAATTAATTAGACCCAATAGAACTGATTTCGAAATCATGCTGTTATTAGAATAGTAAATATAATATCTTGAGTAACAGAGTAAATGTAATTTACTGAGGTAAGTAAGATTTTACCGCGATTTTGTCTGAATAAATTATGGCAAAGTGAAAGATTTTTTTTATTTTCTGACCAGTATTTTCAAAGGCAAAAAACAAACAATATTAAAAATTCTACCTCTTTATAATGTTAGTGTAGATTTGGTACTGAAAATTATCTTATTCTTTATATTACCCACTCAGCTTCTAATTCCGTCAAATCAAATGGTCTTATTTTCTCCCGCGGCTATTTACTTATATAGAATACTTATTTTAATAACTAGAAATACAATTCAATTACTGTGAGTTTGTAAATGAACATAGATAAGAATTAGTGTAGAAAAATAATTATTTTATGCACCTAACCAAAAAATTCTTCAACCGTGAGTTAAAACTTGGTAGCTTGCCAAGTTTTAACTCACGGTTGAAGAATTTTTTGGTGATAATGTCATAATGTCATTTGTAACTTGAATTTCTTTTCCTTTTATCCATCGAAATTGGACGTCAGAAGAAATTTCTTTTGAGTAACAAAAGAAGGTAAAGAGTTGTTGAAAACGGAGCTAATATCAAAGCCTTAATAATAATATAATTAATATAAGACTCTACAGAAAATAGGCCTACAATTACAGTTAAAAATGAGATTACATATGTTTACAGTTATGAAATTAAAGGCTTCAAATGTTTACTGTTTAAATTTACAAAATTAAATGTTTAAAATTGAATTATTTTTTTTGAATCCATTTGAATTTTAAATAAAAATTTACATAAAAAAAATGTAGTTAATTTGAAATAGTTCCACAAGAAAAAACATTTTCATGAAGATTGTGTTTTACATAAATTAATAAATTGTTAGAACGACATTATCGGTATTGATTCATTTATACTGATATTTGATTACATATAACATAAAGATACTTCGCATATTAGTGTTTAGATTATTGTATTAAACATAGTCATGTACACAATTTTAATACGAGAAACAAAGATAAACTTGTTTTGCCGTCATGTAGGCTAAAGAAGGTTCTATCGTCATTTATGGGTCAAGTTGTACACTACTATAACAAAATTCTTATGGAAATTTTAAATTTACCATTACCTATGTTTAAAACCCATATTAAAAATTGTCTACTCAGTAAGGGATATTATACTGTTAATGGATATTTAAACGACAAAACTGCTTGGTGTTAAATATGGCTCATTTACATATATATTAAATTGTTTATCGGTGAGCTTCTTTGGCTACGCATGTGATTGGATTGATGGAAATACTGATTAACTTATATATTGTGTAACATTGTAATGGAAAGTAACTTCAAATTATAATGAAGTCATTTTTCAATCTTGACGCTCTATGAAATAAAATAGGGAGAAAAAAGCAGCCCTTGCCGAGTTTCTTGCCGGTTCTTCTCGGTACAAGGTCTCCCGCCGTAGATTTACGAACCGATGGCATAGCTCTCGACTTTCACAAGTGCTTGTGACACTACAACAGCCTAGACTAAAAAATTAATTTTGTTTTTGATTTTTCTTAATATTTAAATTGAATGCTAATTCGATAATTAGCAGAACATTAGCACATCATGTTAACCTTTTCAATACCCTCATACTATTTAGTAAACAAACAATTTGAATTTGATTCATTTGTTTCAGAGAGCTTGGCCGAGCTACACGCAGCAGCAAACTCCCTTCGTTCAGCGTCAGTGACTACTGTTATAACGTTATTAACCGTTTTAACTGTTATTACTGAAAAACCGTTTATAACAATTGTTATTCTGTTCGCGACACTAACGCACTTTCTGATGTTCGAAGATGTAACAGACGACCGCTTTATTGTACTGTTACCCACGTGATATAAGTTTAGAGAATGTAAATAATTATAATTTTAATTATAAAATGATAAATTATAAATAGTTACTGTGAAATAAAATTTCATTACATAACAACAATTTGTTTTATTTGTAGCTTTGATATGATATTTTTAAACGCTTACACCCGTTTTCACAAAGCCAGAATAAAGCCTTTAGGAAACGCCTAATCTTATGAATCACCTAATCAGATTAGTTTAATTCTAAATAAACATTTTTTTTTAATCGGTAAAATTGGTATATTTTATTTATTTTTTTCCTGTGAGTTTAAGCTACAGGTTTAAGTGCTACTAATATTGTTTTATTCTACAAAAGAGAGCTGTCCACGCAAAATTTACGGTGTAGAGAATTTCGTAGAGAAATATTTAAAGAAAACAATATTTTTCTGTTGCATAGCAATACTACACGTACATAAGAAAACTTTATGATGCATATACAATAATAGTAGTGTTCATATTTTTACCACATGAAATAAACTTGTAATTCCAAGCTTCAGCCTTTAAAAAAAACTATGTTAAATTAAAAAATATATTATTGACCTACCTGTAAATAAATTAAAATTTTATATAAAGAACACGCTTATGTATGAGTGAAAGAATAAAGTTAATGATTATCTTATGGAACGTGTTAGGTTATTAAAACTAATTATGACTTTTACTTATTAAGTTCATTTTATTTTGCAAGAAATTTAAATAAAAGGAACATATCTGATTGTCTATGCATAAAATACCAATAACATTGTTTAATATTATAATGTTGTTAATTAATGATTTTCCATGTTGAACCTGCATGTATAATTAAATAATCATTAAACGTTATTTTTGGAAAGAAATAATAGTAATTATGTCTTAAGTTATAATAATAAGATACGAGTTCTATTATCAATTCACTCTGTGATTCTAAGTTGTTCATTGAAGAATATAAATATAAATACTATTATAAAACAAAATCTATTAAAATATTAATTAATCTCATAAAATTTTAAGTATCGTAAGCATTTATGATTAACAATATCAATTAGTTTCCGTTTCACTTTTATCTCTTAAGTGTTATTTTTGTGTCATGGCACCCTTGTTTTTTTACGGGAAATTAGAGGAGTACTATTATTCTATGGCAATGGCGCTCGTTGCTTTCTTTCGCAAGTTCAGTGAAGATTTTCAGAAAGAGTAAAACGAAAACTAATAGAGGTTGAATACATTTATATAGAGATCAAGACCACAAAATAACTACTGTACAATCTAATTACAAATTAATAAACGGCAAAAGTTATAGAAAGGCGTTTTATTAGTGAGAAATCTTATAAACTTCAGAAGTGGGATCGACACGCGCTTTGTATTCAGGTATTGGTAAATAAAAAAGACTTGCAGGTGAGTGTTTAATCTTACTTATCAACTCTTACTGTTAACGAAAAAAAAAAGAAAACTTATGTAAAAAGTATACAAATTTGTTTTCATTAGCAATTTCATAAAGAGAGTTAACTTCATTAAACGAAACAAACTCGCTAATATGCAATTAATTAATCGTTTGTATTCAGTGAGTTTAATGGCCACCTCTTAGCATATAAATTTAACAAGTCATATCAGCCTTGTTATTTTTCTTAGATGGTAGAGGAAAGTGAAAATACATAACTAATGAGTGTAAAATAATTATTGCTTAACTTTTGGCGTAGGTGGACTTGTATAGGAATAATGTAAACAAAATTTCTATTCTATAGACTAGGTACATTATTATATTACCAATGTCACATTTGTGTTGTTTTTAACATAATAATTTTACAGAAGTTGTAAAGAGTAATAGATAATATGATGATGATTAATTAATATGTACATGTTTTACAGTACAAGTATCACTGTTCATTGTATAATACAATGCCAAGTGACAGACGATCACGGAACCGAAATACGTGTACGCCTGAAAGGCGGCAGTCACTCTCTACCAACAGACGTCGAGCTGGTGAAGTTAAAAGAAGGCGGTCGCGATCCAGCTCTAGGCGCCAGTCGCGATCCAGCGCTAGGCGCCAGTCGCGATCTAGCTCTAGGCGCCAGTCGCGATCCAAGTTAAGGCGCCAATCGCGATCCGCTACGAGTCTACGAGCACGGTACTCGCGAAGCCAGCGCATGCGATCACGGAGCAGGAGAAGACGTCATGCCCGATCGTCAGGGCGTGAAAGCAGGTCTCGTTCACTGTCAAGGTCAGACACGTTGGTATCACATAGCATACGTGCTAATAAGTATAATAATAATACATCTGCATTACGCTCACGAACTAGACATTGTGAACTACCTAGCCATAAGTTGGTGTGTAATACATGTAAATCAGTAAACCATAAAATCGATTCTGCTTGTTCAATTAATAACAATAGTTATACTCAACAAAACGATTGTATAAATTATGAAAATGACAAAAATAATGAAGATACATATCCTCACCGATCAACCTCTATCTCGGGTAATGATAACTTACATTCTAACTCCAAGCCAGTAGCAATTATAACTAAAACTAACAATGAGGTTGATTCTAATAAAAAGTTAATGGATAGTATTAGTCAGGTTCTGCAAGCTGTTTCCACCATTAATCCTTCAAACAAAGATAAATTTTCAATTATTAATGTAATACCTGAGTTTGATCCGAAATTAAAGAATCAAACTATTACTACATGGTTAAATAAAGTTAATGAGTGTGCAATGATATATAGTTGGGATAGTCAACAGACTGCTTGTTACGCTATGCCAAACTCATGGGTACTGCTAAATGATGGTATGAAGGTCAACCATCAGTTATAAATACATGGGAAGTTTGGCAAGATAAACTTAAAACTGCTTTTCCAACATATGAAAATTATGGACGTTTAATTACTGAAATGATTAATATTAGAGCTAAGTTTGGGGATGATTTAGAGGAATATTACTATGAGAAAATAATAGCTTTAAATCGTTGTAGTATTAGTGAAAAAAAAATGCAATTGACTGTATTGTTTTTGGTATAGAGGATAGGACTGTTCAATATGGTGCTGAGGCTGTCGGTTTTCAAGATGCTGATAAGTTATTAGGTTATTTACGAAGTATAAAGCGTGAGAAATTTGAGAACAATAAAAAGTTTAGTAGATTAAATGTTGATTCAAATCGTAAATCATTAAAGATTGATCATGGTAGCCAGATCAAATGTTTTAATTGCCAAGACGTTGGACATATATTTCATAATTGTAAAAAACCTGTACTTAAATGTCAAAAATGTTTAAGAGTAGGTCATGATGACCCTAACTGCATAGAGAAATTTTGAAAGTTAAACCAGAAATTAAATCATTATGACTAGTTAATGCAGGTGAATCATTAGATAATAAATTTAAAAAAAAAGGTTTATATACAGGATTCAAAGTTAGATGCATATGTAGATTTTAGTAGTCAAGGCACACTAATTAAGGAATCAGTAGATAGGGACATTCTTACTCTCGATCATTGGAATTTTGAAAACCTGCCATCTTTAAGAGGTTTTGGTAATTCGGTTATTCAATCTATAGGTACATGTTCAGTAAACCTTTCAATAGACCTAGTGAAAGTCAAAGTAGAGATAATAATAGTACCTGACTGTTTTCTTAACTACGATGTCCTGATTGGCCAGACTGTGACAGAACAACCTCACATTGAGATTCTCAAGGACAGTAAAAATTTAATAATAAAATTGAAATCTCCAATAAGGGAATGTTACACTCTTAAAATATACACAAATGTAAGAATATATGTGGATGCTATGATAAAAATTAAAGTTGGCAGTGATTTTACTGGGCATATCTATATTGAGGATAGTTTCAGGCAAAAATATAAATTAGTAGGTGGAATAATTTCTGTTAAAGATGGAGTAGGTTATATACATATAGAAAATTCAAGAAAACTTTTCTTAGAATTCCAGGCTGATGAAAAATTGACCAGGGGTATTTTGTGGGTGGAAACTAAATTTTTAAATATTAATAAATAAATTATAAAATAATTTAAAAAAATATATATATTATTATAAAGTAATAAAGAAAAATTAATTATTATTAAATAATTAAAAAATAAACTGTTATTACTTAAAAAATTAAATTATTATTATTATTAATAATATATGTCACGTAAACGATTATCTTACGCAAGATGATTTGCATGTGAGTAATAATCTTAGTCACAAAGGGAAACATCGTTTGTTAGCATTAGTAAATCAATACAGAGATTGCTTTGCCAAAAATCTAACAGAATTGGTTGCACTAATGTTACATCCATGGAAATAGAACTCAAAGATTCCAGCCCTGTTGTATATCGTCCTTATCGTCTTAGTCATTCAGAACGAGCAGAAGTTGGGTCCATGATAGATGAGCTACTGCAAAATAAAATAAGAGAATCATCTTCGCCATATGCGTCCCCAATCTTATTAATCAAAAAGAAAACTGGTGATAAACGTTTATGTATTGATTATCGTGCTCTAAATAACAAAACAGATAGGTTAGCTGGTAATGTATACTTCAGCACGCTAGATTTATCATCAGGCTATTAGCAAATGCTCCTGCTGTTTTTTCAGAAAACAATTAATATGGTGTTAGGAAATGCACGATTTGACTCAGCTTTAGCATATATGGATGACATTTTAGTGCCATCAAATTCTTTTGAGCAAGGTTTAGAAAGACTCCCAAACTATATTTGAAAATTTACATCAATCGGGTTTAACTTTGAAACCACAAAAATGTTCCTTTTTTAAGAAAGAAGTTGATTATTTGGGCTTTGAAGTCTCTGGTGCTGGTATAAAACCCGGATTGCGTAAGGTAGAAGCCGTCAATAATTTTCCCACCCCAAAAGATGTTCATAATGTAAGACAGATAGTAGGTCTAGCCAGTTTTTTTAGGAGATTTATTAAAGGTTTTGCGCAAGTTATTAGACCGTTAACTAAATTACTAAAAAAGAATGTAGTTTGGCAATGGGGTGTAGAACAGGACCAAGCATTTAAGGAAATTAAATTACTTTTATCATCCAGACCAGTCCTAGCTTTGTACGATCCATCTGCTGAGACACAGATTCATACTGATGCAAGTAAGCTTGGAATTGGTGGCGTATTATTACAAAAACAAAAAAACGGTGACTTTAAACCAGTAGCCTATTATAGTCGACAAACTTCTCCTGAAGAATCCCATTTTTCCTCATATGAATTAGAAACCATGGCAGTCATAGCCTCCTTAATGAAATTTAGACCATATGTTTTAGGGTTGAGTTTTACAGTTGTGACAGATTGTAATTCACTTAGGACAACGTTTCAAAAAAAAAAGAGTTATGATTCCTTGGGTTGCTAGATGGTGGAGCTTAATTCAGGAATATGACTGCAATATAATGTATAGGCCTGGACATAACATGACACATGTTGATGCTTTAAGTAGAAACCCAGTCTCTAATGAAGTAGGTTTTTCCTTAATGCCATAGAGACTTTAGATGTTATGACTGTTGATAGTGATTGGTTACTCACAGTCCAATCTAATGATTCAGAGATAAATCGTATCAAAGAAATTTTATCAAATCCTCAATTCGATAATTTGGTCGACATAAAAATGTATATATTTTAGTTATTATAGATGCATATACAAAATTCATAGTTTTGAAAGCAGTAAAAAAAAAAAAACACAAGGTCAAACACAAGTATTTCGGTTCTTAGAGAATATTTTGGTACATTTGGGTTGCCAAAACGTCTAATTAGTGACCGCGGAACCTCGTTCACAAGTGCAAAGTTTAAAAAATTTGTATTAGGATTAGGAATTAAACATATTCAAAACGCAGTTGCTTCACCAAGGGCCAATGGCCAAGTAGAAAGGTACAATCGCACGATATTAGATGCTTTAGCTGCACAAAATTACGGACATGATGAGAAATTATGGGATGAAAAGTTACTACAAGTACAATGGGGCTTGAACAATACAATTAACAAATGTACGGGAAAATCACCTTCAGAAGTTTTGGGGTTAAACTAAAGAATACGAATGAAGGCAATATTGTTACAGAAATCGAAAACGAATTGACGTTCGAATCTTCGAGTAGTCTAGTCGAGAATAATGATACTGAAATATTAAATAACACCGAAAACAATACTCCTTCGACTCCTGTAGAATTTCATTCGGATGTTATATCATCTGAAAACCAGACCAATGTTATGAATGAGCCTATAAATAGTCCAAATCATAGTGATTTAATAGGACAAAACGACGACAATATAATTTCTAACACAAAAATCGATAAGGTTAGATCTGAAGTAGATAATTATATATTAAAATCTCAGAAACAACACAAAAATATGTTTTGATGAAAATAGGAGACGAGGTAGGAAATATAAAGTAGGGGGCTTGGTAAGGATTGAAAAGGTAGTACATATTATAGGAAAAAGTAGAAAGTTGCTACCAAAATTATCGAGACCGTATAAAATTACTAAAATATTAGACAACGATAGGTATGAAGTTAGTGATACACCTATTACAAAGAAGGGTAATAAATTATATACAGGTGTTTATGCCGTGGATAAAATATTTCCATGGTTATGTTTTAACGACAAACAAAATGATTCAGACAGTGTTGATAGTGATGACGATGAGAATGATTAGAAAAAAAAAATGTATATATCTATATATTAAGTTTATCGTGACTTTATATGGCCATTATATAATAAAAAAAAAAATAAAAATAAAATCTCAAAATTAGTATCTGTGAATTAAATAAATAGTAGATTTTATATACAGTAAATACATACATTTTGAATAAATATATTGTTTGTAATAAATGATTTGAATTCTATTTATAAGATATGTTATTAAATTACTTTGCCTGGACTCTTTTTACTGATCATGTTTAATAGTTAAGTAAGTTAAGTTAACAAGCTATAAAAGTGTGCCATATTTTATGAATGTTTAAAAGGCATAGTAGACTTTATTGATTTACGCAACGTGTGAAATCTATTATATATGAGTACAAAGTGTACCGATCGCAACGTGCGAAATATAAACTGATATCAAGTACAACGTGTACTGATCGCAACGTGCGAAATACAAACTGATATACAAGTACAAAGTGTACCGATCGCAACGTGCGAAATATAAACTGATATCAAGTACAACGTGTACTGATCGCAACGTGCGAAATACAAACTGATATACAAGTACAACGTGTACTGAATCGCAACGTGCGAAATATAAACTGATATATAAGTACAACGTGTACTGAATCGCAACGTGCGAAATTTATATGTACTAATAAACAAGTACAACGTGTACTAATTAAAAATGCTAAATAAAAACTATTACTATTATAATATATAGAAGTGTGTGTATGTATTTATGTGCAAAGTGCACAGATTTCGATACAGCATAATGTATGCTGAAATACAAAGTTGATGTATTGAGCGCAAAGTGCGCATTTGTACGTATATTTTTTTTAAATAAGCTTATCGTTTACCAATGTGCAGAAGTAAAATTATGGTTTTTGTTATATTTAATCGAAAAATGTATGTAACTACTTAGTTATTTTTACTTAAATGTTTGTAGTGCATATTCACGAGGACGTGAATGTAAATCAGGATGGACGAGCTGTTAGGTTATTAAAACTAATTATGACTTTTACTTATTAAGTTCATTTTATTTTGCAAGAAATTTAAATAAAAGGAACATATCTGATTGTCTATGCATAAAATACCAATAACATTGTTTAATATTATAATGTTGTTAATTAATGATTTTCCATGTTGAACCTGCATGTATAATTAAATAATCATTAAACGTTATTTTTGGAAAGAAATAATAGTAATTATGTCTTAAGTTATAATAATAAGATACGAGTTCTATTATCAATTCACTCTGTGATTCTAAGTTGTTCATTGAAGAATATAAATATAAATACTATTATAAAACAAAATCTATTAAAATATTAATTAATCTCATAAAATTTTAAGTATCGTAAGCATTTATGATTAACAATATCAATTAGTTTCCGTTTCACTTTTATCTCTTAAGTGTTATTTTTGTGTCATGGCACCCTTGTTTTTTTACGGGAAATTAGAGGAGTACTATTATTCTATGGCAATGGCGCTCGTTGCTTTCTTTCGCAAGTTCAGTGAAGATTTTCAGAAAGAGTAAAACGAAAACTAATAGAGGTTGAATACATTTATATAGAGATCAAGACCACAAAATAACTACTGTACAATCTAATTACAAATTAATAAACGGCAAAAGTTATAGAAAGGCGTTTTATTAGTGAGAAATCTTATAAACGTAATGCATGGAATTAATAACCTAAGCTTTGGTGTATACTGACTATTGTCAGTATGGTAATTATTAAGTACACATAGCATATTAGCTTACCAGCTCTTTATTATCTAATAAAGAGCTGGTAAGTTTTTTAGATTATTCTCTTGTCTTATATACCTATAAAGCAAAATAAAAATTACATCATCTCTGTACCGTTACAAATCAAGTATATCAGTCCTAATAAAGTAACAAAGTCGTTATTCTACTGTGTATACTATGAATATTTGCTTGACATGCGAGTATACGTTTTCGATTGCGCTGTCATTGCGATCGTGTTTATGATGTGGGGAGCTAAGGTGAAATCTCTTTTTTTTCTGACCACACTCTTAATGTTATTAGATGTTTCCTAATCATTGGTAATATGCATTTTACGTTGGGCGATTTCTTAATATTTAGGCAACAGATTTGGGCGAATCCTCAGCTTACTCAAAATCGGCATAAGTCTGATGTTGTTAAATATATTGGATGATGGGTTGACCTTTGTCTTTAAAAAAAATGCTATAAGTGTTAAAGTAAAGCAATAGGTAACCAAAATACTACTTTTAATAGTCTTAGTACCTACGCATACAGTTATAGTTTCTGTTTTCTATAGTACCTAAAGCATGTTGCAAATGCAGCGGAGACCAACGACTTAATGTATCTTCCGAAGCACGAAGGAGAGAAACTGATGCGTTTATAAGGTCTATATTATGAACAAACTTTTCATATAACATGTTACATCATTCAAAATAATGTCTGACAGACAAATGGTGTAGTATTCAAACTTTTCGTTGAAGTCTTCGATCAGAATCAAGTCAAAGAAAAATTGGTGAAAGTTAAAGATAATTTTATAAGTAATTGAACAAAGCATCTGTCGCTCCCGGGAGGGGCAAAGTTACGCGAACAGATGTGTTGGCTCCTTGAGAATTCTCGATAACATTATTGTAATCTTCTAAGCGTATCTTGAATGTTAATGTAACGAAAACATAGTTCGGAACATTGTCACGGTTAAGTTAAAATTACAGTACACCAAGAAGGTAAAATCACTCATCACAGATTTTCGAATCGAAACAAAAATGTATAATTTCGCGCCGTTTGCATTGCCAAAATCAAGCTACTACAACAGCCATCATTGTCACCCACCATCACTACATATTATTATACGCTGGGCTCCAAGTGAAAGTGAAATCCGACCCAGCAGTAGAGACAACAATATTACAAGATATTGACGATACCAAAAGGAGTTTCTACACGAAAACTTTTTATTAATTTAGTACTGGCACATAACATATATTCACTTAATTTAAATTAAAAATAAATGTCTAATATATGTCACTATAGGGATGACGACAGGTTAAAAAAAGAAAGAATATTTATTCTTAATACAAAATGCTTAAAAAATCCACTTGGTCCCTGGCACCCTGAGATGGGAATCGAACCCAAGACCTTTCGCAATTTTAAGCATAAAGAATGAAGAATAATTTTCAGTATGGCATTGTGAATGCAAAATTAATCAAAATATAATAAAGTATATTTAGTCCGTCAGTCAGATAATAAAGAAAAATATATATTAGATACCTATTTTTTAACTTCAATTTAACAAGAAATAGCTTAGATAGTAGGCATTAAAGTTGGGGAGTGGGGGCTCACTACGACACAGTTTGTAGAAAATGTACAAAAGCGTGACGTCGTCGCCGTAATTTAATGATTGCGCAAAAATTAAAAAATAATAACTGAATGACTTAGTTGTTATCAGTCCAAAAAAGCGGAGAATTTTCGAATTGAGTAAATTGAATTTACTCAAACTGTAACTAAATATAGACTCCAAACACAAGAAGCACATTACAGATGATTCTGAACCAAAGAATTAAACAGATGAATTTTGGTTCCGATCCTAGTAAATTGTTTAGGTTTGATAAATCCCAGCATCTTACTGGCTTTTGTTACTTTTGAATCTGCATGCAAATCAAACTTCAATCCACCGTCTATAACAACATCAAGGTCACGAACAGTATCCAATGAATTGAGCTTGACGCCACCCAACTCATAACTTAACGCAAAAGATTTTCTCTTCCTGGAATATTTGATATGATAATATTTTTCAGTACTAATAGCCATACAGTTCGCTCGTACAGTTCATTCATCTATACGGGCAAGGTCATCTTCCATTCATCAGAGTTTTTTGTTATATAGTAGTAGTATAATGTAATTGTATGGATTGAAAATTTGGCATGGAGTCTTTACACCACGACGTTTTTTTTTTGTATAAAATGGAGGGCAAATGACTGCGCTCCACCTGATGGTAAGCGGAGGCGCAGTCCAAACGCGAGGACAGCTAGCGAAAACAGTACGTAGGTACTGCACTAGCCAACCTCACCTTGCCGACCTGCAAGGTGCTTATTCACGCCCCGCTTGAAGGACCCCATGTCATAGGAAGGAGGGAATACATGGGCCGGGAGACAATTCCTTTTTTTGGAAGTTCGACAAAGAAATGAGTCGCCAAATTTCTTTGTACGCGAAGGAATCGTTGCCACAGTTAGTTGGTGGCAACGCAAACCAGCACGTGTGATCCTGAGGAGGAAGGGAGATGGGGGAATAAGAGAAAAGAGTTCTTCAGAGCATTCACCATGGTAGAGACGGTAGAAGACGCTGAGTGAAGCAACGTCTCGGCGCAGTTGCAGGCTTTCTAGGTTCTTGGTGACTTCGCCATTGCTAATAATGCGTACTGCGCGGCGCTGCAATCTATCCAAAGCATCGAGTAAGTACCTAGCGGAGCCATCCCAAAGGTGCGAGCAATACTCCACGCATGATCGGACCTGCATTTTGTATAGCAGGCACAGTTGTTCGGGCGTGAAAAAACGCCGCACCTTGTTCAGGACACCGAGTTTACGTGATGCTGTTTTAATAACAGACTCGATGTGGTTTTTGGGATTCAGATCACAGCGCACTTCCATCCCGAGCATGTTGATGCTGCTCTGTAGAGGCAAGGTTGTGCCCTGAAGAGAGGGAAGGGAAGGGAATGGAGGGGTCTTGGCGGTAAATACGCAAACCTGAGTTTTCTTGGCATTGAACTCAACCAGATTTTCAGCACCCATTTCGATATGAGATCCAGAACGTGATTGAGCTCAATGACAAGATTCTCTCTTTTCTCCAGGATTTCCGCTCGTCTGACCGTAGGAGCCCCGTGATATCCCACATGCACTGTGCTATCGTCTGCATAGCAAGTTGCTGGAACCATCACCAGGCCCTATAAACCGATATGGTGGGCTGTTTCATCGTCTGATCTGCTTTAACTTTGTTGAAGTTATATCAAAAATTGATCATCAAAGTTTACACGCGTAGACATGCATTCCTTTTGTGTTAAATGGATGTAATTAAAGAGAACGACCTATATGTAAAACATCTATATAAACTTCATATTTTTTTTTTGTAATCTGACGTATTTAAATGCACTGTATTAACTGTAGACAAATAAAGTATGAGTATAAAAATAATTACAGATTGGAAAAAACCATGGCAGTTTTGTGTATATACGAGGCATCATTTCACACATGACATCAGATTTACTAATGCTTTCGCGAGTTAGTACAAGTATTAGCGTTAAATATTAATAATCCAAAACGTTAGTTAAATCCCCAAGTTGAATCATTTCTAAGTCGTTAGTTCAGTTAACTCGCAAAGATTATGTCGAATTGAATATAGCGCTTTGAAACTAAACAAATGTCTAAGAAGCTGTAAGGGAACTTGCTTCGTTTATGAATGTGTCGTGTGGTACAAGCGGTGAACGCAAACTATTTTATCATCATCATCATCATCAGCCCATATTCGTCCACTGCTGGACATAGGCCTCCCCAATTGCACGCCATCTATTTCGATTTTCGGCTGTTCGCATCCAGCTCCTGCCAGCCATCTTGCGCAAATCATCGCTCCATCGCGCCTGAGGACGTCCTACACTACGTTTGCCGAGACGCGGTCTCCACTCAAGAACTCGTTTACCCCAACGGTTATCGGTTCTGCGGCTAATATGGCCAGCCCACTGCCACTTCAGCTTGCTAATCCGGTGGGCTATGTCGATAACCTTGGTTCTCTGCCGGATCACCTCATTTTTGATTCGATCCCGCAGAGAAACGCCGAGCATAGCCCTTTCCATAGCGCGCTGAGCGACTTTCAACTTGTGGACCAGCCGTGCCGTCAGTGTCTACGTTTCGGCTCCGTATGTCATAAACTATTTTATAATCTATATTAATATTGTACAGAGGTAAGAGCTGATATTTTTTTAATAACTTTGAGACTCCAAAACTACTGGACTGATTTTAAAAAGTATGTAAACTATGTGAAACTACAATATTGTTTTTTTTTTTAAATATTACTTTATTTAGTTTATAACAAAACACAAAGAAAACGTTAAAAAATCAGATGCCTTAAAATAAATTAAAATTCATTATGATAACAAACAAAATATAATCAATAAAAATAAAAACAATATTTTCCTTATTAATTTACTTACCCTTAAACTATATATATGAGTATTTCACATTATATTTTATCAATTCAATATAATTTTTTCAATAAATTACCTGCAAAAATAACACCATACATTATTTTTGACAATAGCTTTTTCTCTCAGGTAAATCGCTGCCGCGTTTCAATTGAAAGCAGCCAAGATTTACCCAGCTACACACAAATTACATTTAAAGATTAAACTATACTAATATTGAAGAGGGTGTGTGAATTTCCTAAATCGGTACTTATGCGATAGGAAGAAGGGGGGAATCTCTATATTCGTGGCATTATATTTGAAAAACTTACTTATTTTTATTTTGAAATCAGCATATACAATGCTTCTTTCTTTTTAAATAACCGTCTTTGATAACACGCTGGACTTGCTAATGAATATCTATGTTAGTTTTATAGTGGTTTGATTGATCCGAAACAACTGGATCGATGTATCATTCTCTTTCAACCACGGGAACGAATGACATAAATAGTAATTTATGCGGGCAAAGTCACGGGAAAACAGCTAGCCTACTAGTGTGTCCCAGCACTAGCACACGGCGGTTTGAATGCATCGTCATCGCGAACTTTTCTCAAGACTTCTACCACTCGGCCAGCACGCATTATTAAAATAATATATGTATAGCCTGATACAAATACGAGAAAAACGGAAATAATTCGATATAAGCCTGGAATTACCCTCCAATCCGCATTGGGCCAGCGTGGAGGGTCATGGCCCATCCTCCTTAACCATCCATAAGGAAGACCTGAGCCCCTGCAGTGGGGACGTAAAAGGGCTGATGATGATGATGATGAAGCCTGGAATATTGTTAATCGAGTTTGTGAGCCAATTACAAGAGACTATATTTAAGAATCCATCTCATTTTAGTTACGGAAGGTATAAAAAAAACATCAAGTCAAAAAACCTTCATTTCCATCACGCAAAATTACTAACACGACTTTTTTTCACAAATTATGGTTTTATTTATCATAGCGACAATGAAAATTACTGAAATCCAACTAAAAATTTTACAGGAAATAGTCCTTTTTATTAAACTTTATTTTTTACTTTTTTGTAGTAGATGTAGTAGTTTAATATGATAAAACCTTTGTTTAAAGTATTTCTGAGTGGATTTTAATGATATTTAGTAGAATATGTGTTTAACTCAAAAGTCTGCTGTATATATTTCGTGTTATATTTTTGCTTCATAAATAATTATAAGGGTATGCAATATTCCCATGGAAATTTTCATTGGATTCAAAACAAAATATACTTAACGCAATATAGTAATATCGATTGAAGTCGTATTTCATTGTTAATATTATTGATCTTTTTACAAATATTTTTTAAATATTTATTGTCCGTGTTTTTATAAAAATATGAGTTTCCAAATATAATAATAGGAATATTTATGTATTTCATGGAAGTAATATATTTACAGATGAATTTTTGCTTATCATGCCATTGAGAAATTAAAGGTATTTTTTTTTTACTAATAATCCGAAAGAAAATGTCGATGAATTAATTCATATATTAAAAAGAAAATATATGATACCCTCACAATAAAAAAACAGCTGTTATGTTTTAATGTTTGATCTCCACATTGAAAGTTGGTATTTGTATCAAACTAATAGTCACCGTCACATTCTTTATCTGTATTTTCAATATACATTGAGTAAACATCATATTAGCAACCAGCGCAATGTTTTATTTCACAGGTAACAATTTGTTAATAAGTTCAAAAAATTCGTAAGCCTTTTACATATTCACTAAGCTTATTTCAAAAGTTCTATTTGGACGTAGTATAAAACAAAGTTGCTTCCCGATGTCTGTACCTTTTAAACTTAATATTTTAAATCTATCGGTATCTTTTAAACTATACAAAGGATTTTAATGAGTCTTTAATACACAGAATGATACAAGAGGAAGGTTCATATGTGTCACAGGACCACGCGAGAGCTAGTAAAGAGTAATATAGAAAACAAATTCAGTATTTCATTTTAGCTATAGTATTTCATATTTCACTTTTATTCAAGTGTTTTTAAGATTTTTTTTACCGTATAACGTAACTTACGTTATACTGGTGAATCGATATTGGATAGTTATCATTTGGATGTTATGCGAGTAAGGTCGTCTACCGAAGTATATATTTCTATGATGAAAACTAAATGTGTTCTTAGCTTTTCTTACATACCACAGTATATAGATATAAAGTAAAATTTATTTAATTTTAAAAATTATTTTATATTAGTAAATGTTTTACTTGTATATAAACATATGAAATATATTATACAAAATCACATACATTGCTCAGTTTCCAAGAGGAGTAGCTTCAGCCCCCGTATTATAGAGTATCTGAGACAACAAAGGTATCACAAGACCTGAGACGTGAAAGTGCATTTTCTAAATTGACCCGCCCGGGAATCGATCCCTAGACCTCAGAGATGGCGACACCTTGAAACCGCCATGCGAACCACTCTGATACGGAGATCGTCAAATCAATGGCGTTCTATTTGAATGGCATACTACTTATTTAATAATTACCTTGGCCCCAAATAATTACCTATCAAGCGGAGGTCGAGCGGAGGTTTGACCGGCTAGTCTGAGTCTTGACCATGAGCATGGCTGAAAAATGAATTCAGCCCAGGTTTTTAACAAAAATCATTAAATTCATAAAAAAAAATTTCAATTTTCCTTAGAGATGCAGGACACAGTGGTGAAGAGTGGCCAAGATATATACATGAAGGATATAACATAAAATGATAGGTTTTAGGAACACAATGGATACCATTGATATATGATATTAGTATCATATTACTAAAGTGTGTCTAAGCACACTCATATTATTTGATCTGGTCTCTATTTATTTGTCACGATTTTTATATTCCTTGGAGCTTACCATTTTGTTGCTCTCTCGTAGGTACTTGCGATGACAATTGTAAAAACTATTCGACCTCTGGCGTGCGTCTCATAAGAAGCGCGGGGAAAAAGGAGAATTATTCTTTTCTGCGTATCCTAAAATGCGCTGCTTGCTAGCCTAAATTTTTTTACGTTTTTAAGTATGTTTTTTCGATTGACGGCTGTTTTTAACGTTGATTTTATGACAGGCTAGCTTTTCACTAGCGGGTTTGCTTGCGTAGTCATGTATACATAAATCTTTATCTTGAATCACTATGTATTGTATGAAAACTATTTTAAAAGCCATTGTTACGAATGAAAAGCCATTGTTTAATTGAATACATCTTAGTGTACCGATAGCGGGATGCGACTTTGTTTTAAACTATATATATATAAATATATATAGCACTGCAGAAGGTGATAATATGAAGAAATTAATTTTGAAAAAACAAAACTAGACGCGCGCTCAGTCTCAACGCGAAATCCCAGACAGATAGGAAAATTTATGATTATTAAAAACCTCTGTTTAATGTCTAAATACATAAAAGTCAATTAAATATTATTGTGTTGTATTATCTAGTTTAATTAACTTTAACAAAAACACATCAGTTTATAATTATAAAGCTACAGTTTAAAGACAAATTTAGCGCCGAATTTGCAATTTACCACTAAAAGAATTTGTACTCTACGCTTAGCCTGTTAAAGTTATAAACAGATTAATTGTTTCATTAGAGGCCTCTCTTTGAAACGTAATAATTAGATCAACCCCTAAACGAGATTACCGTGACCGTACCAATTTGCTTTATCGCCGCCGTAACTTCCAATGCTGCTGAAACAGTTTAAAAAGGTCCGTGGATAAGGTTATAATTGAGTCTGGTATTGAACGAATTTATTGCTTTCAACTTATATACAAAATCAATTTAAGCGTTCAGTCAAAATTAAACGCTAACGCTTCAATTGTAAGATGAGAGTTAATTTTGGATTCTTGCAATGTTGGATATAGTGATATTTTGCAAAGCATTATTCTCTGTCTCCAACTCCTTATGAGGTGTGGCGTGTTTATATTAACCGATGACTTCCGCTTGTGCCGTGTCTGTTATTATTGTTGGCTCTATTATTGTTGGCGCCAAATAAATGAAACTTGTGCCCTGTTACGTCCCCACTGTAGGATGTCAGGCCTTCTTAATGAATGGTTAAGGAGAATGGGCCGTGACCCTCCACTCGGGTCCAATGCGGATTGGAGAGTATTTACGATTGCAGATGCTTAACGTGCCTTCCGAGGCAAAGAGTAGCTCGAGATAATATTTTTGGTTACCCATCCCGTGACCGACCCTTGCGAAAGTTGTTTAACATCAGTGATCGCGGGTCGCGGCGCTTGTCCACTACGCTAACGTGCTAATAATAAATATATTAAGAGAAATTTCGTGATATGACCCACCCATGTGCACAAAAGCGCCTTTACAAGCCTATGAGTTAAGTTTACTTTGTCGAATTCCTTTCACATGCACGCTCATTGAAACATACGAGAAAACATTGCAAGCGTGCCAGTTGGATCGGTAATGCTAGATTTTGTCACCAAATTTGCAATTAATAGTATAATAAACAATTAGAACTACATTCGGTTCTTAAGTGATACTTTAAAAGCAAACAGGCAGCTGTAAATTTTTTCCATTACCTTAGGGGTTTGTGTTCCAATTTAAATATTGATTGAATATTCCTTAGTTTTTATGTGTATATAAGTTTTCGGATCAAAAGAATAAATCGACTATTTATGTACACGAAGGAGTATTTTACGCACAAGTAAAAGGTACAGTAAATCACAAGAATAAACGTAAAATAGTTCGCAGACAAATAGAAAGACAAATAGAATTCGCATTTCCAAAGCAGGTAATAAAATTTTTTGCATTAATTAAATGTAAATTATAATTATAAATATTATAAGATGAATGAAAATAAATGTAGGAAAATCCCCAACACCAACTTTGTTTTTATAGTTTATTTAGTTGCTTAAACAATAATATTTCCATTTTTTAGATATCTTTCACAAATCAAAATGTGAAATAACTTGACGTATGTCAACAGATCGGTTCGCTTGACGTGCCGCACGCGAATTCTTAGTTCTATTGAAGTGGTACAATATTGTAGTCATATCGTATCCGACAGATGTGTATTGTGTATATCCTGTCATAAATTCACTATAAACCAATAATAACAAGAAGTTACTTAATTTTTATAAATATAATACGATGAGAAAGAGTAAGATTAAAAAATACTACCTACTTACTACTACTACTATTTATATTTTCACGCCGCATCCGTGACGGGGTAGGCAGAGTGGACCGAACGCCAAAATCTTTCACCTCGCCTACTTTTATTACTCTTCTCATACTTACTTGTCGGTATTTGTCGCTACTGACATCACCTTCTAAAAGCACGCGATTGATTTGTGATCGTGAAAATCGTGGCCTTCCAAGACCTCTTCACCTTTATTTTTCGCGTTGTATCACAGTTTTGTCATTCTATCATCCGGCATTCTTTGGTCATGTACGAACCAACGGAGCACGCTTCTGTCGATGTTTACACCGACGCTATATTTCAAGTCAAATCTCATTCTTATCTCTTCATTCCGAATGTTAATTCTAGTAAAATCTTTATATTAATATTTTCTTCGTTTATATATATAAATTTTCTTATATTCACCATTTCCTGGTAATAAGGATCACATCAAAAGAATCATTCAATTCGATGCCCTCGTTCAGAAGTTATGCGCGTACTTCCCTATTAGAGTATGAAACAAAATACCGTTACTTTATATTAGCTGGGCGTGTAAACGGACCAATTTTTATCGAAAATATTGTTACTTCGACAAATACTTCGAGTCGGCGAATACCAAATCCAAGTTCTTCGTATACAACATATTTCAGACACAATCACATATTTCGTTGAGATTTTCCCGCTCACCGTAAAATGAGATGACGAAGCTCAATTCTTCGTTTGAAATGGAAAATGGAATCACACCGTTTGATATGTAAAATATTGAATGCAGAAACGAATTCATTTGTTTCGTTATAACCTAGAATATGTTCTAGGATACGTATTGTATTTACGATTTTATATGCCTCATGCCTCAGCCAAAATTATTGAGAGAAAAGTTTTTAACCCACTTCAAATGAGAGGAGATTATCAATTAAACTGAATATTTATGCATCTTTCTTTCTCATTGTATTATTTAGTTTTTAATCTACTTTAAAAAAGACGAGGTTATATATTGAATGCTTTAATGTATGTTCCACTTTTTCATCAATAAAGAACCAAAATGTGTATATTTCTCGTTTGAAAATGTAAAATCACTCATTTTTCAGGTCTACAAAAATAATTATTGATATAAACTTGAATCAGTAATTATTATTGTAGACCTTAAAAAATTGTAAGTTTACATTGTTACTTAAAATAAAATAAACAGACTGTAAAAATTAAAAATGGACTCAAAACTACACAAATCTTTCATCTGAAGATACCCAATTTTATTAACAACTATGTAAAACCACTTGGAAAACAACTTGTATATTATGTATATATTTTCTTTATTTCTCCATGTACAGAGACGGACATAACACCTTAAGCATTCTTTCCAAGTAACCTTAGAATACTGTATTTCGTTACTAAATCTCCTCTAACATCTCATTTATTTAATTGTAAACATACTACATACATGAACACCTAGTTGCACTAACGTTAATTAAAATTGACATTAGTTTTAATAGAGAACATTCATTAGATCTTATAGTCTTCATCTTATTGAACGTTCGTGCAACTGGATATAAGTCTGTCTCTTTACATTTTATTATACATGAAGAATTAATTAACTATACAAACCACAGCCTCGAATTATCCTACTATTCGATACCTCGATTTCTATACTTGAAGGAAATAAAAGAGCTGTCATGTCCAACGTGTATATGAATGACAGACATCAATATTATTATTCATTTCCATACGTTACACCTACATAGATCCTAATACAATGTTTCCCACGTGTCATCACGGCTGCACCTGTTCACCGACCGGTATGAAAAACAAAATTGTTTTAGAATTCAATCCCATGTAGGGTCGCCATCGATTTGGGACGGACGTCGGACAACGTCTCTTGCATTTTATCCGAGATCAAATTTTTTACGCTATCCATATAAAATTTAGCTACATAAATTAAGCTACGACTCGGCACAGTTTTTTTATATTATTCTATTTACTACAGAGACTAGATCTGCCTTTACGTTTGACTTCTTAAGTAAGGGTTTGCTTTCTTAAAAGATCATTAGTATTTTTGTGTATGCAAACTTTATTCAATCAATAATAATTATTCACGAGCATGACATGGCGCATGTCGTTAAAAGTTAGTTATTGTAGTTTCAAGAAACTTATGTACAGTATCGTATCTATTTCATATATTCACAGTATACTGATCAAACTTTTACACATTCACGAGGTAACCAGCCTTAAATATATAAATACAAGTATACGCTATACCAGTTAATGATGATTTAAGAGCAGGCAGTCAAAATTTAAACACCGGTAACGCAAAACTTCGGAAGTCAGTTTGAAGTGAGTTTTAAATTAAAATAAATGCCTTTCACCATTCCCTTTGTTTATAGTTGCCTTAACTTCAAAAATCAACATATCATATAAATATTTACATATTTCAAAAATGTTGCTTAAATTTTTTTCTGAAAGTTATCGAAATATATTTTTTTATAATAATAATCTTTATTATATAAAGTAGGAATATTACAATTATACTTAGTTAATTTACAAAAATAGGTAACAACTTAATAAATATAATATTAGTCATATTATAACTAGTCTAAAATATTTGCATATCTCTTTTTATATTAGTTTTTTACTATTTTAAAAATAGTCACCCTACTCACGGCACATATGTGAGGCGCCGCTTTGAACACGGAAATTTCCCTTCTTTACTCGTTTTGTGTGAGAGGTTTTAAGTGATATTCTTTATCCGATGAAAGTTTAGTGGCTGGCAATTTTTCTTTTGCCTTTATTGTATGCGATATGAGGAAACATAATGGAATAAGTTGCGCTTTACTAAACACTTGACTGCATTTAACCTAAACACGATAACAACGTTATGGAACTAATATTAAGCAGAAATTTGACTGTAATAACGCTCGCTAATTAGTTTCATGAATTCATCATAATATTCAGTAACAATCGTCTTATTGGCTGACGTTGTTAACTATCGCATTAAAGTTGCAGATGTAACTGAATTGAGTGGAGAGAATAGACCACGACCGACCGACGCATGTCCAGTACTTAAGCACACGTTAACTGCAAATACGGCGGATACCAACAGCTTAAAGTGCCCCCGAAGCATAGAGGAGCTCGAAATAAAATTTGCTTGCTTAAGCTTAAGTTGCTTCACTACAACGTCACAAAACAAATGCACTGACCACTGTGACATCGAGCTGCTCTATAAGGAATACTAAGACTTAAATAGAATAATATTTGTAACCAAATAAAGTCCTTTTATGGTTCCAATATGCCACTTAATATTCGACAAATGTGTAAAAGTTCCTCCAATAAATCCTTGTAATGTATGTATATTTGTTGCACAATAACTGTATCGGCGAAAAAAATATCGCTTCTAACTTTTTGGCTCGTTAGGTAACTTTTCTTTTATATAATCAGATATAAAATAAATGTTGTTATAAGTGTGGGCATTACATTTTCCTTTGTAACGATAGCAAATAAATTAAAAAATGTATAAACTATTATTAGTCGTGACATTATTATGTAATCATTTATTAATTTTATAATTTATTGATTGTATAGTATCTTTGCATATTCCTTTATAAATGAATTATGTATCAACTTATCTAGCCTACAAAATAGTACAGTAAGTTAATAGCTACAGTAAGTTCCAACTAATAGTGATTGTGGTCTTTAGTTACGCACAGAGTTACTAATATCCGACTGCAACCAAAAGTAAGATTAAAATTAATAATAAGTCTTGTTAAAAGGATTCAAAAGTCCTACCTAATAATGGCTAGTCTTGTTTTTAAACAGTCGAGTGCCGAAAACCTAGATAGAATACATTTTAATAATAATTCTACAATCAACAGAACATGAGACTGTGATTTAATAGTAGATTAGTAAAAAATGGAACTACAACGACTCATTATAAACAAGATAATTATAATAAAGTAATTAAAATATTATTTGGCCATCATGTATTTAATTTGTGAATAGACAAAAATTCGAAAAATTTCATGCTAACAATTTTCTTTTTTATAACGGGCCCATACTTAGGAAAGATATCATAATTGACGACTTTTTTAGTAAGTGTGGCCGCACCATTAACCAAAAGGAAATATACGCATTTTGCTGAATCGTAGATACTTCCATTTTTAGTTAAATTAAAAACAAACTTTTTACCGTTTTAAAAACAACATGGTATTTTAGCATTATTGTGATACACTATAATGACTATATATTTTTTTTCCCTTGTCATAGTTAAACAGAAATGAATATCACAAACATTTCATTCGTGTGTTCATTAAATTTTAGCGAAAAAAATTGAAAATGGAATGTATATTTTTAAAATTAAACGTTTCATTTGCCGACAGTACATGTGCAACGCAAGCGGCCAATAAATGTGACGCCATTAGGTTTACCATTATTTCCCTTTTTTCATTCGTTTTACTTAGAAATTTCCAAGTTATCCTGGACTTGAAGACGCCAAACGATACTCTGATATGTCATCGTTTGTCTTGTATGCAATAATAAGGGATCACTTCATTTCACCTAATGTAGGTAATTTCCAAATATACTTTTGCATCACCAGTTAGGAATAATAATTTGTTTTTGACGTAAAAACACTTTACGATAGTTGTTTTTATCATACTAACATACACTATATTAGCATAATCGGGATGTTAACTAATTTTTGCATGATTGTCCGTCAAAGTTGTGTTGAAATGTCGCATGACGTCACGCATTTGTATATTTTCTACAACACTCCTCAACTTTAACGCTTATTATTTAAGTAATTTCTTATTTAAATTGATGAAAAAAAATGGTAAATAATATTTTTCTATTATCTGGCTTACGCACTGAATAGGATTTCAATTTTTTTACCCAGTCGTCATCATCTTCTTTGACGCCAATTTTTCTGAGCATAATGTTAACATGAAAGAACCAATCAACCAGTAAGATTGAGTTAGAACTCTTATAAAAAAAAACAAGCATTGGGAGTGAAGTGAGGTGAGGTAGGGTAGCGACTGGCGAGTGCCATAAACAAGTAGTTTTCACGCTTTAAGAATTATAAAGTAGGGAAATAAAGTTATGCGTTAAAAGCATTATGTGTAAAATTCATATTATATGCAATTCTATAAGCTTTCGCACCCCGCATACAGGCCCTTTTTTAATTAATAATACATCTTGAATATAGGGATACGTATGTACCGTTATTTCCAAAAGCGGAATCTATCTCGAGACTAAAATTTGGGGTACATAAAATATAATGGGTATTATTCTGAAGGGTGGCAATCAGACTGCCTTGAGTCTTACTGGTCGAGACACATGTGAGTTCCGAAAAGCTTTGAAGCAAATCTAAAGCGGATATCGATAAGGAAATTGGAATAAACCCGGAATGTAGTGCTCAAATTCGCACATCTAAATAATTTAAATAAGCTCAGTTGTGTATATATATGCAACTGAGCTGAGAGATAAATAATTAAGGCAAGCTCAGTTGAATATACTCGTATATACGCAACTGAGCTTGCTTAAATTATTTATATGTACGAATTTGAGCACTAAAACACACTCTGTACAGTTTAGTAAGTAGAATCCCATACATTTTTCATATATTTTCACGCACACCATTCATGAAAAAAAAGGTATTGTCGCGTGTATTTAATAAATATACATTTTTTTATCGTTTTGTAGCACCTTTTACTTTTTTTAACTTTTTACGTTAAACTTATTTTAATATTCTTCTTGTTGGGAGTTTTGTCATTACTCTTTTCGCAAAATTAAAACAATATAATTTTGTAGACGTCATAGTGAGAATTGAAATAATATCAAAACTTAAAACAAACCATTTTTAAGACGTACTATATTTAGGACAACTCGATAAAAGAATGTGAGATAATCGTTTAATCAGTAATGCAATAAATAAAGGAAGAACAAAACAACGACTCAAACTATAACACTGAATCAGCAGCCACTCAGCACGTGTCTAATGTATCTACGAACGTTATTAACATAACAGTCAATACGGGGTAGAACATAAACCTGACGAACGAGTGCAGCACATCCTTGCCAGTAACCATGTAATATTTTGTTTGCAACTGGATTTCCACCAAATCTGATCGTGTGATACCGCTGCTTGTTATATGGTACACATTTTTATTAGCTTCATTAGAACCCAAAAAGGCTTAATAGCCTGTTATTCATCTATTTATACCTGATCCTCTACTTTTCCATAAATACAGTATAAATACAGTTCCGGTACAGTATGTACTCCAAGGGTTACAGTCTAGACAGAATTTGCGATCGTAATCTTACCAAATTTGGTTTCTAACATAGCGTTCGTAACAGCTCGGTCAGTGAACTCTGCGATCGCTACTTAACGATCGCTATCAATGTCGAGACTGCACGCTCTTTTGTAGCTAGTGTAACAAGAACAAAATCTATAGCCTACAGCATCCCACTGATAGAAGAAGCTACTATTACTTCCACTTCTACATCTTTGAATGCTCTGTATAGAAAACTATCAGTACGTTGTTATAAAACTTTCTTCAATCAAGAACTAACAATCGTAACAACCCCAGTGAGTAACGTAAGCACCCATTGAATATTAGATACGTAATGAGCTTACATTAGTAAACTTGGCAAGTATAGTAACTTAGTAAGTAAACACGGCAGTTTATTAATAGCCCTTAATCACTTTGGGTCGGTTGAGATAATAGACCTGTGGCCCAATTCTAGTAACAAAAGTAGTAACTAAATCGCAGCGATTTAATCGTTGAACAAACTATTTCGATTTTAACTTTTATTATTACTATTTGATTAATATTTATTAAATGATAATTTATATTTATTGAAACAAAAATGGATTAATTATGGATTTAAATGTTCATTACTATCAAATGTTGTATACTTTAACTAAGACCGTATAATGCGGGAGTGAGCACTGGAGTCTGAGATTCAGGTTTAGAATAATAAACCTCATTCAGGCACAGAAGCTACTCAATTGTAACATTGAGTTTAAACCTATGTATATTTTTTTTTGAAAAATAAATATTATTATTATTATTATTATTAGAACTTATTTTCCAGTTCACGTCTATGAATGAAGTTTTTTAAAGTTGTTTTATCGGAATATCATCGAAGCGCATTCACCTAATCAATCGCGTCAAATATTTCGAAAAAACAGACGATAAGAAACAAATGAGCTTTCTTTCGATCTTATGCGAACAAACTGAACAAAAGTACATTAATTGGTATCGTTGACATACTTACTATGTATACACTACATAGAAATAAACAATATGAGCCTTGGTTAAGCTTTTATTTTATTGGATATATATTTATTCTATTAAATATAAATGAGTAATAAATAAATAAGAAGAAGAAATAAATAAGGCTTTTAATTTTTTTTTTTTTAGAACTGTAAAAAAATTAGAAACAATTCTTATCTTAAAAGCTACTTAACTATTCAAGAAACTGCTAAATATTGAAATTAAATATTTTGAAGTAGTTTTAAAAGAGCGCCTTTGAAAAGCCTGAATAGGACTTCATAAAAAACTTTTAATAAAACTAAGGAGTTATAGAACTAACCACAGAACGTGTTTTTGTAATTTGTGTTTATAACTCTCATTAATGAGTTCGTTCCAATAATGAGAGAAGGACGAAAGCCTATGGCGAGAACTGCGTCTGTCCTCTCCATAAAATAATAGTAATAAGTAGTTATTTCGAACGTTATTATTCTCTTAAATGTAGCTAACCTTCAATTATTTCTGTTGCATTATAAAATATCTAATACAAATTTTCAATCATTGATATCATTAAAATAATAACAGTTTATATCTATTCTATAGACCTGGCGCTTATTTATTAATTAATTACCTTAATTATCTCGTTTACATCAGTATTAATAATAAAATAATAAAACTTTTCTAAGTAAGTATACTTCTAAGATATAAGAAAGGAAACTATAGTACAAAGGAGAATATGTACTTTACGTGTTGCAATTGAAATGTTAAAATAATCGAATTTCACGCATCCAAATTGAACCCTTTATATTTGTAACAAAACATTTCGGACGAGTCCCACTCGGTACATGGGAACCGACAAATATCGGCAACGATTACACTTTAATCCATCATTCATTCCGTAGTCCCCGTACACATAGTGGAATAAAAGATCATTTACGGTTGGCAAAGGTGGAAATGGGTTTTGGGAGATTTATAAGTGGCAAATAATCTTTACTTCATCATAACGCCTTTAATAACTACTTTCAATGTTTATTCGATTCAAATATACAATTTTTTTCCTCTGTATCATACTATTAATATATACAAAAATATATGAAAACTATATTTTAATAACTTTAGTATAAACAGAGTTCGCCAAAAATTATTATTAGACATAAATTTTAATAAGAATAAAAAGCTATTTATCTATACGCCTTGTAAGATAAATAAATAAAATTATAATAACCTTTTTTCGGTTTGTTTGTTTGCATCAAACAGGCTCTGAAACTAGTGAACCGATTTAAAGAAATCACCTTCGGGAAGCTTAATCGTACGAAGGTGATGTCTCACACTCATAGACTTTAATATACGCAGGGAAGTCGCGGTAAAACAGCTAGTTAAAAATAAAATACTACCTTATCTAGCCATAAGTTTTGTTACAAAGAAAATATCCGATAATTTCTAAAAAAATAATTTTATTTTAAAGTTATATGTGACTATGTAGATTGAAAATATATGTTAACGTACTAAACTAGTTATTCAATGTGTCAACCCTTAGCTTTAACGCACGCTTTAAAACGGTCAGGCCATTCGTTAATGGATTTACGAACGGTTTCCATTGGAAACTTGGTCACTGCTGACTCCAAAGATTTCTTGAGTAACTCAATATTTGGCGCTTAGACGTAGGCCATGTCCTTTAGCACTGACCACATTTTATAGTCCAAAGGGTTCAAGTCTGGACTAGCCGAACGCCAATCATCAGCCTTTATGAAGTCTGAAAGATTTTGCTCAAGCCAAATTTGAGTAGTGCGCGCCTTATGACCCGGGGCTGAATCCTATTGGAATGTCCACACTTTGTTTTTGAGTAAGGTATTGTTGACAGGTTAAACTACCCCATCTAACAAGGTATCTTTATACACTTTGGCTGAAGTTTTGACTTACTTTACCTTTACCTTTTTCGCAAAAATTGAGTTTTGTAACCCCTTGATAGGAGACACCCCACCAAGCCAAGACGTTTGCTGGATGATGGCCTCGCTGTACTTTGGCCACGACTTCGGAAGCTTCTTTAGAACTGTGTGCATACACTCGATCATTTTGTTTATAGCAGTGCCCATCGATTGTAAAAAAAATTTCATCGGTAAAGAGAATGTTTCTGTGTTTCTCGTCCGCGTAAAGAAGTAACAGTTGTTTTGATTTTTCGACTCTCTTTTTAGTACCTAATTAAGGGTATGTCCTGTGTATCTCCGGTAAGCCTAACTCTTGTTTGATAATCCGAGAAAGGGTCCTCGGTGGGATTCTCATTTCTCTAGAAAGGATTTTCTGCTTCCTAATTGCTTACTGCAATCCTTAGTGCCCCACTCTATTTTTAAAACAAATAAGTTCTAAACAAAAAACATACAATATTGGCGGTAGAGAAGTCTATTTTTTTATCGTAGAAGCTAATGTTCGAAATTCAAATTAATGTTTTTTTTTAATGTATATTAACAGCCAGTAACAAAATTTATGGCTAGACTAGTTAGAATGACACGGTGTGTAATACATTACGTGAAGTATTTACCAAAGCAATTTCGTGAGTATTCCTCGGAATAATGTTACATATCTCTGACATAGTAAGTATAGGTATATTCACATTCTGCCTCAGGTGGTGTATTTTAACATAACAAAATATATCGTAATACATTATTATACTTGACTTTAGTAAAGTTAGACAATTCAAAATTATACATGGCTGAACTAAGCCTTTTTTAAAAGTAACCGTTTTTAATATCAATGTCGACAATTTATTATTTAAAATAGTAATAAAGCTTGTACAAATAAATAAATTACTAAAAAAGCTGCACATGAGAAAACTACACTCGCGGCTCCGCAAAACGTCTCACAAGTCGTAAATTCATTTGTAGTTTATTAAAAATATGTATAATGAAATTAGAGCTAAAAGAGGCGAAACCAAATTTTTTTATTACACACCTTTGATTAATAAATGTTTTATTGGTAAAAAATTCAACACCCACTTAATCGCTAGTCATATTTGAATTGACAATGTAAATTCCCACTTTTTGAGCATGTTTAATATGAAGCGATTAAAAAATATAGACATTTTGGTGGACTTCTATGTTGAGTCGATTTGCTTCCCCGCGAGTGTACATCATCAGGGTTAATAATAAACAAGTTTTAGCATTGGAGAAAAATTTACGCTGAGACTGCAGTTAGTATTAGTCAAAAATCATGTTATTAAACAGAGACTTAGGGCCAGTTTTTTGATCCGTAGTCAAATGTCATTTCACCATTTGTTAACTTGACTATAGTTAAAACATTAATAAGTAGCTATTTCGTTTTTTGATGCCAAATTAAACCATAGCCACATTTAACCACTGGCCAATTTGTTGCCAACACATTGAATCGTTTTTTCGCTATACATTGACATGGGTAATTTTTTTCGGGGTGACAACACGTGACCATTTTTGCCATTAGGATTTTGTTCTAAATATCAAATAGACGAAATAAATCTATAGATTATCAAACAGTGTGGATGTTTATGGTTGTTCTGTTGTATGCACTATGTGTTATTTTTCACGAAATATAAGGCAATTTCTTTAATAATGTTAGAAAGCAACAAGTTTAGTTTTTCCAGTTATTTTAAACTTAACTTTTTTATAAAAAGCATATAGGTATTTGTTTTTTATTTATCTTATAGAGAAATACGTGAAAAGAATATAGTATCTAGTATCCAAGTTGGGATTGTATGTTGGAAAATAAATCGAGGACTATGTATTTTATGTACTGTAGGCATATTTACCTTTTGTATTGTCTATTCGTGGAATTTAGAAGATTTTTAATAATTGAATAATTTGGCATCTGCCCGTGGAAACAAGAAAAATTATTTCTATATAGTACAAATATACTAAGGATGATTAAGATAAAAATATAACTTATTTTCAATAACCCTATAGCCAACAAATGACAATGAATATTTTCCTATGAAATTGCATCATAAAACGAAATCCCAAAAATAGCCAGTGTCCAAATTCACTATGAAATCATGTAGGTTATAAAAACAACGTAAAAAACAATAACAAGGGACCAAGTAAATACAACGCAGTTGTACATCTCTTCTTTTAACAATTGGTCATTTACTTAACCTAGCTTCCAGTGATGGTTAAATTTTTTGACAAATGGTTGTAATTCTGACAATTGGTTAGGCTAACTATTAATCAGAAAACATTTTTTTCTGATATATAACCATCTGTCAAAGATTTTAACATATGGTTGAGTTAACCACGGATCAAAAAACTGGCCCTTAGCAAAGGTGTAGTACGAGGTTCTACGGGAGTAATACTTACTCCCAATTTGGACAAATACTAAAATTGCAATTTTAGCGTAAATTTCCTCTGACGCTAAACCTTGTTTAATAATAGCACTGCATATGTCTAAAGGTATTTACTTCAGAATGTACAGTTATAAAGTCATCTATAAAATTCACCATTTATTCGTTTTTATAAAACTCTTCTTTTATTAATAAAATTGATAGTAGCTTTGAAACCAAGGCCCGTCCGTTGAATTTTTTTTTTTTTCAATAACGATTACTAGTAGTTACTAACTCATTAAAAATTCTATCATTACGTTTAGGCTCACTCTTAAAAAATTATTAAAAATATCAACCGTATTACCCAGCATAAAACTTTATTGCCATTTCTGTAGGTGCGTAATTATCGTAAAACGGTTTTCAAAATTCTAGAGAAGTGGAATAAAACTATCAAATCGATTATACGCACCGATTAAACAATTGGAATTACAATTGAAAAACGTACAACTTCAACAGTGCGATAAATTAATACGTGACACTATTTTTATTAGCGCTCAAGAGCTTTAGAACTCTCACGCTCAAAAGGATAATTTATGGTGCCTTAGACATTCGTGCGCAAATATACTTTGAAAATCAGTAACCAGGAAGACTTGCACCATGCAATACTATACGTATCAGCATATTAATGTTCCCACCGCCTAGGAACAGGCCTTCTCTATGGATGCAATAAAAACGAATTGAATAGAGAGAATGGCTTTTAACATAATACGAGGTCCCAGTGCAGATTTGACGGTTTCAACTACTGCAGATGCAGCCAGAACCAACGGCTTCATGTGCCTTCTAAAGTACGGAGAAGCCCAATATTATAAAATTTTGGGCACCCATTTTATGATCGGTCATTTCCAAAGTCACTTAACCTCCTTATTATAATTAAATTAGAAAAAATTACATATTTTTTTTAAACAATTTATTTCGTTATATAAAACTACTTACAAACGCGTTTATCGCTTACATACGACACTGTGTATTTTAAATATATCAATTGAATACTAAAATGTTTCGTTCAGTAAATATTAAAAAAAAAAGAAATATTGCGTATATTATTAACACATTCTTGTAAAATCTCCAATTTTAGCAGATAAAGAAAAGAAACAAAAATTTCTGTCAATAATTAAATTTAAAATAAATATGCAAATGTAAAATCTCGTAACAACGTTCATTGAATACTCGTCGTTAATGCAAACGAACTGTAGAACGTTTTACAAAAGGGTTTTCTACTCATTACTCGCTCGAACGATATAGTAAATCACGTCACATCTACTATATCCATGTTATTTCAGAACGGCGTATTTATCACAGCTATTTACATCCAGTCACAGGTGTTCCACGTGAATGATATATTATGGCTGATAGAATCGGCTGTTATTCTCCTCCGATACGCTCAATTGGATGATTTCATTGCTATCTTATTATGATAAAGTTGTGTGTGTTGGTTTTCTTTTGTTATTTCATTATTTTTTGGGTTCTATATAGTAAAAAACAGAACCCTTAAAGGACAGAAGACCAGATTTTGGGCATTGAACCCTTTTTAGCTGTTTCCAACTTAATGGCGTTCTAACATAGGCAAATATATT
Source organism: Diatraea saccharalis (assembly GCA_918026875.4). Lineage (NCBI taxonomy): Eukaryota > Metazoa > Arthropoda > Insecta > Lepidoptera > Crambidae > Diatraea > Diatraea saccharalis. The sequence goes on from OU893334.1 coordinate 2,684,619, forward strand.
AATTTACCGTAAACGGTTTCTACAAGGTTGCATTATGGCAAAACGTTGACAGCTGTGATGTATCCTCGTAACTCTTAAAATGGCATAAACCAGGTAATCTGCCCTAAAGTTCGCATTGTCTGTCTATCAGTCCGTAAGTGACTAACAGTATTCCGAAATATAGGACTTGGTAGGCATAGTTGGAACTTGACAAGTAGATGCATTCAGTGAACCATTTTATGATATTTATACAAAAATAAAAACGTTGTTATATAAACTGCTTTCAGTAAAATATGGAATCGAGCTGATCTGATGGTGGAGTCAAAATGTAGTCACAGATGCTCCGTGATTAATTGGAGCATATTAAGCATCCATTTCTATTCAGTTTTGGCTCATTTGATTTGTCTAAACGAGTATTTGGGTCCAAGAATTATTTTGAACCCAAATTCGTATTAACGAAGTATGTAATGTCAGATAGATTGTTTTATATATATTGGCTTCAAACGATAATTTATGAGTAGAATAATTAAAGATAAAATATTGCTGAAGACCCACAATGCCCAAAATTTCTTTAGAGAATAAACAACTTAATCGTTCAGCTCTAATATATCGAAACGCGATTAAATACATAATTACATTTCACTAAGAGAACGTTTTATGACGGAATTGAAAAGTGTCAATGGGAACTTTGTAATTAAATCACGGGACCCGTTGACAATGAACCCGTTTTATTTACTTATACAAGATCAACATCATACCAACAAAAGGTATTAAATAATACAATATTTTCATTAATAGTCTCAAAAGTTAATAAATGTTTTATTGCTAAAAACTTCAACACCCACTTAATCACGAGTCATATTTGAATAGACAATGTAAATTCCCACTTTTTGAGCATGTTTAATATGTTTACAGGAGAAGTAACTCATACACTTTGTATGGTTTTCATGAGTTATGAAGTTACATTTTGAAATCAAAATTAGCATCACATGATAATTTGTGGTACCATCTTTGATTCAGAGCTTTACTCGTATTTATCTTTGAATTTAAGCAATGTATGTGAAATTCTATTTCATTGATTTCGTTACACTATTAAGCACTTACTAATAACCGATGTGTAAGCGATGTGTAGTTAACTGAAAGTCACATTATTATGACACGAACAGAGCTATTTGTAACTAAAAAAGACACATAAAAACACAACACATAAAAACTTAATGTACATATTAAATTACATTATTCATATCTAATAACACGCGTAATTACAATATTTTTATGGCAACATTAGCCTAATAAATTTTATCAGATCATTTAACCCCCAAACATAGTGTTATATCATGCAAATGTATGCATAAATGCATAGCAACATGCTACCGGAGCATGTTGCTATGCATTTATATATTCATAGTTATTCAAACTTTGTAGCTTCTTAACTGCTCCATGCAAATTATGGCAGAAATATTCAACTTTACGAAGTAATATACTAGAAAGAATAAAATAGATGTCTACAGCAGCAGCTAATTGTTATTTTTTTTTGTTCTGATATTTCTATCATAGAATTTTGTTTTCTTTTGATAATGATGCTACATACTATTAATCCTACAATTTGAAGTTGCCTAAATTTTACAGATTTGTATAACCTAATGTGTTCTTAACTGTACCTACTCAAATAGGCACACGAACAAATAATATGTAGGTACTCATCATTACTAAGGAATCAGTTCGTTTTCAATAACTTTATACGGAGTTTATTTTCATATTCATTTCGCGTAGGAAATAAGTTATAATGAAACCTTTTGAAAATCTTTAGCGTCATTTTGTGAAGCGAAATTGAAAGTTATTGACCTTTAAAAGTTATTAACAAGTATTCAGTTATGTGTCGTGAATACGAAATATACGACTTGCTCATTATATGGTGTCTGCGGTTGAGTCTCAAGTTCGCTTTCTAAGTGTGATAATTTGTTACGTACAGTACCATCTCGACGGTGAAGGCCTTAAGTGGTCTTAGCGACACTTTTTGTCGACATTCAGCCATCAGCCTATCGATGTTCCCGCTGCTGGTGAACAGGCTTTCTCTATGGATGGATTCGAATTGGAAGAATGTACCATGATCTACCAAGGCTTAGTGAGGGTTAAAGACTGCATATGAAGCATAAGGTGGCTATCAAACGCGCGGAGGAGCTCAAGGTATTACGTTTTTGATCACCCATTATATTATCGACCCTTATGAAGGTTAGTTAACACTCTAACCACTGCGCCGTCGAGCTCCTCCTTGATCTATATATAAATATTTGGAATTAGCAAAATTTTATTAACATCGTGGAATCGGCTTGATTTCAGATATTGTGTATGTACCTTAATTTCGAACAAAATCACCTTTTAATTACTTACAAAATCTGTTTCAAACTAAAGTGACAGTTTGAATTTATTAATAATACGGATTTAATCTACCTTTGTCTTGGTCAAATCAAAGTTCACTTATTGTTGTAGGTTTAATTAAATTATATATTACGTTTAATTAAAATCTGCGTTGCTATTCGGGTCGAGATTGGAGAGGAAAATTCAAAATTGAACAAGCCCCCGCAGGGCTAATACTAAAATTTTAAAGAAAATTGATTTTAATCACACAAAATATGTGTCTTACACAAATTCTAGCGGAAAGTTTGCTTTATTGTTTGTATTTAATTCAAATACTCTTTAATCTTTTACCAATCAGATACATAATTATGGAATAAAAGGGCAATATTTTATTAAATACTAGCTTTTTTAGAAATACTTCACGCGCGTAAATTGTAGCTGTTGCGGATCTTCCTGGATCTTGAACAGATTCAAACGTAGCTAGCTGATGCTGGACTGTAGAATTAACATCCTTCGATAATTGTCACTTCTTCTTTATTCCGATCTTGAGGGCCGGAGAGCTTACAAAAATTGCTCAAATCGACCAGTCTTACATTTGTTGGGGTGGCTCGCACTTAACTCCGTACATAACCAGTTTGTTAGCTTATTACATATTTTACCCCTACTTGGCGAAGTCACCCCCCACTTATGCTATAACTTAAATTACCTTAACATTATGGGGATAAATACACCCAGAGGTTGTATCGTTTAATATTACCTTTGACAACATACATTTGACTAAACCTACTTATTATATATTATTTACTTAAGATTTTCTAATATATACAACTCGACGAGACGTGCGTCCGTAACAGTAGCCTTGTTACCTGAGTGTAATGTAGCTTCCTGCAGTTGAAAGATTCTTTTAAATAGTTCTAGAAGTTTCGGAGCCCATTCGATGCAAATGAACAAAATCTTTTCTCTTTATAATATTAGTAAAAACACGCTTTACACCAGCGGATTCGACCGTGTGGATAACATTACACAAGTAATAGATATGCGTCAGCTACTAATAAATAAGGAAATATCATCAATATAATATTCAATATGGCGACCGAGTCGTAATTTTTCGAGCACCTACTGAATTCATCTGAAATTAGTTTGATATCTATTTGGATATCGGTTTTATTCGCAATGCATATGACGTGTGGTAGTTTAGTGTTCCGAGTGTTCATGTCACGACATTAAGTGGATTCATTGAAATACAGGCGAATGGTAAATCGATCTGAGTGTTTTTTCTACTGGAGTATATATAGTATTATATTTTGAACTTAACTATCAATATATTACGGGTAAAATAGATTAGGAAAATATGACTTTTTATATTAATGTGCTGTCGACTGTACTAAGTGGCTAACGACATGAAAACTATTCGAAAAGTTGGAATGATACTCTTGGTCCTTTGAAATGATAGATTTTAAAAGCGAAATCCTACACAAAGTTATAAAAAAAGAGTATCTGAAACAGCGAAGGTACCACAACACTCAGCTCCGAGATAATGCAGAAAAATTTAATCTTATACATTTATCCAACCTCGAATCGAATATTATAAATGTGAAACTTTGTTTGGATGTTAGTTCGTCAATCACGCCGAAATTATTAAACGGATTTTGATGAAATTTGGTATACAGATAGGGTATTAGCTTACTTAAACAATAGAACTTTTTATCATACTATACATTTCCGCCGCTGGCATAAGCTAGTTTGTAATTAATAACGTTTGCTGACCAAGCTAATTTTAGATTAACAGATTTAGGTATGAATAATTAAAGAACACAGGAATACATTTACAAATATACAGTAAATAGACGTTATACAAATCTTTGAAATGTTTCTACTTTAAAATCAACTGGAGAAATTTGACGTCATTACCTAACTTACAGCCAATGTATACTACCGCATATATAATGCGCAGTTATTACCCTCCAATCCACATTGGGCCAGTGTGGAGGGTCATGGCCCATCCTCCTTAACCATCCAGAAGGAAGGTCTGAGCCCCTGCAGTGGGGACGTAAAAGGGCTGATAATGATGATTATCTATCTATCTATTATAATGCTGGTTCTTACTATTAAAGTGCTTGATAATTAACATTTTTTTAACATTTATATCGTTAATGAACTTTTAAAGAAAATGAAAACTCTCTGTCAGTGGCTTCGCCCGCATAGTGTACACGTTTCCTTAATGATACTTTAATCTTGAAGAACAATACAGTGGGATAAAAAAAAATTATGTTAATTCATGGTTTGAATTATACATTATCAAATTTCATCAAAATCCGTTCAGTAGCATTTCTAATCTTACTGTATCCACCTTTACAGTTTTATGAAAGTAATTAGTATCAAGTGTACTTATTTAATATTATAATTCTATATTATAAAGATATCAGACATTAATTACTATATAAGACAGTGGCTTTGGTAGATTTTCTTGACAATAAGTTTCTTTTTAGTTTCTTGACAATAAAAAAATCATGGACAGTTCTATCAAATAATTGGCATTTCAACGGAGTTATTTGGCATCAGAGTACAAGTACAAGAATTGCCGAGTACAAATAATGCTAACAAATACTCTCCACTAGTATTCGTTTATAACAATTATTTTCTGTCAATATCCATTTACTTTTCAAATAATTAGGGCGCCATTACGTTTTCAAAGAAGGTTTAATCTGCTCCAGACATTTGAAGGACTATAGTAATTATTTCGTAAGTAATAGTTCAGGCAACGTTGAGCATTTTCATTGTTCTAATTTCGAATGATTTCTATCGAAATATAAGTATTACGTAGCATTACAATAATTAGATAAGATCTTTGAAATAAATTACAATAGAATTTCTTTTCTGCCGTATGAATAGGTTTATTCTTATTTGAGTAATAAATAGTAAGAACCATCTTTTCCCTATACGATTTGATTCTGATGATGAAGGACCATCTTACATGTAATGTAAGTTCAAAGGCATTTATTGTAAAGATTGTTTATCTTGTTACACACATTATTTATATGTCAATAAAAAATTGTTGATAAAAATTACGATATGAAGTATAATATAAAAAAAAGTTGAACAAAGTAACCTAAGCCGACAGACAATAAATTTGTATATCTCGATTAGCAACCGACCATTTACAATTTATGGCTATATTATCCTGTAGTTTAAAATATGCAATTCAAACTCTCAAATTGTAAACTAGCTTAATAGGGTTCTTAATAATATATCCGATTTTAATCTGATAGCTTTATCATCTGTGAAATTGTCCCCGATTGGTCGCTCTTCCAGCTTATCCTGTGTCTATAGAATCAATGGAAATTTCTATTACTCTATATACATAGACTAGTGGCCGCCAACGACTTCGTCTGCGTTTTCCATTATTTCTTCGCTCCTAATAGTTGTAGTTTTAGTTCGCTCCTAATAGCTCCTAAATTAGCTCGGTGGCGTATTGGATAAGCGCCGCGGCCCGCGATCGTAGTCGTTAATCAACTTTCGCAAGGATCGGTCACGGGATGGGTGATCAAAAAGTTATTATCTCGAGCTATTTCGTGCTTCTGATAGCACGTTAAGCCGTTGGTCCCGGCTGCATTTGCAGTCGTTAATACCCTCCAATCCACATTGGGCCGTGCGTGGAGGGTCATGGCCCATCCTCCTTAACCATCCATAAGCAAGGCCTGAGCCCCTGCAGTGGGGGCGTATAAGGGCCGGTGATGATGATGATGAATAGTTGTAGCGTGATGTTATATAGCCTAAAACCTTCCTCGATAAATGGTCTATTCAACACAAAAATATCTTTTCAATTCGAACCAGTAGTTCCTGAGATTAGCGCGTTCAAACAAACAAACTCTTCAGCTTTATAATATTAGTATAGATACGAACCTGCTTTAAACTTTGCATGCGCACGACCCGTGGACTCGCTCCTTGCGACACATTTTTTTTTATGGGATAGGGGGCAGACGAGCAGACGGATCAGCAACGCCCATGGACACCTGCAATACCAGCGGGGCTACAAGCGCGCTGCTGGCCTTTGAGGGACGAATATGATCATAGGGAGGGAAGGGTTGAGGTGTAGAGGGAAGGGAATAAGGAGGGGTTGGGCCTCCGGTACCCTCACTCACACGACGAAACACAACGCAAGCGTTGCTTCACGTCGGTTTTCTATGAGGCCGTGGTATCACTCCGGTCGAGCCGGCCCATTCATGCCGAAGCGTGGCTCTCCCACGAATGGAAGACAGTGTAACGTAACCATGTAGTCCTTGAATATTGAGATTTTTCTCTCGCGCCCGCTGCCGTCGTAGTAATTATTATATCTGCTACACAAACATTTTGTTTAGTTGGAAAGTTTTTTTTTTTGTTTTAATTATATGTATTTATTGTCCTATCTCAGTGCCAGGGACAAAGTGGATTTTTTAAGAGATTTTCATTAAGAATATTTTTCAGTACAGTATTCTGAATGCGAAATGGATCAAATCTAATAATTGTATGTAATTTTAATTTCTAATCGATTTAGCTGTTTTGTGTTTAATTTATATTGTGTTTCTCTGCAATATTTTGTGCTTTGATTTCATTTCTTTTTATAAACGGGTATGTTCAAGTCCCGTCTGAACACCTTCTAAATGATACATAAATCTCACGAGCTGTTAATGCTAAAAAAGTCTAGAATGTTCTTTTGGGTGTGGCATTTTCAAAATACCTACTTGCTTCATTTTTTAACTAGAAATGCACACCACATTTTCTTTTGTCTAATTATCTTGCCTGCTTCATCACTGATCACTACCCAAGGCGTTATTTCATCTGTTCCTGCTTCGTCACTCCACACCGCCTGAAGACCAGTAATGTCACAGCCAATCTGATGGCCTTCTTCTTTTTCATTTCAATTAGGTTTCCTTCCTACCCCTGGAAAGCTTCAATATGGCTATTAACCCTACATCAGAGATCTAGAACGCTGGCTTGGGACCCACCTGCTAACTCTGAGACTCGCATCACTGGACCTCTTCGGCCGTACACCTCGCCGGAGCTCAACCAGGACAATGGATGACCGAATACCTAGCTATTGTGAACAGTTTATCAGGGCCATAAAATTGTATACTATATACTGAACCACTTTGCGAGCTTGCCGTTGAACCTTTACCCTGAGATCACATGTCTTCCTACTTTTTGGGTAGTAAACGCTTATTATAAAAATAATTTATTTTATTATAAATCACCTGTTAACGCAACTTACGGGCTCTGAATCCCAACTATCTCCTTTTTTAAAACAGCGTTATATATATTTTATTAATTGCAATTAAAATTAGTTTAAGTATTTCAAGTTATATAGCATTGGCCGATTCCCTGTCATTATATAAAATAACTTTCTTATTATTTGAAGTCTTTAGCTACTAAGCTACGATAAGAAGAACTTAAGTGATTATTGTGTTATTATATTTTTAAATGTTATGATTGGATGATGATTTGTACAATGTTGTTGGTCATTACTGAATATTTTAAGTTTCTATGAATCTAGTGTTCTTTCAAAGAAAGCTATTAAAACAAATATTTACTCGGTTAAAGCAAAAATCAATTTTGCTCGCAAACCTATTAAGCCTTAATATACAATATGCTATGAATCCTTAATGTCCACGAAAGATCAATGAAGAAACCCCCATACTCAAATTCTACTCACGAAACAAAAATGGTTGCAATAACCTGAAAAATAATCATTCCGTCTCTCACTCACGTACGAGGAGAGAAAAGAATGACAAATGATATTCTTATATTATGACAGGAATTTTTATCTTTAACAGATAAAACGGTGTTTTCCCTAAGGGAAGACGTGATATATTTCGTAAAATAGGAGCAAAAAAGGTATTGTATTGAAATATAATGTTGTGAAATGGAAGTTGTGGTGGTTTGTGAAAGACAAATGGAATTGAATTTGGTTTACAGAAAAATAGATGTGCATAGATAGAAGAAAACAAAATGATCGATAAACGTGAGATGTTATGATAAACAAAATCTGAAACCGAATTCGAATTCACTGAGGTGTCCCAATTCACTTCAAAGGCGGCATCGGCTCAATTTTGAATTAGTAATACCATTTAGTGTCTTAAGTGAAGTGATTGTCGAAATGATATAAGAATAGAATATCTGAGACACGTATAATTAATCAATTTTGTTTTGTGTTTTTATACGAAAAAAATGGAATCAATAGAATTTCGTCACTAACACCTAGTTTTACAAATGTCCATTAAAATTATCATAAGTTTAAAGCGAAATTACCCATACAAATTGGACCTTCATTAAAGCTTAAATGCATCATTAAACCTTAATGGACGTTTGTGTAACTGGCCGTAAATGACGTGAATTCTAATTTGGGTTCGGTGATGAGTAGCTAAAAAAGTGATGAGTAGCTAAAACTCTTATATCGGACCACCTTGAAACCGGTATACGAACCACTCGGCTACGGAGGCCTTCAATAACGACTTGAGACATACTAAACCGCATGGTTCTCCGATACAGTGATTAACTTGTCATTAGTCGTATGTCATAGAATACATCTCGTTATCGAGTGAGGTCTTGTAATATATTGGTGGTCTGTATAAAAAAAAAATAGCGAAGAAAACAACAAAAGCAGAGACAGACAGAGTTAGCAACAAATATGACAAAAGTTGAAAAATTTAAATTGTAAAATAAAAACAAATGTTACACGTAATCAGATACATAGAGACTTTTTTGTTTTACCTCAAAATTGTCATATCTTTGTTATTGTTTCTTTACGTGTAAAAGCCACAAACGAAACATTGGCGGGATCGTGTAAACAGAAATAGGTCATGAATTGAAAAAGAAGAAGAAGAATGACTGACATAGCATTGTCAAAACATTTCATAAAGTCAGTTAAAAATATTTAAAATTGACATAAGACATACGACTTAATGCTGAAATTTAAATGACCAGTTAATCGCTTAGATGAAGCCGAGACGTGTGCTTGACCTTATTATTCATTAGCTATTTTACTAATTATATCATACTAGCTTTCAGCCAGCGGCTTCACTTGCGTGATACTATATTATACATATAGAACTTGCTCACGAATCACTCACTCTATATATTAGTGAAAACCACGTTAAAATTCGTTGTGTAGCTTTTATCTCAGAGTACAGCTTACGAGGGTTTAGTCACAGGGAAAAAACTAAAGGTAATAATTAGTGTCGAGTTTTAACGGGGCGTCACCGTCAAATTTCCTATCTACACTAATATTATAATGAGGTAAATATTCCAACTTTTTTGTTTGCTTTATTGTTATAGATCTTCAAAAATGCTGATATAATCACGAAAATTCTTTCCCCTACGGGAAACTATACTATACCAGGGTAACATAAACCAAAATTTACGCGGACTAAAACGCGGGAAACAGTAGTATTTTATAATACCCCATGACCTATTTCCTAAACTTAAGAAGCAAATTTACTTTTCGTACTTTTTTTTATTCTCGAAAGCTAAGAGGTCGCATACAATTACCATTTTCCTTTAGGTGAAGTGACCAAAAAAGGGGGACAAAAAAGATCCCATTATCTCTCTGCAGGCGCTAAGTTTTTTGCTAACCCGACTTTCAGGTTTCGCAGGATGTGAGCGAATTCAATCCTAGTGATTGATGACTCCGCGTAGGTACTATGAGAAACCGTGCTGTAAAAAGGCTGGCCTACTATATTTGTGATAGACATACTTAGTTATGTGTAACCATGCTCTTATCCTGTAAAGGTTGAATAGTAATTTTAGATTCGAATTAATTGTGAAAAGAATTACAAATGCTAATAATTTCAATGCAATAGCTCTGAAAACAACAGAGTACTGTTGTAAAAATAGCGCTTTTATGCATAGAGGTTAAATGAAATAAAGTCTACATCAAAAGGCAATAAAGATGTTATTTCATTATAGCTCTGGGATGTGTAAGCTCTACGCTCGATGATTAATTAGTTGGAAGCTTTATTTATCAGAGTAGTATAATTCTAATGTTGTAACACCCTCACTCCGCATGCGGGTCCTATCGACGTAAGTCAAATACAACACTTATATTTTAATGCTCTCATTTATGAAATTGACATCAATTCGGAGCTCCGAACCAAAGGTGCAATACTAATGGCATATTATGACAACTTAGACAAGCCATTAGTAGTATCTTTGGGAAAATTAACAGTTTTCAAAAAACAAATGAATAGATTAATGTCTTACCATAACGGTTCAGTTAATATATGAAAAAATTACATTTACAACATACTGGTAGGAATAAATAAATTCAGATTCTCTTCCAGAACATATTTTAATGCAAACGTAATCAATTTTTTTTTAATAAAACTTAGCAATATATTACCTAGATTAAACCTTAGCCTACAAGACTTGATGTGACTCGAAAAAGTGTCCAATCTAACCTGATTGATAGTCTTTGGATATAAGAAGCGAAGATCCAAAATACATCCAAGAATCAGAAGGTCATGTTTGATTAGTATGTACGGTATGGTATAGTATGGTGCGTAACGTATTTTCCCAGACTCAACAAAAAAAGCATAACCTAGTTTATGGATTGAGGTGCTTTTTCTTGCATTAGAAAAAAAAGTATGATATGACGTCATGATAAGGTCTCCTCTTTAACCGAGAGATCTATTATTTATTTGTGGTCCTTTCAAAGTAATATATTTTCTGCATTGACATAGAAGTGTTTATAAAATTTCTTTCAATGATTAATATTTTTACCTAACGCCGGTTAATAGCAAACATATAGATGTTTTAGGAATTCTTCTCTCTCTCTCTTTCTTTCTCTCTCTGTCAGAGTGCAATAGATAAATTAACAAAAGGCATATATCCAGCAGTTTAGTAACATGCTATGCTGAGTCCCTCTCACTGACGACTGACGACTGTGATACCTTGAAATAATAATAAAATGCACTTGCCAGTCTGTAACCGCATGGATTAAGAGAACTACGTGGACAGTGAAAAAAGTTTATTGCTGTTTCTTCTCAAGGTTTCCTGCCGTAGATTTACGAACCGACGGCATAAAGTTTTGACTTTCACACAAGTGCTTGTACCAGCATAGAAGAATGGACTGAATAAATGACTTTGATTAAAATTTTGGAAGGAACCTTCTTAGGTCTTTGAACTATCTTTATACCATCATAGTGAACTCAAAGGAATTGGCCTGAAAAATGTAAGAAATAAGACAACATAATGAATGAAAAAAGAGACAAAAATGTACCTATATGTGGCATAACCTATATTTGGAACCATTTAACTATGTCCTTGTTTGTTGTTTGTATTGTGATTACTAGTTGATAAGTCTTATTTTATATCAAATCCTCCTTTCTCTTAAATTTTGCTGTACCCAGCAGGGTCTAAAGTTTGTGTCCTATAAATATTAGATCTACAACAACCATTTATTTTAAACTATAGTGTTATATACATAACATAAACATAACACTATGTTCATTACATTGCAAACCATAGTGTTATAAAGTTATATAGATAACATTATGGTTTGCAATAAATAATTGTAAGCTTATGATGTTGATAATGATGACTTACTGTTACTCTTATTCGGTATGTTCCCAACTTAGACTATGAACTTTTGCCGACAAGTAGTAGTCAGTGACAGGAGACCACATGCTTCACTTTACTAAGTATCAAAGTATAAAATATTGTTCGATTTTTTTGCATGATTTTTAGTCATTGCAACACTTCTCTTTTTTAAAGAAATCGTTAATACAATATGCGGAAATTTCAATAAAAATATCCGTTAAAATTTCTATTCTTTTACATAGAAATTAAATTAAATATACGCTTACAAAGATTCAAAGCGTGTTAAACACAACATTTATGACCAATAAATAATTCTATTAGTTAGTTTTTTTAATTCAACCCTTTTGTGATCTCTGTAACCCTTGGCATTAAAATGGCCTATGGATTACATTAGCCGTTAACACCGTCGTAATCCCGTTTCAAAACATTTCACTAATTTTGTGTTGGTGAACTCAACGTCATAACGTGACGCGGACTTGTGTTTATGAGATAAGCTTTTAGAAATGATAAATATGATGATAAAAATTCATAAACTGAATTACTAAACCTGCTTTCGAAATCTGACTACTAACTCTACAACATTATCCATCCTATCATTAAATTTCCTCGCTTTATTTCTAACTTTAGTGTCAGGTTTAAATCATTATGCGACCAGAAGTTACGCGACAAATAAAATTAAAGGAAAACAGAAAATAATAATTTATTTCTTGAGAGCAATTTGTCAGGTACACACATTTACGCTTAAGATTACCGCAATATGTAAAATTTCAGCAATTTATTTTGAACTCTACCCTCAATATATTAAGGTTTAAAATATAGAAATTAGACAGTTTTGTATAATTTGACATGCTAGTCTTTTGACTGTACCTAACAAACCCGATGCTGGATTTTCAAACTGACTCTTATAATTTTTTCTTCTACCTAAAATAATTTTCAAATCAGGTGAATAATAATAATAATTTTAAAGTATATTAATTTATCACTAAATGTTTTCAAAGTAATAATATTTATTAAATTTCTTTTATACATATATGAGGTAAGTTTTAACGGGTACTTAATATAAGTTACTCGATAACCTACTTCTAGTTCAAAACAAAGTTTTTACAACTAATATAATGCGTTTTCTTTAGGAAACTAATTATATTTGAACGTTGTTACAAATTAAATAGATTTATTCATTAATCACAAACACTTGACTCAAACATGGAAATAATATGTAAACAGACTATATAGCTAGTAGTTGAATTAATAAAATTACTACACCATTTAATAGAGATTTTAATGAAATAGAAATACAATGTCAAAATAATTGGGCAATAGTGTTGTTGTGACAACGACAATTTATCGATAGTTTAAGAACCTTAAGAAATATTCGAAGTACTCGTATCATATAAACCTACACCCGTATTTAAAGTTGAGTAAAAATAATTATTTGAGTAAATGTATTAACTTAAGCAAATATTCTTTACCAATAAACAAGAATTTGAATTAAGTAAGAACATTATTATTATTAGCTATCAATAGGTTTTCTTTCTTTCAAATTGTCGTCTATTGGTTAAAAACATCTGCTTAATTTATACAATTTTCTTAACTAATTACTACTCTCGGCTATAGATACTATTATTTCTTCAAAAAGTGTCCCCCTCCCCCCTCTCCTAGCTGTCGTGATTTATGAGATTCACGACTACACCTTATTTCTCTGTGAGATCTTTGATAAACAATATGGAAAACAATAAGGTAATTGAATTACACATTCATAGTACAGTCATAGTATTTTATCTGTATCTCCCATTCTCTCCACCATATCTTTAAAAACTTCTCTTTATGCTCTTCTTCTACTCAATTTTCAATACGTTCCTCTTCCAAATGTGACTCTTGTAACTCCTCGTCACTCTAAAGACTTCGTTTCCTTACAATTTTCCGTACATGCTACTATACGTCTTAGGACTTTTAAATTAAAAGTCATTTACTCTCTTAGCCTTATAACAATTTTCTATGTTAATATTATTACATATTTATAGAACTATTTCATTTATATTCTCTGTATAATTATGTTCTCTAAGTATTAGACAACAACAGATATAACATGCAGAGATCCTAAAATAAGTAGCTGTAGCACTTGGGTTATGAAAGTCTAAAACAAGGAAATTACCACAGCACCTAAATCTGAGACAATATAGAAATGTCCATTTCTGAATTGCGAATCGAATTCTTGGGTTTGATTCTTAATTCGAAAATCTGTAGCTGGCCTTGTGATGACAAAACCGTCGTCAACTGTGAATTATCGATATTAAATTATAACGACCGCAACACTCGTTATACGAGGAGCTGTTATTAACGTGATTATTTCAAAATGAGATATTTTCCAGACGTCATATTTAGAAGGACGCAAACGTTTTGTCTACACCAATATTATAAAAAGAAAATACACATTTTATTCTCTCGTTATAATGAATAAACTCATAAGCTACTAAACAGATTTCAGAAATTCTTTCTCGAGACAATTCTATATTACAACTCAGTAGCAGGCGTATTATATTTCGTATTATTTTTCTGAGAAAACAGACACGATGAAGAGCATATTTAGAATCTTTACATAGTATAAAACTAACTGGTTTCCCGTTGCTGTCTGTACGCTGATATCTTTTTAACTTCACAACGGATTTTATAACGGTTGTTATGAAAACATAGATTGATTCTTGATAAAGGTTTATTTGTATATTACGGAACCACGCGGGCAAGGCCAATGGCAGAAATCTAATAGATATCTATTAAAAAACTTATAAAAATGATAAATAATATTTATCTCAAAACCGACTTATTCAAGAAAATGCTATTAAAGGCGGGCGAAGGTTTTCTGTAGGTTATTAATTAAATGATAGGCGCCCGAGTTCAATAGCATTTTCTTGAATTAGTCGCTTTTCTGCACCTTTCTGCATTTTGATAAATTCAAAAACCTGGGATGTTAAGATTTTCCATCCAGTTCATATATGCAAGATAGTCTGTTTACCATTATCAAATAAACATGCACTAAAAGTTACAAACATAACAACCATCAAATTTTAAATAACAACCTTCTAAATGAACCTTCATCTCATTACAATCATATTATTGTTGCCAAATTTGTTATCGCCTTGTTTTGTTCGATGTGAATCAACCATCAGTTTACATCTAACTACCAATCCCTATTTTCCCTCCCAGGAATATCTACGAGAAAGCGAGTACACTGTCTTTTCAGCATTTACACCGCTTAACCCAAATTAGTTTAGTTGTCATCATAAATTACTTAAATATCATAAATTCAATTCGAAATCAATTAAAAAGAGCGCAGTCAATTATACTATTAACAGTTTTTTGTAATATTTGCATTATTGATTTCATTCATGTCTCCATATTTAAACAGTGACATTTATCATTCTATTCTTTTTACGCATTATTGGGAAGTTATTGTACAGTATTTTGCGGTGGTACATCCATAAATAAGACGTCTTCGCAATGTGTTTCAAGTCGATGAACACGGTGCCTAATTGACTTACAAAGTTGTTGACTTCCTTCATCTTTTGTATTTGGCAAAATATAATTATTAGATCTTCAATTGTTTATATTGAAGTTAAATGTTTGAAGGGAGGAAATGTTATGCTCGATTTTAGATGAAGGAACTTTAAACAACATTGTTTTTATGCGTGTTACTTTAAATTCAATGTAAACGAAAATTAATCATTTGTAAATTCAAATGTATTGTAAATTTATTAGAAAACTGTTTCGAATGTTGATATTGTGTAATAAATATTAAATAATAATATAAAAATCAGATTTTCATGTCATGTCTTAACTTTATTTAAAATATTCTTAATGAAACATACTTTAAAATTCTAATAATTAATGCGAAATTGATTAAATAAAAGTAATAATATATTTAATATGTCAATGGGTAAGACAATCAACAAATTACTTTTCGGTCCAACAATAATTTATGTCATTTGTGATTATTCCCAATCTTAACATTCAGAATGAAGAAGAAGAAATTCAATATGGCGGAATTGAACCGTAAAATTTGCCTCCATAAATATTTCTATATACCTAAAGAATGAAATATTCTTCTCGCTGCCGTAACAGTTCATTGTGCTACATCGTTGTCTCATTGTTTAGTTCAATTCGTCGTCGAGTATTCCGCCGTCTCCGTTATTACTCTCACGGTATTGAAGTACTGCGAAATATTCTAGAGATCGACTCGGCCCGTTGAGTATTTGCTCGTGAAACAATTCGATTTATACGTTCCGCTTGTTTTTTGTCTGTATAATCTCTATTGTATCCTGTTTTAGTTGTTGACCTCAATTCAACGTATTATTTAAAAAAAAAATTGTTATCAATTTCCGAGTATATAATTGTTAGCTTGATGGCTATTATATACTTGTAAATTGACAAATTGTCTTTTTTAAAATATACAGATTATGCCTAATTGAACGTTTGCAATTACAAATAAAATTCCATAATTTTATTGAGATGTGAGTAGCTCGGTGGCGTAGTGCATAAGCGCCGCGGCCCGCGATCGTTGTCGTTAAGCAACTTTCGCAAGGGTCGGTCACGGGATGGGTGATCAAAAAATTATTATCTCGAGCTACTCCGTGCTTCGGAAGGCACGTTAAGCCGTTGGTGCCGGCTGCATTTGCAGTCGTTAATACCCTCCAATCCGCATTGGGCCAGCGTGGAGGGTCATGGCCCATCCTCGTTAACCATCCATAAGGAAGGCCTGAGTCCCCTGCAGTGGGGACGTAAAAGGGCTTATGATGACGATGATGATGATGAACTTTTATTATAAACTCCTTGATTGCACAGTGGTTAGCGTGCTGGTCTGTTCTGTGGAAGCTGCTTAGATTGTAGTCCTTTAGTGTGTAGTCGGTTTTATCATTACAACTTTCTGAATTTTGTAATGAAAGCTGCCATATTTTATACGTTGTAATTGAATATTATCATATTGAATTAAAACCTCCACTCGAACTTCTTGTCAAATTCGGATCCTGATAGTATTATTTTTATACAACAAGCATCAAATTGGCCTACATTGAGTTTTTTAAAATCTCTAGTAGCTTTCTTGTAGAAAATGAATAAAACCGTGTCGTTTGACCAATGTTATATTGAAAAGCGCCAATTAGAGCAGTTTTTGTTGGAAACTTTAGAATCCAGATGCTATTCTTTTTTACTCGGCGCGGTTGGGTCTCTTACCTCGGTTTTTCTCAACAATAATATTCCATTAAACTCTTCTAGCTCGGTTTGTTTTCAGAAAATATTTATAATAAACTACGGAAAGGTACTTTGCAAATTTTCAAAAACCTCGTTTTACCGAAAGTTTCTCGTGGTCGATGTAGTTACTTTACATTTAAATTATTTAAGCTTATATTATAATATTTAAAAATTATCGCTTGGATATCACTACCCTATTACAACTACAATGTACTTTAAATTATCTTGAATGCTTGCAGACAGTATAGTATCATTATAAGGACTGAGCCACGTTAGGACTTAGTCTAAAATGTAGGATACAACTAATTATTTATCACCAGCCTATTAACATCCCTACTGCTGGAGCACAGGCCTTGTCTATTTATCAAATCAAATCAAATCAAATCGAATAGCGAGAATGGGCCAAGTCTAATCGAATCGGGAAATGCAATGGCGGAAGGCACGGAGGAGCTCGAGATAATAAATTTGGTCACCCATTCTATGACCGTTCCTTGCAATAGTTTCTTGACAACAGTATTGCAGACTGAACGCGCTAACCACTATGCTATGGAGGTTCTCATTTTACGAATGGTATTTTCAATAAAACGAAATAAGTCCCGGTGTTATTAATCCTACTTCCTATTAATATTATAAAGGCGAAAGTTTGTAAGTATGGATGTATGGATGTTTGTTACTCTTTCACGAAAAAACTACTGGACGGATTTGGATAAAACTTTACAGCAATATAGGTTATACATCAGAATAACACATAGGGTACTTTTTACTGGGAAAACTTCTCACTCCCACGGGATACCGACTTCCACGCGGACGAAGTCGCGGGCGTCCACTAGTATATTATAAATGCGAAAGTTTGTGAGGATGTATGTATGTTTGTTACTATTTCACGCAAAAACTACTGAATGGATTTTGATGAAATTTGGTATACCGATAATTCAAAGTGTTATTTAACATATAGGCTATTGTATATCCTACTAAACATTTATCTAGGGACCACGCGGTCGAAGCCGTTGGCGGAAGCTAGTCGTAATACAAATGTAATAATACATTTCTTCAACTTTACAATGAACATAGAAAATTTTATTAAACAATACAAAAGAAGACGTAGCAATGATGATATCCCTTAAATCCATGTTATATTACAACAAACCAATAGGTACACGAAAGGAAAATACCTGAAATCCAAGCTAAATTAGATATGCAAGCATAAATTACCGAAAACTCGGCGAATCTTGTATCAAGACTGAATAAGCAGACACAGTGTACTACATCCCTGGTAATATACGATGTACAAAGAAAACTCCTTCTTTGAGAATACCTACATAAACTCCAGACACCGCGCCAATGGATATTTGCTTAACAGAATGTGTTACCAATATGCAGTATCATTAGGGTTGAACACTACCTATAACAGTATTCGTTTGTCTTTTAACTTTGCTTTGGCGGGTCACTACCGTGGCGCTCTAAAAGCAGGCTGTTCTTTAAATAATTAATATCCACATTGAAACCGATAGTGACAATTTAAATAATGTTATCCTTATATAATATAATGTTTTAAGTAATACTTCGCCCACTTAAAGTATAGCCCATGTTATCAGTGTATGATATAGCTTTCCGTAGGTGAACAAATTTTTAAAATCGGTTCAGTAGTTTCTTAGCAATCAAATGGGCTCCAAAATAACAGCATACAAACATCCAAACAAAGAATTTTTTCTTCATATAATATCAGTATAGGTAAATTATTTAATGTCCATTTTTCTTCAGGTGTCCACCACCATGCACCTACACTCCATTTATAATAAGTAGCTAATCAGGTTGTGTAGAATACAAACGAAGTCGTAACGAGTCGTTGAGTAATCTGAATAGATTAAAGAAAAACATATTGCGTCAGTCATATATAAAAAAATATTTTTGCATACAAACTTCTGATAGAAAATGGAAGACCATTTAACAACTCACAACAAAGATGCAGTCTAACAATATCTATGACAACAAAAAATTGGGACAGGAGTTTAATATTTTTTTATTATTACAAAAATAAACTCTGTACTTCTATAACCAACCACGTGTATTGATTATTTACTTATGTATTAAATAAAATAAATAAAAAACACTTCTCGTCGGAACGAGTGAAATTTTGTAGGGGATATTATTGTTCGCTCATCAGACAACTTGACTTTAATTTATTCTTATATTGACAGCCCTATAATGCTGCCATGAGGCTTGACAGCGCCCATAAAATGAGATATTCGAATACACGTTCGTTATATCAGAAGATATTCCACGAATATCCGAATGTGTTAACAACCTTTATGATGGTAACAACAATGACTGTAAATTGCTTTCGTTGTAAATTAAAAATAATATCTACTTACGCTTCGAATTCTTTTTAGAATCTGATAATATTGTTTTAATAATATTTGAGAAACAAAAAATATAATTACATAATTAAATTAAATAATATAAAGAATTTTACAAATAATTTCCATCAATAAAGTCTAAATAATATTAAAAGTGTTAAAACTAAAAAATGACACTTAAAATTCGGAATATCAGAGATGTATCTAAACTATGATCGAAATTTGGAGCCTGTGAAAAGTAAAAGTTTTAGGAATTTTGATGAACGATGGTGAATCAATGAGCCAGTCGGTGATAAAATTAAGAAATCTTAATTTCCAATCATTCTTTAACAATTTAGAAATATGTTTCGCTATATGTAGTATCCTCTTGATCACTGAAAAAGGCTTCTAATTTGTTATATACCGAAGTTAGAGGAGGGTCAAAAATGGCCTGAATGGCTTCGGATAAAGGACGCTTTTTCTCGGCTTGGCGGTGGCACTTCATTGCCCCTAAAATATAAAACACTAACAATAAATTAGAACCTACGTAAATTCAGCAAAATCCAGTAACATACTACAAATTTATACTTACGATATCAAATAGATATCAACTTTGTGGGTACTGAATAGGTTTATTAATAATTCTGATTCGTGGGGGACGTGGAAAGCTAGACTCTTGTATTACTAGTGGGCACGCATACATAATACATGTGCTTAGTTTCCCAGATTTTAGTAACATATGCACCCCTCAATCCATTTACTAACAAAGAGATATTTCCAACAAATCAATACCCCACGAGTAACCGCACTTCCATTTTAAAACAAAATGAAGTAGTTCTTAATTCAACTGAATTGGATTAATTATAATAATATAAAGATTTACAAATAACGTCAAATAAAAATAACAATTTTTTTTTTGTTTTGTTAAATCTTATTTAACTTATTATCATTGAAAAACATTCTAATATCATAATGAGTTTTAAAGTGCATTTTCAAATCGTTTATGTATCTGGCAGTAAAATTTCATTACAGACTAGATGACTCGATATCAGCTAAATCGGCCCAGCCATTCTCGGGTTTTACCGAGACAAACGAACGGCAATTGATTTATATATATATAGATTGTTGGTACCGTACAGTTAAAGTTTATTCTACTGAGAATTTTTCTACAATTATCAGTGTCTATTGGAGTATAGCCAATCGAATAAAATCTCCAACTATCCTCTAATATCATAAAAATAAAATTACCGGTGGAGTTTATAATATATAAATCGAGTACTTACGGAGTAACAGCAGTCTTTTATTTTTCCTTCAGGAAAGCATATCAGCAGTTAAACTATATTGGCCTGCATATTAAACCAACGATTGTCTAAAGCACTTTTATGATTTTGGCTCCCCTCATCTGCAGCCCCATTGTATAAATCCATCCCTTGTATGATAATACGAATATCGCCTTCGGTCGGAATGGAACATAAAATATAATATTGCTGCCTCCCTATTACTTGTATTCTAGAATACAGCAAATTCTTATATGAAAATGCTTTTCTGAATTAAGCTTCGCCTTTAATCTGGTATGCAGAAAGATTTACAAGCAACATTCATGAAATTAAATTCACATTAACTTTTGAACTGACTTTAAAAGGAGATTTTACTGTATCTTCGTCAGTAATCTATACTAATATCATAAAGCTGCAGAGTTTGATTGTTTGAACGCGATAATCTCAGGAACTACTGGTTCGAATTGAAAAAAATATTTTTGTGTTGAATAGACTATTTATCGAGGAAGGCTTTAGGCTATATAACATCACGCTGCAACTATTAGGAGTGAAGAAATAATGGAAAACGCAGACGAAGTCGCCGGCGGCCACTAGTGGATCATTTTAATGATTTTTGGTTGTGTAAAAATGGTTTACGTAGGATGAAGTTCATTAAAACTCTGAATTTGTAAAACCTAGTCTTCTAGTTTTAATATTCTTATTTATTTTTTTAAGATATTTTAAAGTCATTTTTAATGTGTTTTTTCTCTGTTTTTTTTTTCTGGTTGTATGTTTCTTCTAAAAACTGCTCACGTTTTTCTAGAAAGCAAGCAGAATAATATATATTTATTTATTCTCTCGGTATCATTTCTAACTTTAATCTTTGACAATATATTGTCCTTGAACAAAAACCAAGGCAAATAAAAAAATACGAGTAATAATTTTTTTAAGAAAAAAAAATGTGCAGAATAAGAATGCAATTTAAAAATATCAAAAACTATAGAATACTCCATACTCAATCGTTTATTGCAAATCATAGTGATAATAAAACGATCTTGCGAAGACCTTGAGGTTGAACGCTGAATGAAGAACATTATTTATTTCAAATAAGGTCATATTTAGGCTTCCGTACCCAAAGGGTAAAACGGGAACCATATTACTAAGACTTCGCTGTCTGTCTGCTACAGACTTTATATCATGAACCGTGAAAGTTAGATAGTTGAAATTTCACAGATGATATATTTCATTTGTCGCTATAATGACAAATACTAAAAAACGGACTCGCACTTGTTGTGTATAATATTTAAATACTGCGACAATACGGAATGAGCTTAAATGCATAAATTTATCGTTATAATAAAAAAAACTGTAACAAAAAGATTAAAAAATTATATAACATAAAATATATCAGTTCGTTTAAGGCTATTGTAAATAAATGTAGTTTATTGAGATATATAGAATAAAAACAACTTTCTTACCTCCACTAAACCCGCTAGATTAATAAATTCATAATATTTATCGATTACCATTCAATTTAAAATATTTTTATATAGTTAATTATACTTTATAAATAACTAGTTTTCCGCCAGCGGCTTCGCCGACGTGATCATTTTGTATTTATTATATATAAAAGCCTTCCTTTTGAATCAACCTATCTATGAAAAAACCGCTGAAAATCCGTTGCGTAGTTTTAAAGATTAAAACGTACATAGGCACATAAGGACAGAGAAAGCGACTTTTATTTTTTTATACTATATAGTGATAAATAAGCCAAGAACATTTCAAAAAAACCTTGGATAATTGGTGTTTTTATATTCTATGAGACGCCCTAATATTCAAATGAGTTTCTGCCGCTTAAATTATTTAAAATGATCTTCGATTAACATACAAAATTACGAAAAAACAATATTTAAAAATGATAATAAGGATCATATCGCACACCTACATCTAAACTGAGACAAATCAAAAATTTGAATGAGTTTTAACTTAGTACAATATTCAAATACTTGGTGATCATACGCATCTATCCAACATAACAGATTCAATGAAGGTTCGGGCATGAGCCGCTAGATAACTTTAGCTTTGTTTTGTTGAATCAACAGTGGTCGCGCTCCTGCCACGTAAACAAATGTATTGTCAGACCTTCACATTCGTTTTTTGAGTTGTCTTAGTTTAGATCTAGGTGTGCGATATATACAAAAAAGTTCAGATATGAGAAACCTAGGAAAATGGTGAACGGTATCGATGGCACACCGTTGCAGAATGAAGAAAATGTTATTATCACAATATTAGCTATACAATACATATTTCAGAAAACCCATCGTATGGCCCAAGAAAGTTGGTAAGTTTTTTCTTTGTACGCTAGTTTAACATGGCATTGGCGATTCCCAATGGAAGGGTCTGACGACGCGAATCTAACTATTTCATCCAATCCGATTGTAAAGGATAGTGTACATAATATGTGCAATGCTCATAAATAGATTTTGAAAGATTGCGTTATTGAATTTAAATAAGTGCTTCGTATTCGTATATTGAGTAACCTATTGTGCGATAATCTGGTTGTGGGATGGGTGATCAAAGATTTTCAGTCTTGAGTTCAACGGAGAATTAGGAGACACTTTAAGGTATCAAAATACCTGACTGCAGCTACGGTCCGTCCACCAATCCAGTGGCTAATGACCCGTTATCGCTATGGTTTTTATATGGAAGATGCTTCGGCTATGGTGTTATTAATATGCCGATGATGATTCAGGTAAATTATGCTGTCAGTCAACTACATGTTTTATTACCTATAATGTTGAATGAAATGGGGCAACTATTATTATTCTTGCGTTGTGTTTCGTCGTGCGAGTGAGGGTATCGGAGGCCCAACCCCTCCCTTTTCCCTTCCCTCTACCCCTCAACCTTTCCCTCCCTACGATCATATTCGTCCCTCAAAGGCCGGCAGCGCGCTTGTAGCCCCTCTGGTGTTGCAGGTGTCCATGGGCGATGGTAATCACTTACTATCAGGTGATCCGTCTGCTAGCTTGCCCCCTATCGCATAAAAAAAAGTTGACATACGTTAATTTATATCACTTTAAACCGTGCATGAACTTCATGTGAAACATCAATTTCTTATCTGCTACTGTGAGTATGAGCTTTTTTCAATGAATACACCTAAACACTCAAAGGAGATAGTGCAATAGTTTCAAACACTGCGTGCCTTTCAGATTTGCGCGAGAATTTGACACAAGTGTTTAAATACCTCACATATTTCAAATAAACTAAATTTGATAAATGTTATATTGAGCAAACTTTTGTATGTAGCAGATCTCTTGACTTTTTTGACAATATTTAAAAAAATCGTCTACACCCTGTCTATACTAATATTATACAGAGAAAAGATTGGTTTGTTTGTTTGTATCGAATTGTTTCATAAAGGTTAATTAAGAAAGGAAATTCAGTATTCTACATTAGGGATACTCTACTATTTAACATATGATTATTTTCGTATATAAAGGTTTTTAAGCTGCTGCTGCTGCTACTCTCTAATTGTATCAGCATAGCACTACGTAAGCAGTTAGGTATAGAGTTTTCATTCTATGGTTCAATAGAGCAGCAAAGTTACTTAAAGATTAATAGTCCAATCGGAATCCACGCGACGCAATTGCCCGTCTAGTATATATAGCAACAAAGTGACTTACAAAACGCTCTTAGTGTACAGTTGCAATAATTGCCATTGATACTTCGATATCTATACAAATAATATAATATAAAGAGGTAAGGTTCGAAACTTTGATCGTATCTTTGTAGGTAAATTTTCGGAAATACTGATTCGATCATGAAAGATCTTTCACCTGGTAAAAGAAATCTAATTTTGTTTTTGGTTTCTGTAAAATCTATTGATCCAATCCTCGTGAAATTTATATGTATAACATGGGGTCAACCTTCATTTGAAAGTTATTTCAAACTGGGTGTCGCTGAAACATCTTTCAACCAAAAAGTAGTTGGTCCAAAAATAAAGAAGATATTATTTAACAAAAAAATAAATTTATTCATATTCACCTCCTTTTATAGATCAAATGAGAGGATCCCAAATTCCAGACAGGCAAATAGAGTAAGAATTAGATATGTCAACATTTCGATTGTTAACTACTCGATCAAACAACGCCAATCGAATGACCATTGTCAACAATTAAATTGCAGTGTTACCGATATCATGGAATCTCTAATACTACCATCCAATTAGAGCATGCAATTATCCGCTCCATTATGTTATATGAATAGTTTTCGAACACTATCTATAAAATATCTACATATTATCTCATCACCACACGCCATTGAATATTCCCACTGCTGGGATACAGTCTTTCCATCTCTATAGAATAATGAATAATTGACCATGAACCACCACGTGGTCCCAGTGCGGATTGGTGGATGTTAACGATTGCGGAAACAGCAGGAACCAAAAGTACAGAGGAGTTCGAGATAATAAATCTTTGGTCTCCAATCTATGATCAGCCCTTGCGAAAGATGACCTCCACACCGTAGACGTGTATGCAGACTCGAGTATTGTCAATAATTACAACCCTAAACATATCAACGCGTTCCTGTAAGTGTCTTTATTGACTGATTAATGTTTTCTCACTACTTCGCCCGTGTAAATTATAAGCCTATGAAGATGAACGAATTTTTACAATCAGAATCACATCTTTCCTCCTTATATTAAAGTCTATCTTATTAATGTAGAAAAGACACACAGGACAATGACTTGATCCTTAAAGGTTAAGGTTGCCATAACAATTTCATCTCTACGACCAATACACTCATTTTAGCGGGTTGCTGAACCTGATCATAAACATTTATTTGCCCCGAAAAGAGGGTGAGCACACTTAAAATTACTAACTTACACAAAATAAGTAAACTATGATCCATTTTCGATTTTAATGCTTTTAGTGCACTATTGTGTTCCCACTGCTGGGACTCGGGCCTTTTCTATGTATGGAATCGAATGAAATCGAAAATTCTATGCATGACCACATTAACGACTGAAGATACAGCTGGTAATTATATAATAACGATACATACTTTTACACATGAACGTTTCATAATAACTCTGTTCTACCTAACTTGTGTCAGACTATTTTTGGAACTATGGCTTGTATCAAAATGTAAATTAGACAAAACGATAGAGTATTTTTTTCTGACGCAAATTCACATAAAATATCAAACTTGATATAACTCGAATTGTATCAGTCTTCATGGGAGGTGCAGTAGTAATTGTCCACTGAAACTGCTAATATGAAAATGAAAATATATTTATTCACAGTTTATAATATTACATTTAAGAATTGCTGAGCTATGCTTGACCTGCAAATACCATGAATGTTATTAACCAGTATATTGTTCGTTTTTATCGTTAGTGACGGGAGCCCGATATAAAATAGCGAATGTCCCCTATGCCCTATTGTATGTCTACATCTTTAGTTTTTGCCTTGAAGGTCGAAACGCCAGTAACGGACATGTCATAGTAGATAAAAATATACAGTAATTTATCAAAAGATATTTGGTTTGGTTATGAAATATAACATATTTCTGTTTTTGTCATGATTATTTTTTATTGTATCTCACAATTTATAATTCCTTCTATATTGTGCACTTTTACTTCTTGCTTTGATTGAAGATATTAGTAACAGTTTCTCCACACAAAAAATACTTTAAAAATAAAAATCTTTATAGTTAGAAAGACAATTTGAATTCGGGCGATTATCAAATTCGGTTCGATATTAACGAAAATAAATATATGTATGTATGTAAACCTTCGTTTCGCCGATGATATAGTCATCCTGGCAAGATCGATGGAGCACATCATTACAATGCTCAGCGACCTGAGTATCGTTTCCAAACAGGTGGGTCTTAAAATGAACATGAACAAGATGAAAATCATGTCGAATGTCCATGTTGCACCCGTACCGGTGGTCATTGGAACTGATACTCTCGAAGTTGTCGATCACTACGTGTACCTTGGACAGACAATCCAATTAGGTAGATCCAATTTCGACAAAGAGGTCGCTCGAAGAATCCAACTCGGCTGGGCAGCGTTCGGGAAGCTACGCGATATCTTCACGTCCAAATTACCACAGTGTCTAAAGACGAAGGTGTATAACCAGTGTGTGTTGCCAGTGATGATCTATGGCACTGAAACGTGGTCCTTAACTGCTGGCCTCTTAGAGAAGCTCAGAGTCGCTCAGCGAGGCATGGAGAGAGCTATGTTAGGGGTTTCTTTGCGCGTAGGATCCGAGACGTGGATATTCGCCAAAGAACTAGAGTGACCGACATAACTCGCAAAGTTTGTAAGCTGAAGTGGCAGTGGGCAGGCCACATCGCTCGACGAACCGATAACCGATGGGGACGAAAGGATCTCGAGTGGAGACCACGAACCGGAAGACGCAGCGTGAGTCGACCCCCGATTAGATGGACGAACGACATCTTCCGAGTCGCGGGCGGCCGCTGGATGCAGCTGGCGCAATGTCGTCCGTGCTTCGTCCGTCCTATGCTTTAAGAAATACACGTGATTAACATACATAACATACCTTTAAGAAAGTTCCTTCACTGTAAGATGTGAACAAGCATAATAATATTCAATATTTAGCAAAAACATTAAATCTAGTGAATATTAAACTTCATTTTTTACATTTAACCGATCGCCAACTGAACCGGGACCTCAAAGATGACTACTACCTCCAAAGCCTGCATGCGAGTCACTCGGTTACGGATAATTGTCTGCCTCCTTGTACCATAGCGATTTCCGCGAATCCACGCCACTAACACTGTATTTCCCTCTAAAAATATATGTATTTACTTTTATATATTCACGCGTGATCTTGCGGAAATCCATTGCTACATAAAACTGTGAAAATACGATATCTAGCAACTTCCAGACCCAGTGAGTACCTGCAAGAACTGCTGTGCATAGCGCATGAAAATTAATATGAACAAGTGGTCACAAATCTCGCCACCACCACCATGTTGGCATTGTAATGTCTTAACAGCTCCTTAAGATGCTCCTTAGAGGTGCAAAAAAAATGGTGATTGCGAGATTTCGTTACTGTTTGTGCATGCGAATTTATATGTACATCAGGTCTTGTAGATACCTAACTGGGTATGAAAGTTACTAGATGTCATAGTATCTCTGCTATATGTGAACGTCACCCGTTCATGAAATCTGTCGTATCACCCCCACTGTATTTATACGTATAAAAAATCGAAAAGGAACAACGCAAGGGCTGTTTTTTCTCTGCCCATTTCCTATCGAAGAATCTTATACTAAGTAATGAAATTTCACAAACAAATTCTTCGAAAAACAACATCAAGCTATCGATGTGAAATAAAACAAAATAGTTACCGAACTGACAGCCTCTTTACTTTGTTCGGGACGACCCTTTTTATCAATTCTCCACTTATATACCTTGGTTTTACTTTAACAACGTAAGTTTTCCGTCCTTTGGACATTCGACAAATTGTGTTTGTTTTCAGAATCGATATCGAATAATATTTAACAAGTATTACTGTAACATTTTAAGGTTTGTTTTAGTTCAAGCTCATCGATCTTTTACTCGAGAAGGAATGCGTTTGTTCTACGAATTACAAAGCAACTTTCAGCACGGATGCAGATGTCCCGTTGAATTTAATTCAATGCATCAAATTCTGTTTAACAATACCATGTTAATGTAAATTTGCAATACATTTATTATACCAAATGCGCACTTCAAGTGACCTAAGAGAAAACTTCAAAAACTGTTCAATCACAGAAAGTTTGTATTATAAACAACACATAACGTGCATTAAATATAAACTGCTACAAATTGAAATACAGCCATTTTGAATCAGAACATCACTGATTTATTTAACCTTGTTCTAAATATGGATTTCAGCCTATGGGTATCAGCGAGTGACTCCGAAGCCAAAAACTACATTCTTAAATAAATTTCCAGTACATCTTGGTCTCTCAACTAATGCTGCTCATAGTAACGTCAAGATTCCGTTAAGGTAATTAAAAAAATATATCTATGGACCCATTGCCTTTTCTAAAATTTTTACAAAACCTAATCAGTGTTTTTTATCTCACATTAAAATATGAATTTGACTGACATGTCGTGGGCCAATCGTTGAATTGAGCTGATTAAGATCTTTCCGGGCATATCACGTTATACCGCCATTTCTTGGTTTCGCCAGACAAACAGTCTCAGGAACCAGGCTGGACTCGAACCGATAACCCCTTACTGTCCATGTGAATAGGGATGACTACTGGGTAAAAAAAAAAGAATTGCTATTTAGTCCGTCAGTCAGATGATAGAAAAATATTAGATACGTTTTTTTTTTCTTCAACAAGAACAAGAAATGGCTTAGTTATTAGGTATTAAAGTTGAGGAGTGGGGGCTCGCTACGTCACAGTTTTGTAGAAAATGTACCATAACGTGACGTTATGCGACATTTCAACTCAATGTATCGCCGTAATTAATTCAATACGCGAAAAAAAAACGTATTTAATATTCTTCAATAATCCACCTGATGGACAGAAAAACAAAAATTAGTTGTCATCCCTATTGCCGTGATTATTTAGATTCGTCGTCATATTTCTACTATTTAATATATATCTTAAGTTTTTCTACGAAAATTCAGCAGGTTTTGGTTAGTAACCATCTTATTATAATGAAAACTAACTTAACTCTTCTATTTATAATAATTTTCTTTGCTATTTAATTGTTCAGTTAGGTAGCAAGGAATTACAAAGACAGAAAATATATATTCATTTTTCGTAGAACAATTTACCCCGAATTAGATACTCGCACAACCCTTTCATCTTTATTGAAAGCAGAATCTTAGTTCTGAGCTTGAAACAAAACTACGTAACCTTTTATGCGAGGGTCTAGAATTACACAGGTAGATTTGTTATATTAAACAGAATAAAGCTAACGACGAAAGCTTTTAGGTTATCTGAACCTGTAATTCTATAAGCCGTTTGTACTACCTTATGTTTGGTCACAGTGAAAGAAACAAAGTTAAACGGCCCATAGATTAAGTGATAAGTAAAGGTTAGCATTATCAATTAAAACATTGTATTTTAATGATTTAATCCCTCATTTTATTAATAGAGACATATTCCGTTGATTTTGACACGTGTAAAGAATGTCTGATAAACTTTAGCACATAAATTATTTTGTAAATTACGAAAGATTATTGAAAATAAAAAAAGGATGGCAAAAGTGGAAGAATGTAGAAGCCGTGGCAATCCATGTTGCACTTTTCACGATGAATTCGATCTTGTACTATCGAAAGGTATTTGAAGGCGAAAGATGTATGTCTGAACTGTGGAGATAAGTGCTCTGCCTAATCTGCAAGGGATTTCGGCGTGGAGATAGATAGACAGACCGGTAAAAGTTTCTGTGCAATTATAAATAACCTATAATACAACTAAAAATAACTATATAGAAAGCGATTTAAATCTAAATAAACTTAAATTCAAAATTACAAAACTACAATACATCTTATCAATATGTGAATAAAGTGGACTAAAACATAAATATTGAAAAAATAAACTGTAAAACTCAACAACATTATGTTTTTGCCTACACTAAGAAGGTATTATTATCGGTGATAATGTAGAATTCTAAAAGTAAAGAATTTTCTTAGTCAACTGCTACCACTGGAACTTGCCACCTGTTGTACTCACACTGTACATTTACTTCTTTATACGCTGCACTATTCAATTCGCGTTGTCATAAGAATTTTTATCACTTATCTCTGACATACTTACTAACCTTAGGGCATCTACCCTTCTTTTTTATCTCTTGATTCTTTTATTCCTTTCCTAACATTGTACTCCTCTTTTCTATGCGCTATGCCTTCTGGGAGCTGCACCCCTGAAATGCAACTCGAGATTTCCAGAGAAGAGGTCTTGTTTCCTCACCACTGACTAAATAGAAGGAAAGTGTTTATCATGTACAGATCACAGTCCGCAATTATCAGGAAAAATGCCATAGATTATCACATTTGCACTAAGGGCATAACAAGTGTTTTATTTTCACTCTCAACCGGTATGGGTTTACCTTTACACCTTGAAACCGAACTTGACATCATGTTCGGGTGCGATTTGCTCAGGAACGATTGACAACTTTATATTGTACCGGATTTTTTGAAACGAATTCTTCTACTAATTTGCTAAAAAATTATACATATATAAATTCTATGAACTCGAAGTCTTGACTTTTTATTTCCGATATTCTCATGGGCACATAATCCATAGAAAAATGTGATTGAGTTAAATTTATGTTTATTGACAGTTCCAAAAATAAAATAAAAAGTAACATTTTTAAACTATATGTTTATCTGTCATTGCATCATTGTTCTAATAGTATATAATCTATGCCACCACGAGTAACTACCGTGTAGTGAGCACCTAATCCCCAGTTTCTCGCTTGTAGGTAGGTAACTCGCAAAAATGTCGCGTCTGCGCCATTTATCAAGTGGTAAGCCGTACACAGGTGTAGACTTTTATTGAGATAAATGGTGTTGGTACGGGCTGGATCACAGATACTAAGGTTACGGACCTACTTGACTTTAGTGATGGTTTTACAGTGCAAACAAGATGATAATGAAAATTTGAACTGCATATCAAGAACTGATATATATATATATAGATACTAATCAGCCAAAAGACGTCCTGAACGAGCGGTAGGGAAAAAAATGTTAGACGATTCAAAAGTACTTTTAAAAATTCTATTTGAATAAAGATTATTTTGACTTTGACTTTGACTTTGATACTTTAGTGCTAACCCATGTGCGTGCTGCAGGACGAGAGGTTGGCGTTAGGTGAAGAGAGGGGAGGGAGTGGATTAGACAATAATACTAATCAGTCTTATATTAATCACTAATCGAAAATATGTCTTCTTATTTCTGATATTGTTATGACAAGTGACATGAGGTCACTGACAGTCTAATGAAGTCACTTTCCAATAAGACTTCTCTTTGTAAAATAAAACAGGGAGAAAAAAAACCGCCCTTGCTGGGTTTCTTGCCGGTTCTTCTGAGTACAAGGTCTCCCGCCGTAGTTTTGCGAACCGTTGGTGAAGATTTAAACTTTCAAAAATGCTAGGTAACAGCCTAGACTGAATGACAATCGCCGTAGTAGAGTGGTTTGCACGCCAGTTTCTGAGGTCCCGGGTCCGAGTCCCAGGCGGGTCAATGTATAAAATGAACTTTTCTATATTATCTCGGGTCTGGGTATTGTGGTACATTCGTCATCTCAGATACTCTATTATACGGCTAAGTAGCTACTCATCTTGGAATCTGAGCAATGTGATGTTGTCTAATATTCATTTATTTATATGCAAATTCAATAAACAATTTCAATTTGATTTGAGTCATGATTGATCAGCTGGCATAAACTCTTTCTCGTTGGTTCTATATGCCAATCTTATCGTAGTCACGACGCAGTACAAGATAATTACCTCTAAACTAAAACGTACAGAAAAACGTCGTTTGTATCGCGCCAACAAATATTTTGACGTAACTAGTCTATACGACAACAGGCAAGTAATAGTCACTGGTAAAAAGATGCAGGAAGAGGTTTTAGAACTATATAGAAATACCGCGAATACGCCAGAAGGCCAAGGATGGAAAGATCTAGCGGAATGTAATAGCCGGCGAGTTGTCCATCCCGACATTCATTCAGTGATCAATCATCGGAATATGATGAGAGCGACAGAAAGCGAGATTCGAAGCGCTTCTTTAGCACTGTGAATTATCTAGATGACATTATAGTAACCGGAACGTTGGTTTGCTATCGCAATTGTGGGACTCTTCTCGGGCGAATTAATTGTCTAATTGGAAACTCAGTTGGCATTAATTTATTCCAAACCCCGTAACAGTATTCACGACGCAGTATAAGATAATCGACTCGAAACTCACGCGTACAGAAACACTCAGCGTTGTGACAGCGAAGCGTGAATAACAAGGTGCGCAACGTAGTTTCCAAGTGCTTGTTGAAACGCAGGCTCTTAGGAAAAACATTACAACTGGTCCATTAGTTCGAAAGGACGCATTATCTATAAACATTACAATTGTAATGTTACTGCGGAACCTTTTCATTCTCACAATCCCTACTGCCCCGTCACTTAACGTATTAAATAATCGTTTTAAAATAACAGCTTATAGATTGTAGCTGTACGGTCCTTATAGTAAAAGATATAGGTTGATATGTTAGATGAAATCTAGACTTATAATTTAAAACCTCATAATAAAGACTATATAATTTCTATTATAAATATCATTGAATAAATATTAGGTACATTGCTCAGATTCCAAGATGAATAGCTGAAGCCTGATGATGGGATAACTGAGACAATAAAGGAACCACAACACCTAGATTCGAGACAATATGGAAAAGTAAATATTCTTCATAGACCCGACCCGTGAATCGAACCCGGGACCTCAAAGACGGCAACACCTTGAAACCGGCGTGCGAACCAATCGGTTATAGAGGTCGTCACGAATTATATCTGATATCAATAGAAAATATTGTTTTTTTTTGTAAGCACATAAAGAGTATTTATAAGACCTAGCTTCTAAATCAAAAGGTAGTTTGTTAAATACGAAGCTGAAGTAACCCATTATATATAAGGTAATTTCAATCCGAACTTAGAGTGGAGTAATATAAACCGAGTTATAATGGGATTTTAGACTACTATACTGTGTTAGACTACTATATTCAACACAAGTTTTCGTAAAGCCGAACAATTACAATGATATGTTGTAAACTTATTTTTTTTCTCAGTATTTATATGAAATATTTTATATTATAAAGCTAGGATATTTTTATAAATACTCATAATGCTGTAAAGTATTTTTCGAATTCATATTGACGTTGTAAATTCTTAAGAATAATTGAAAATTTCAGTATACACGCCGATTATAATAATATACATCGTATACGAGATTATATAAAAACAGAACGAGGCAAACTAACCGTCTTATTTCATATTAGGTATTCAGGACATTCACCGCAACATGAACCGTGCCATAAATCGGTGCTAACAAAAACAGTTCCGAAGTTTCTTAGAAAAACCTAACGCACACGTGACTATATTCCTATTTCGGGGTTTTGCGATTTAAGCTCAATATGGTCTTTCCTTACGCTCGATTAACGACACTTCTTATAAAGTTTACTAGTTACATTTACTTTTGATGAATTGTGTAAGTTCAGATGTTTCTATTGCGAATATCAATCACTAAAGAGTATACATTTATTATGTTAGTTATAAATATTACCACGTAAATACATAAATGAATATAAGAAGAAAAATAACAATATAACTTTTTCATTATTTATTTGGGTAGCTCACCGGAGTAGCGAAAAGTAGTGACCAAGCTCAATTTTATCAAGTATCTTTTTGATGAAATGAATAGTACTTTAAAGTTAAAATTTTCTATACAGCTGTAGAAACTCTGTGTACTTCACACGACTTAAATTCTAGTCTTAAACAAACAAAAACACATTTGTGATTAAAATAGTACTATAATTATTAAAATTTTATCGTAAACGTAGAGTATAATAATCAAACATGACGATGTTGAATAAATTATTGAAATATATTAATAATTTGGAAAAATATTCAATAGAAACTTTGGGACATTTTTTCAAAAGAAACTTAAACAAGAAATATACCTTTCAAACCTTTTTATCAACTTGTCACTTCAAAGAAATAAACTCAGTTTGAAAATTAAATTTAAATATTCAAATTGACTTTGGCTTCGATAACTATCAAATATGCAGGCTTTGAAGGATTCCCTTTGTGTTACTAACTGAGTCAATAGCTGAACTAGTGGAAAGTTTTACCATAATTAATTTACTATCATCACACGGTAGGTAGAATCAAATTCTATCGTCAGACCATTAATTCAGAACAGTTTAAATTAGCATTTACAACTCGAATTGCAATTCGCAAGAGGTGACGCTGGAATACTAGTGATGTGGCAGAGCCAGAGAAAAAGGTATGTATACGGATATATGTTTGACGAACCTTCAAGGATATTCTGAAGTTATACTATCAATTTTGATAACGTATACGAAATTCTGGAGTGATTTAAAGCAATTAAATTCTTTTTATGTAAGATTTATTCTAGTGGTTTATGAATACAACAGACAAAAAAAACATGACAATTACTTCCCAAATATTATAGAGCTAAGTGAACTGACAATGTAAGAACAAGAGATAATATTCTTCTTTATTTTATTATTTGTTTGTATGGAAATATTTTAAAACTTCTCATAAAATAAATATTTCAATATAAAGCCTGAATATGATCATGGATAAAGATAATAAACACAAGCCTAAAAATATAATCTTCTTTTAAAAATTATACAATACTTAAACATTTTATTATAGACAATGATGAAGAGTTATTATCAGGGAATAAATTGGGGTCACATGCATCGATGACAATCCAATTTGGCATTTTAACTTAGGTATAATTTTGCCCACAAATTATTCAATGCTGACTCAACGTAAATTATTACTAAGAGACATAGTAAAAATAATAGTAAAGTCCGTATCCAACACGAACCTGGACAATTTTAGTGATCGGTGTTCGTGTCCGCATCCGCAGGTATACATTTTGGTGCGGCACATTACTAGTATAATATATTCAGTAAATTGCTGAAACATTAAAGTATCAACATCCCTACACTGATAAGATGTTTTTGATTATGTATATTTGCGTAATAATAAAAAGCTAATTAATCAAATTATATATCACATTTACTGAGACTACAGTCACTAGTCCACTCAGGTATATATTACAATAATGTTTTATTGTTTTAAGGGTGTCAATTGTGTTGGCATAAACTAGACTAAAATTTAGTTTTAATACTATCAAATTGCGTATTTACTAACGTCAAAAACCAAGTGACTCACTAAACTACTTTTTATTATATTTGGTCAGTTTTGCAATCACAGTGTCTACATGTAGGTAATGAGAAATATTCTTATTGAAAATAATCCAAAATCTGGATTACGAAAGGTCATAGGTTCGAGTCCCATCTCAAGAGTGCCAAAGTGGATTTTTTAAGCATTTTTCAATAAGAATAAACTATTTCTTTTATATAAAATTATTACACTAGTAAAATTATATTTATACAGTGCATATGATTGCTAATATCGTTAGAAGAAAACTAAATTATAAACTACTGAAGTGCAGGGACTCGGGCCTAGCTTATGTATGGTTAAGGGGGATTGGCCATAACCTTACACTCTGATCAATGAGGATTGGAAGATCTTACCGACTGCAAATACAGCCGGAACCAATGGTTTAACGTGCCTTTTGTAGCATGGAGTAGATCGAGATAATATTTTTTGTCACCCATGACCAGCCTTAGCGAAAGTTGCTTAGCAACAACGATCGCGGGCCGAGGCGCTCATCCACTACGTTACCCAACTACAATGTGTAAATTAAATGCAATTATACGGTTATCCGTCCATCTAAAGCGTTCGCATCATATCATATCATCCATTTTGAAGTTCACATTTCATCAGAATTGTAAACGAAGTGTGCAGATCTCACGTATCACGTAGATATTTATTTCGGACCCGCGTCGAGTGCTCGTAAAACTTGAGAGCAACAGTTCACAGGCGATTTTCCTTTATGCCCCATTGCTCTACTCGAAATCTAACCGTTTGGAAATGGCGACCTTGATTTGGTAAGGATTGGGGCTTGATCTGTTAAAGTAATAGAACATGATTTAAATAATATATTAATCACAAGGCAAATTTAAATAATATTTTACTGAGGTCCTAATAGTTTCTTATGGAACAGTTAATCTACACTGATATTAAAAGAATCAAATATTTTATTGTTTGTTTGAATTGAATAATGATAAGGGTGATGTTGACTGGACTATCTATAATTAGTATCGATATTTCCATGTACTTATATGTAATGTAATATTATTATGTGCCAGGACTTCGTAGGATAGATAAGTTACATATTTTAGGGTATTAAGTGTCGGACCCTATATTAATTTATCAGAAGGTTAAATAAGAAAACACGTTCACTCTGTAACTCCGTATATTAGCGACTAGTTAAAAAGTCTTTGTTCTACAGACGCTAACAAATTGTTTATAAACATCTTACAACTAAACTGTACATGTAAATGTAGGCATATGTGTCCCTACACATATACTGAACAACTTTTACTATGGGATGAACACTGAATTCACGAAAAATTAATCAGCTGTTTCATACGGTTGGCGATTGTTACTATTACAATTTTGTATGAAACCGCTGATTATTTTTCGTTAATTTCAGTGTTGCTACCCCACGAAGTCATGGCATATAAATTACACTTTATGTATATTTATAGTGTCTATTCAGAAATTCCTCCGTCAAAAACATAATTCAAAGATAACATAACATAAAGGATCGTCAATTAACATGAAATCTGTTTTGCTCAAACACGATTCAGATACTCAACGACCACGTGTCTCGCAAATAGACGTAACAAATAGCCGTATATTAACATGATGTATCTACCCAACATTAACATTAAACAACGCTAAACGTTAATCGATATCATATTCGCCTACCGCGTAGCTGTAACATGATTCCTTTGTGTATGATACCGGGCAAATTGCCATCAGTCCCATCCTTATGTGCGTCGACAGTTTGAATAATATCCACTTCCTTACGTATGTAAGATAGTAATTACTTTTGTTACTTCTGTATATATATTGTCTTTTTATTTATTTGGTACAGAAACAGAGGAGCTATTATACGAGTATAAATCTACATGTTACCTTATAAATATGCACCATGTCAAATTTTCCTTTCACTTGTGTGTGTAAATAACATTATAAAACAAAATACAAGCAAAATTAATTAAAACTAGTGCAAAATTAATTATAAAATACAAAAACAATTTAATTAAAATTAGAAATCACTTCAGAATTTGAACATAGTATCCGTTTTTCCGCGATTGTGCCCTTTACAGCCTGACATCCGATTATAATGTTTTTTTTCGGGTACAGTAGGTGAAAGAATTTTTAAAATCAGTTCAGGATTTCGGAGTCTACTCAATACAAACAAACCAACAAAAAAAAATTATCGTTCTATAGCAATTGAGGTAAAGCTCTTTTATAAGTAGCTAACGATTATAAATCAATTATTAACAGAAGCCAATATAAAAAAAAAAAATTGTTCCAATAGTAAATACAGTGCTGGATTAGCCACGTAGCAAAAGTAGCAAATGCTACGGGGCCCGCGCTCTTGGGGGCCCCGCGTAATTGGGAATCTCGCTATACCTATAGTCTGACCAATATTATTATTCTTTCCGCCAGTGTTAAAAAATACAAGAAATAAAATAAACCACGCTTCTAGCTAAACTTATATTTTTAAGTATAAACATAAACTGAAAAATAAAAATCAAGTCACAGATTAGTTGTGTTATGTTATTCGGAAAGAAAAGGATGACTTTTCTATTTCAGTTTGAAAGTTACTGATTCCAATTATTCGTCATCTTCATTAGAAGAGATATATCAGATGATTGGAATTTTTGGGAAAGCCATACACCATAACGTAAGAATATTTTGTTGTTAAACCTTGTGGTGGGGCTGATTAGCCACAGGAAAAAGAAAGTGAAACAAAAGTTAAGGGTTACTATAATTTATTATCTGATTCCTTATTACGATGGTTATGAAATAATAGGGGAATCACTGGCCTGACTAGTAGTGTCGTCGCTCAGTATCAGTCAGCTTCAGGATTCTCTTAACTCATGCCATCAGTACAGCGTTCCGGAAGGTTGGCAGGAAATAGTATGATGCCGACGGTGGTTAAATAATAACCCACAACGCAGCAAATGCCCTCAGCTGTACCAAAGATCCTGGAATCCCAATAGGTTCCATTAGCAATCTGCCAAGACCTATCGCAACAGACCTACCGATCAAGTCCAGTAATTATCCTAATGACTTTTCATTAATTAAGCACACACTGCAGGTAGCACTATATTATAATATAACTAAGAACAATTACAGCACACATAAGCACTAAGTGCATAAAAGAAAAATAAAAATTTATAGAAACTCACCCCAGCGGGATTTAGATTTTCACAATTTAAATATATAAAAAACTTCGAAATTGATAACCTCTTTTTTTTAGCAGAGCGGTACGGTCATCCGCAAATAAGTATATTGGTTGTCTCTGATCGCTTCACAACGAATGCAGCTCAGAGGTTATTAGCAACAATAAGTTAAGCTCCGCCCCTTGGGATCCGCGCATACTGAGAACGCCGATAGAAAAACCTATTGCATCCTGTAGTATGTAACGGTCCCGTAGTAAAGAAAATGTAAGTTGCGTCTAAATAATACACAACGTTACAACCTCAAAAACAAGATGGTGCGTGTTGATACTCACATTCTAAGTTTAATTTAGTCTTAACAGTTTTATTGGCAGTTACTTTTACAGTAAAATGTTGCAAATCAAGAAAAGTCTGCATGTAAGAACTTCGTATATTTTAATTACACGCTTTACTTCTCAAGCAAACCAAGGGCCCCTCAAAAACTTTGCTACAGGCCCCGCTCTGGTTGATAATTATAAATTATAAGGTCACACTAAACAACTATAGTATTGTGACGGGTTCGGTGCTTGGGTCAATTAATAAGGCTGATTAGCTTGAGTATAGATTTATTAATTGTAAAGGTAAATAAGAAACCCTTGTCGGGCTTCTAGTTAAACTCTTGGATCGTCCAAAATACAGATTACAATTTAGTTCATATGTTATATAATTTGTATCACAATATCACATTCTTTATCACAATCAATGAATTATTTTAAATTACATAATAAAATTTATACCATTAATATTGTATAATAATTTTCATGTTGTGCATAGAAGAATTTCTTACGAACTCATCCATAAAGTGTATAATTGATTAGGTAAAATTTTAAATTACGAAAGACGGATAATAAAATGAAATGATGTTAAATTTCAAAAACAAAAAGTTTGCATACTGAAACCTAGGAAAACAAACGGTGGCATGGCACACCGTTACAGTATCTTCATAATCAAATTATTATGTTCTTTGCAATAAGCCTGAATTCAATATTCTAATGACACATCGCCCGAGAGAACAAGCAGCTCTTAGTAAGATTCTTGCCAGTTCTTCTCATTACAAGGTCTACCGCCATAGATTTGCGAAACGATACTTTCACTTTCGACTTTTGGCCTAGCCTAAACTGAATAAACGATATTTAATTTGAAAAAGAAATGACAAAATCTGGTCACCATTTCTTTCCTACTCTTAACGCAAGAGATTGAATCTTTACTAAAAAACAATCCTTAAAGGAAACAAAAAGAGCAGCGTACCACGAAGTTGCTCTCTAAAAGCCTCGCCGATTGACTCATATCTGAATCACATCATCCTGTCACAACCACCAAGTGAGAAGCGACCGCTAAACGATAATCAATAAACAATTCACGACTAACTTGGTCATAACGCAATATCCGAGAATCAAGATGGCAGGGGGGCAACTACTATCGCTTGCTGTCCCTGTGCGAGCCGATAACGTGATTGACGCCCCATTAACTATCACGCTAATGTTTGTAAGCCTGCTTTTCGATAAATTGCACTAGTTAATCCAGTTAGCGGTTTAAATTCATGCCTTGTATTATATTATACATAAGTATATTATACATAACAGTTATTAAGTATAATATATACTTATATACTTAATAACTGTCTCCTGCTACTTTACCCACATAAATTATTATAGCCCATGTCACCCGCGTATATTGTAGGGGACAGAATGTTTAAAATCATTTCAGTCGTTTGCGAGCCTATTTAATACGAATAAACAAACAATAAAATCTGCTCTTTATAATATTCATATAGAAATGCGAAAATAACTCTGTCTGTCTTTCTAACTGTCTGTGACATGTTTACACCTAAACCTCTGAAAAAAGAAAAGATTGACCTTGAGAAAGGATATAGGTTTAATTTTGAAAAGAGAGTTGAATTAGTTGAAATAGAGGATAAAAATTTGTATGTAAATTTATCATTGACAGTATTACTATAACTACTCGGATGAAGAAGACTGCAAAAATGAAAAAAAAAAAACTATTTATGAAAATTTACAGCCTTTAGTGCCTGAGATGAGATTCAAACCGATACGTTCTTGTTTGTGAGAGTAAAATCCCGTACCTTGCTTTTGAATACCGTATTCGGAGAAACTAATTAAATAATGTAATGTCAATTAATATTTCCTTTCTCTTATTAAAATTAAATGTCGTCACTGAATACAGTCGTGAGACTCTAATTTTTAGTAATAAATGGAAACAGGAGGATGATAAACAGTTTGTTCCGGGTGTTCCAACGCAATGTGTACCGACATATATTTATCCGGAACAACGATGTTTATTGAAGAAGCGGTTTACATATAAATAAAAGATATTGATGAATGTTACAGAAGTACATAAGTGTACGAAAGAAATATCAAATATTAGCAATTGCTTTTTAAATTACCTCCCAATAACATGCATTTTTAAGGATCTACTATAATACTGGTAGACATTCTGTTGAACATATCTAAGGATGCACAAACCAAACTAAACATTAGTTTATTTTTGTAATTATCTTGTTTATTACATCTTTATTACCATAACTTAATAAAACCTTATTTTATACTATAATTCATTTTTACCGATAGTGTCAACACTATTGAAGACCGTCGATGTTATCGCGTATACTATGGACAGTAGTAAAACTGATTATAAAACTTTATATGTCACACCGCCTCAGCCTTTCTGATTAATGGCATCGAATAGAGAGAATGGACCGTGTCGCACCACGCGGATCCAGTGTGACTGGTGGCTGTTAACGCCTACAGGTAGAGTTGGAACTTAACGAGTCTTCCTAAGCACGGAGAATTCCGATAGGATATTTTTTAGATCACCCAAATTTCAACCGATCCTTGCAAAAATTGCTCAAGATTTTATTACAACCGAATGCGCTAACCATTGCGCCCATCATATCTGATCGAGAAGCCAGTCGATCAGAGCCAACTCGACCGTATTCGAGCCCATACTCTGACCATATAGCGAATGATAGGTCAGCATTATGTTAAAACTACTGATTGCATCACTATCAGTATTTAGAAAATTTCTGCACACTAGATGACTCGGTGTACTTCGTATCACCTCTCACCGTTTAAACATACGAGTATACTGAATTATATTAACTTTTCTAAAGCAGAATCAGCTAAATAGCCGTTCTCGCGTTTTAGCGAAACAAATGAACTGCAATTTATTTTTATATACTTACTAGCTTTCTGCCAGTAGCTTCGCCCGGTGATCCGCTGGTACCTTACTCATAGATTTAAACTCCCCTCCCGCACGCGCCCCCCGCCTTGGTGACTCCAACTTCACAACGGGCCGTGCAGCAGAAATCGTAATATTTTATTTTCGCCATAACTTCAATAGCAAACGTCTAATTTTAATCATTCAAAGACCAAATATTATCCACATTAACTTTACTTAGTGATAAAATAATTTATTTTGATAAGGATTAATGGCATGCGTAAAATTATAAACGCGTTTAAATGTAGTCCAAAAAAATTCAAGTTTTTTAAATAAAAAATGGTTGTTGTGCCTTACTCGACATAGATAGGTATAGTGTGTCGCGGAGTGTGTTTTTTGTAGATATTTATAAGATCTACAATTAATTAGAACATCTTTTATAGTTTAGGCAGCGTACGAAAAATAAGTAACTTTTTGATTGATTTTTTACGCCTTGTGTCCGAAAGACCCAAATATCTTACGGAACCCAATTTTTTGCAGAATAAAATAAGGCCTATGTTACTAGTGGATAATGTAGCTTTGGAATAGTGAAAGAATTTTTAAAATCGGTGCAGTTGTTTTTGAGCCTATTCATTACAAACAAACATACAAACAAAGTTTTTCCCTTTAGAATATTAGTGGAGATATATAGATAGATTTTGCTTTTCACTTTACTCAAGGTCAAGTTATCGATAGCAAACTATCCGATTGCAATACTACGGAGATCTAATAAATCCCACATTCAAAATAATCCGTCGCCTAAAGTGACCCTTTCAGGGCCACTATGAGAAGATATTTCAATGTGATCGTTACCTTGAGAGCCTTAGCATTAAGCCTAATGGATTATAGCCGCACACATGATTTCCTCACGCCATTCATGGGAATCAAATAAGTTTTTCCTCTCCTCTACTTTAACCTTTTCAAATAGTCTTAACGCGTTGAACTGTAAGGATATTAGAGATAAAGTGTCGCAACAAGCTTGTAAGAAGTACGAATAAAAACATTAAATAAGAAATAAGCTGTTGTCATTGCTATATATTGAAACTCATTTAAAAATGAAACAAACAAATATAATGTTAAATGTTTTGTTTTTAACTGAAACTTACCACTGCATTTATTTGGTGAATATATTATTAAATGTCTTAAAATTAAAAAATGTACTTGTAGCAAAACTTATTGCCTAAAAGTTTTGCTACATTCAAATATTACACATATTTGACATTTATGGGTCGTTGGAAATTATTAAGGTATATTTTGGAAATTATAAACAAATATACAACACATTTTCGTTACTACGGCACCGTGCGAAATGTTTACTTAATTATTACTATAAAAATATATATTGTCAGTCAATGATGCATTAAAGGTAAATGTTAAATTATTTTAGAAAAGTATCATTCTAAAAAAGGAAACAGTAAAGACATTTCTCAGACATTGACACTTGATGGGGTGTAGATGCGATAGGTGTAGGTAGATATTTTGCCTCAGTATTCGAGAACCCTTTGCCAAAATTACCCTCTAATTGTAACGACATATTCTACCTCATTGTCATTGACAAAGATACAAGTGACTCCTTCCGACGTACTGTAAAACTTGAAAAGGTTAGATATAAATAAATGGTCTGGCTTTGAATACCCGCTGTAATTTTCAAGAAATACGCTAAGCAGCTCAGCTTGCCTTTGTCTCTCACTTTCGATTTATCTTTACGCCTTGGTAAATTTCCCTGCGTTTGGAAAACGGCCCATATCATACCTTTTCCTAATAGTGGTGATTTAAGTAATTGCAAAAGCTATAACCAATAACCATAAACTTATCTTGTGAATTCCATCAAAGATATATTAATCAATTATTTATAACCCTATTTATATCTAACTTCACAAAAGGTAAGTATGACTTCACAAAGGTACACAAAGGTAAGTTCACAGTTTCACCTTCTTGAGTATAGTTATTATTTGTTTCAAGCATTTAACAATGGCGATCAAATAGATACTTAAACATAGATTTTAAAAAGGCATCTAAAAAAGTTAATCACTATTTGGGTTTTTACTATGACGAAAAGTTTGTGAATTTGGTATTGAGTGGTTACTCTTCCGCTGGATTCAATTGTAGCTCTCTAACAGACATCTACTGGTCGCCATCAAAGGTTTTTTGTCGGATGTTGTAGAGATTAAGTCTGGCGTTCTCCAGGGCTCCCATCTTAGTCCATTATTCTTGCTGTTCTTTATTAACGATCTCGCTAAAAAATTATCTTGCCCGAGCGTATAGCAACGCTGATGACCTCAAAGTTTTGTAACAAATTAGTTCTATTGATGACTTTATAAAACATCAAAGAGATATTGATAAAACATCACAATGGGTGTTCTAAACAATATATTTTTAAAATATAAACAAACTATCATATCTTTCGCAAACAAGCGTAACAAATGTATGTACGATTACAAACTAAAAGATCTTAATTATTTTATACTGTTCCCTAGCAAGAAGTAAAATCGAATGCTGCTC
The DNA here is from genome assembly GCA_918026875.4 of Diatraea saccharalis. Taxonomy (NCBI): domain Eukaryota; kingdom Metazoa; phylum Arthropoda; class Insecta; order Lepidoptera; family Crambidae; genus Diatraea; species Diatraea saccharalis. The sequence continues at coordinate 2,729,228 of OU893334.1, forward strand.
GGTGGTTTGGAGTCCTTTCTACAATATTCACTGTTGGCAAGTGAGCAAATTCAAAGGAAATTCACAAAACTATTGAGTATGAAGTTCCGTCTTGGCCGTAGTTTGATGTCATATGAGGACATTAAATTTAATATTACATCACTTAATACACGTCGTCGACAATATGATTTAATATCTCTTCATAAATTACTTCACTCCGCAATTAATACCGAATATCTTCTTTCATCTCTTAATATTAATTTCAAATATAATCTAAGAAGACACAGATTTCCAACTTTTGTCATACCGACATATAGAAATAATATATCTTAAGATAATCCCATCGCTCGTATGTGTAGAAATTACAGTGAGATCTTCCCAGTTCATCAGGCATTAGGCATATTTAATGCCTATGTCTCAAAATTTAAACACTGTATTAAAAATGTTGTAGTAGACCCAAATTTTCCAACTGTTCAATCATCCAGATTGCTGTACACTTTTCCTTTCTCCTTTTCATAATACAATTTTTCTTTTATTGGGTTGGCACAAAAGTAATGAGACACACTAGAAAAATCTATAACATTTCCTTTTTAAAATCAATTTTTTCGATAATATTCTAGAATGTTGTAGAACATTCTAGGTACTTCTGGTGTAGGGTATATAAAGCCGCGCTCGCGATTTGTTTAGTCAGTATGAAGAAAAATGGACGAGCGACAAGTTCGAACACTATACTTATACGAGTACTTGTTAGGCCACAGTGCGCGTGCTGCGTCTGACAATATCAACAATGCATTAGGCGCTGGAAGTACAAGCCATGCGACGGTGTCCCGATGGTTTGACCGTTTTAAATCAGGAGACAGGAGCCTTGAAAGTCAGCCACGCTCAGGGCGACCACCCGCAGTGAATGATGACGATTTGCGCCGCGAACTGCAGTTGAATCCGGATGCTACCACTCGTGAATTAGCGGAAGCACTTAAATGCAGTCACCACGCCGTGGAACACCATCTGCATGAGCTTGGTTATCGAAAAGTTTTGGCTCGGTGGGTACCGCACATCCTTACAGACGCCAGTCGTGCAGTCCGTGTCTCTATCTGTCAGTCACTTTTGCTGCGACCCCGACGTAAAGAGTTTTTGTCAGATCTGGTTACTGGAGATGAATCATGGATTTATTACGAGAACGATACACGTCGTGCTTTTTGGCTGCCTCGAGAAGAAACGCCACCAACTCAACCGAAGCCGAGTCAAAAGAACCGCCGAAAAATTCTGCTTTGCTGTTTCTGGGATGCGCAAGGCATACTGTTTTATGAGTTATTACACAATGAAACTATAAACGCTGACAAATATTCAACCCAGCTTACCAAATTATCTGCCGCTATCAAGAAAAAACGACGAAGACGAGTCAATGTAGTTTTACTGCACGATAACGCTCGACCTCACGTCGCATTTGTGGTTCGCTGGCAGTTGGAGTACTTGGGCTGGGAGACGATACCCCACCCACCTTATTCCCCAGACCTCGCCCCATCAGACTAGCATTTGTTTAGAGCCCTGAAACAGCATTTGCGGGGTAAACAATTTAATGATTTCTCTGACGTAGAGGCGGAGTTGAACAACTTTTTCGAGGCACAGCCATCAGAGTTCTGGGCAAAAGGCATCCAAACTTTGCCGGATCGTTGGCAAGAAGTCTTAGATACTAATGGTAATTACATCATTGACTAAACTTTTTTTATTGTAATAATAATAAAAAAGTAAAAACGTAAACCAAGTGTCTCATTACTTTTGTGCCAACCCGATACTTTATCATAAGTTATTGTTTAAACACCTTTACGATATTAATTTAGTACCTACTTCACAGATGTTACTTATTATATATATTTATTTGATTGTCTATTGCATTACCTAATAATTAAATAAATACATAAATGTCAAAATAACTAGAAAATCTTGTAAACCAATAAGCGCTATGAGCTGTTTAGAGACATGACATATTAGAACTTTCTTACATATATGCTATAATTATTCTATAAAGAATAGATTTATGAATGTTTAGACAATATTAGCCAATCATTACTTCGTCATTTTTATATTAACTACTACTAGCTTAGCCGGCGAACTTCGTACGTCCATATTATATTTCTCCAGTCGCGACTGAGGAAATATAACCCTGCCGGTAAAAGCAAATAATAAGTATTTTGATTGATTAAAAATAATAAGTATCTTCTTCTTTTTAAATTTTTTCTATACAAAGTCATGATAATAAAGAACATATAAAAGAATTATCTTATTTGATTGAGTTCGGATGTAATACGCGTACATACATTTCGGTGATTCATTTATATATAAGTACTAGTGTGCCCGGCGAACTATGTTCCGCCCAAGAAATTTCAATGCAAAATATAAACTTCTTGATTCCTTCTAACAGTCAATGAATGAGCAAATTTAGAATTTAACGATAATTTAAAATAAACTACAGACATAGACAACATTACGTGAACAGCCAGTTCCGTTTTATTATGACAAATCTCTATTATCACAAATTTTTTGGAGTCTTTTATATTTATTTTTATTATTGATAAAACATAATATTCTAATACTTTTCCCTAAACACAAATATCATAAAAAAAGTCTCGAGTTATAAATGGTGTAACTAACAGGACTTTCTATAATATATAATCACATGAATATAAGTACAACGATAAATTGAAATATAAACAGTGGTTACTATGGTAATTTTTAATTCCCTATACAAACTTCCGCCCCATTTTTATCAGTTTATTTGTAGTTTCTCAGGATAAAATATAGACTATGTTCACCACATATAATGTAGCTTCTCGTGGGTGTTTTTTTTTTTTAAATCGGTCCCGTAGTTTCGAAATCTATTCGTTGCGAACAAACAATGAAATATTTTCTCTTTATAATATTAGTATAGATAAGTATATAGATATGCAAGCAACTTGAATAGTGTAAATCAACCTTAAGTCTTGTTGCAAGCGATATTGTAGTCTTACGACTGGATGAAATAACTACACTTGAACGTGACTTGCCAGTTCAATAAGGCATAATCCCATTTGTAATATCCACTTCTTTATTTTCCGATGCGAATTGCAGCACTAATAAATTCAATTCAGCTACCACAGTGTGTATAAGAAAGTTGCAAACAACAGAAACTTCAATACACAACGGAGGAACTAGAACGGTTTTGAAATTTTATAATGTGACAGAGAACAGTTGAGCGTACAAGAAAGTTTTAAGCATTAGTGAAGTTATAAGATATGGCTACGTGACTTAGATTGAAGGTTTTGCAACGCAGTTGGATGGGTTTTAGTTGTAGCACTCATAAAAGCAGTCGTTACTATTTGTTGTCAATTTTTTAAATATATATACTTAGGTATATATAAATAGTTATTGTTTTAAGATATAGTTTAGATAAGTAGTTTTAATTTATTAGACCTTTCATTCAAACATTGTTAATAAATTTAAAAAAATAGCACTATTATTGCATAATGAACTAAAAATAATAATTTTAACAAAACTAAAAATAACGTTTATATATTATAGATTCAACAAGCCGCGTTTGCTCTTTTGAGTCTTTTCCATTACTACTGAGGACCAAGGAAACGCACCATACGGACACAGTGCAGGGGTGCGACCTTTTTACTCTCTAGCCATGGCCCTAGACAATATCTCTATTGTTATGGCATCTTTTGAGGATGACGTAAGTAATGTGAATTGGAACACGACTTGAGGTATTCAGGTTTAAACAGCATTTAATTGAAATTAACGGTCTTTTAATTTATTACTCATTTATATGTTACATTATTGTTATTCATTATAACAATAATTTAACATTTTAAATGATAACATGAAAGTAAAAAAACTTTATTCAAATTGTTTTTACTAACCTCTTTTTTTACTAACCTTTTTTCATAGTCTGTTTCATTTTTAACCATCCTCAAAAAAAGTATATTTTCATTTTGACTCTATGTATGGTATTTCGTTGGAAGGGCGCCATATTCATATTAATAATAAATGAGCGTCTAAACACGTGTATACGAAATTTTGGAAGTGTACAAGTATATTTGCATGTCGATATGTTTGTTCACATTTTTATCGAAATTTAGAGCTTGGATTTTTTTTTTATTAATTAGCCGTCAAGTTAGGATACAATTTAACTTACAATAAAAATTATGTAAAAGTTTGCAGATATTAACTATAAAATGTAACTTACTTTAAAAAAGGAAATTAAACAAAAACCCTGTTTTTATCATATATATGCGTCATGTAGATAATAAAAAACACAATTAAGTAGATAATAACATATTTTATTCGAAATTTAAATTAATCATCAATACTTAATTTTAATTCAAACTAAAAATACAAAATCGCTCAGAAAGAGCAATTTTATATTTCTTTACATATCAAAAAAATATATGAAGAAGAAAGCTATTACATTTCCATCAAGGGTTTCTAAACCCACTTACCATTTACATTTAAAAAATATATATCAGTCAGCAACCTAACCTTTTCATAATACTTTTAAAATTGTATAATACATGTCTATTCCTAATCTCATTTGAGCACAGTTGAGATTATAAAAAAGGTTTATTCAAAATTCAGTTGGTCTACAGTAATTTTAAATGCCATTTTGGGAATATTAGGGCTTAAAGTTTTCACACACTGTCATGCATTTGACACTTTTATTTACTGAATTTCAAACAATCTTTTTCTTGGAATCCTTTGTCATTGCTACTTCATTATAATTTTTATCATCGCGAGTATTTTCTAATGACTTTGGGCATCTCATGGAGTTTAAAAAATCATTCTTAGCGTTTTACTTTATTTTACTTATACCACAACCAGCTTATGTCTGATGTTTTTGCCTACTTGATTAACTTATGATTATTAATAGGTTGATTAACTTTTTGTATCGTATTTATAATATATTTCATTCCTTATTGTTAACCAGCTTTGTAGACTTTATGACATAAACACAATATAGGTTATGTAACAACAGTTAATAATAAATAATAGCAATTTTAAAGAAAAAAAATCTTGTTGGATAATCAAAAAGGTCAAATTCCAGAAAAAAGAAACAAAACATACTCAGGTCATTCTGCTTTTATGTGATATTTTACTAAGTACACACTTGAGACTGTCTTATGAAGTACATACATGGCGAAGACTCTTCAAGTACTTCACTACTCTCTACGTAAGAGGCATTCACTGAAGACGCTCACAAGAATTACTTTCGACATGACAGAGAAAGAACTTGCCAACAGGATCAAAGACATGTCACCAAAATTGATTTTGACCTTTTGATGAAAAGCTTTTTCCTAACTTAAAGCAACTTATTTTTATAGGTTAAACTATCATGGGTTGCGCAGGCAGAGTATGGTTACGTGTATGTTATTTTTTTTTTACTGGCAACATAATTATATGTCATAATAATATTGCCAGTAAGTCAAGAGATTAAATTTTAATGTATTGCGTTTCGGTTGCTTCACTGTAAAGCATCAATTAAGCGTCTGAAAGTAAAAATGAAATTAAAAACATAAAATATTTTTCAAAATAGCATTGTGAATGCAAAGTTTATCTAATATAATAATTATAATAGTATGGTGTCATACGTGTGAATATACAGGTTTCTGTTATATATTCGGAAAATATGGACCATAAAATGATCCATAGGCCATAGGCTATACTGTAATTTTGACAAAATATGCGAACACCGAAAAATGTACTAGTATCAGGTTAACTGTAACTGGTATTTTAACATGTTTATAAATAACGACTATTATCGTCTTCTTAAATAACGAATGACGAAAAACCAATGACGATGAATAAATTATGCATCAATAAAGAGGCCGTCCAGACTTTATAAGTGCTTTAAATAATTTTCTTCGGTTGACTGCAAGAGAGATCAATAAACTGTTACATGAATAGCTCGAATTAACAATCGATTTTATGTGGTCAATAACCCAGTTTATTCGATTAATTATACGATAATAATTTCCAAAGGATAATCCAACCTGCTTGAAAGAATATTCCTCCATTTGAAACATACAATATACAATATTTGTTCTATTTTGTAATTTTTTTGAGTAAATATCTGTAAAAATACAGATTTTGCCAGTTACATATTGCCTGATTATCGTGTATAAAAAAGCTGACACAAAAATTGAGAATTTATCTGAGAGTGTACAGTCGAAATTTTATGAATTGGAAACTGGCAATTCTGTAAAAAAAATCGGACACGAATTCAACGTCGAGAACAGTTTGACCACATCAAAGACGTTCAATCAAAACCAGATATATGGTCCCAGTCCTGAAGGCTGTCCGTTGTCAAAAAGGTCGAGGTAAGATTATTGATTTAATTAAATGTGAACGTACTTTAATTAAAATATAATTGATTACTGAACACCCAATACGTAGTTAACATAAATTGGTGTACGTTTATTACCTAATAGATCCATTTACGAGAAACATCCCCAACTTCGTAGTTACTCAAACGCTTTACAAATGTTCAAATTTTCCGTGGCTTAATTCTGTTAATTATGACTCTACCCGAGTCTAAGCTTTCTGAGTGCCATTAAAAGTTTAAATATTAACTTTTTTGAACATCTAAACATTTTGATTAGAAGTTACGGAATCGAGTTAACAAAGCCGAGGCTCATTTTGAATGATTTAACTCGGAGTATATTCGAAACTCTTCTTATTTCAATGAATATAGAAATATCTCGCAGTGCTTACGAAAACGCTCATCTCAGGCACCTGAGATGATATTATCAAATGTAATAAACCTAAATGTATTTACATACGAAATGTAAAATATATTATAGGTATGCAATGAAACATTAGTTCCGAAAGTTGACACATCTAACAAAACTTCACCTCTTAGCTGACTTAGAGAAAAAAAAATACACATATAAAACAATAGCGAATCGCCCATCCCGGTCGCTACAGTATTCTATCGCAACCCACTGGTTGACCGATTTGGGAAATACCTAATAAAATTAGCGTTTTACCTAGACGTCAGAAATAATAAGGAGAAATTCACATAAACCTGATAAAAATAACTCCCCATACTAGAATTAACATTGAACCTAAAGTTAATATACAAATACGTAACATTTTAGCAAATAAATCCTCTGGATACCGCATTCGTTCGGAACAAGGGTACGTTTCTCTTAATTTGAAACCGAGGATCCGAGCGAATTTAAATAACACAAATAAACCGTCGGCAGAGTCGTTATTCAAATTGTACGGTAAACGCAAACAAATCAATTTGGAATGTGTTTGCTTACATTCGTTTCACTGCTCCATTGAGTGTGCACATTTAATTTTGACGTTACGTCACGAAACCAGAGAGGTTAGAGTACGTTTACATCCTCATTCGAACTGAGATAGAACGCTGCGGGCTTGGGACGACGCTCGCGTTGGTGGTCCGTACCCAAAGGTTAAAAATGGAAACTCTACTATAACTCCTCTGTCGGTCCATCCGTCTGTCACTAGGCTGTATATCTCATGAATCATGATAGTTAGATAAATTCTAAGGTACCTTCACAAAGCAAAATCTACAGAGCAAAAAATATGAAGTGCAAGAATAAACATTCTCTCATTCCCAAAGCTTAGTCCCGTTTTCTAGTTTTTATAATATATTAATAAAACTGGCGATGTGATGTGTGAGTGTTTGTATGTATGTTCTTCTAATACTGCAATTCAATATATAAAAAAATCTTACATATAAAATAGTTTTAATTTATTTGACCATGCATGGGTAGTTAAGTTGCATTATTTTAAATCTAATATAGCGTAAGGCCCAAGCTGGTGGTCTAGTAATTTTATAAGGATGGTAACCTTTTTCTGTAAAAAAAAAAAAACCTTTTTCTAGGAAGATTTTTCTGTAAAAATATACAGAAAAATCTCTAAGGGCCGGTTATTTGATCTGTAGTCAAATGTCATTTCACCTTTTGATAACTTTACTATAGTTAAAACTTTACCCAATTGTTAACCCGCTATTTCATTTTTTGATGTCAAATTAAACCATAGCTAAAGTTAACCACTGGTTAATTAGTAGCCAGCTCAATGAGTCGTTCTTACGCTATACATTGATATGGGTTTTTTTTTGTGGATGACAACACTAACGGTTTGAATGAACTGAGCGAACTATGTATATACCATTCTGGACATTAGGATTTTGATCCAAATTTGTTTTTTTGTTCCAAAGCAACAAAGAAAATATTTTTGGGGTTATTTTAGGCTTACTTTTTTTTAATATTTTATTTTATTTTTTAACTTAATCTATCTTACAGATAAATACGTAAAAAATAGTATCGAGTGTCCAAGTTGAAAAATAAATAAAGGAATATGTATTTTATGCTTATACTGTAAGAATATTTACCTTTTGTATTGTCTGTTCATGGATTTTATAAGATTGTTATTAATTTAATAATTTGAATAGATATACCCTTTGAAGCAATAAAAAATAAATAATTTTTAATAGTACCTACCAATATAATAAGGATGACCAAGATAAAAACATAATTTATTTTCAAAAACCTAAAATGACAATTAATATTTTCCAATGAAATTGTATCATAAAGAGAAACCCCAAAAAGAACTAATCTCCAAATTCACTGTGAATCATATTGGTTATAAAAATAATGTAACCAAACAATGACAAGGGGCCAAGTAGGTAGATACAACGCAGTTGTACATCTGTTCTTTTAATCATTGGTCATTTGCTTAACCTAGCTCCCAGCCATGGTTAAATTTTTTGATAAATAGTTGGAATTCTGAAAATTGGTTAGCCTAACTATTAATCAAAAAACATATTTTTCTGATATTTAACCATTTATCAAAGATTTTAACAAATGGTTGAGTTAACCAAGGATAAAAAACTGGCCGTAAGGAATGTGACCAAGAAAAACATCTAAAGAATATGACAGGGCGTATGAAACCGTGTGGGAAGAATAAATATGTTTTAAAAAAAAGACAACCTCAAAAATCATTGAAATGCAAACTGGTTTCGCATTTTTATAGACCATAATTACGCCGTAGACATAGGTAAATTCTTAAACTCAATATTATATCATCGTAAATTTCATACTAATCTGTCCTGCTCTACAGTATTAAAAATACGGAAGTTAGAGAAAGTAGGATGACGGAACAGTTCATAGAAAGACGATCTCAAGAGATCGGCGCCAGCCGTTACTGTTTCACCTTAAATAAGTTATAAAACTTTTCATTAAATAACAACTACTTAAGACAAACTTTGAATTTAAATTTTGTTTCTAAAGCCAAAGTGCTAAATTAGTTTCTTAATTAATTCTATGGTAATTATAACGAAATACTAAAACTGTAAAACACAATTAATATTACTTACCTGCTTCGAAATTAAGTCTTCTGCGCAGACAAAATTTTGAAGTGCAGCAGAACGATTCAAATAGCTATACATTGATTGATCCGAGCACCTGACCCCTACCGAGTGTGATTGAGACCGGAACTTACTGGGCTTTATTTTATAACCTGGGGAATGGCCAATATTCCTTTGTTCATATATTCGACAGCTTAATGGGCCGAGGTGGCCAAATTTAAATTTTATTGATATTGAATCAGTAATTTTTTTTTTATAACAAAACAAAATGTGCTTTTCATCAGACATTACCTTAATATTTTGATGATTTTATTTCAGCAAAAAAAACAAGTTTGCGTATTTTGCATTCATTTCAAATTCGCTAAGTATTGGTAGCAACTAGCTATTCACATTCCATCTAGCTAGTGATGATATCCACTACACGGACCACTCCGTCTGCTCCAGTGAAAGTTTTAACAACTCTCCCGAGTGGCCACACCCCACGTGGGAGATTTGCTTCTGTTAAGACTACTACATCACCTTCACAAAAGTCTAAATTTGTCCTTGGCACCTCTACGTATTAGCGTTAGTAAATACTCCTTTCAGCCACAACACCCAGAAGTGCTCGGCTAGCTATAGAGTACGTCGCCAGTCACTACGCCGTACGAGTCGACTTCCACGGGGCGACAGATGAGTTTCCGAGGATGAAATGGAATGGCGTGATTATAGAGCACTTCCGGTGACGGTAGTATGTTTGTGAATAGTCTTGAATTGACTATAGCTTCAGCTTCGCATAACAAGGATGTGAGGATTTCTTCGCTTAGACATACATCACCAACAAAGTAATTCATGCGCCAGTGAATTACTTTGTTGGTGATGAATTCTTGATCATGTTCTCCAAATAAGGCTCGCAGTTCTCGATTCGCTCCTACAAAGGTTTGCTCGACGAGGAGGGCCATTTACAATACACCTACAATATTCTCCGATAATGGTACGAATTATCAGAGAATATAGTAGATGGAAATACTCGTCGAGCAATGAATCGTCATAGGCTGAGCAACGCTGAGGCGTTTGATAAAGATAATATTAGTTCTAAGTGCAGGGCTCTTGATTCTAGGCATGTGTATGGAGCTACCCATCTTTTTTTGTTTGCATCGGTGAAAAGTCACAATTAATGTTCCGAAATATCCGAGACCTACGTTTGTGAACAGTCTTTTGTGACGGTCAAGGCGTTCCTGTGGCAAATCACCCAATTGTTGCTATATCAGGGTACGTTTTCTTCTGCACTCGGAGCAGATATGAATTACGCCGACTTCTTTACTCTTAACTCATTAGGTACTGTTTCGTGTAACGCATGTGCGGCTTGGATGTGGTAGTGAAGAATAAGAACGCGAGTAGTATGATGTCGGCCATCCAATATGATTGGCTAGACGCACGAAAACTATATGCACCTTGTAAAATACGAGCTGTACTTCGAACTAATCGAATCCATTTACTGAATCGTGTTATACTATTGGAACGTCTGTAGTGGTTATAATAGGGTCGTCTAAGTCGAGAGTTAGTAAGTTAGAATTTTTGTCTAGTATCTGAATGGGCAATATATCTATGGGCTGAGTTCATATTTAGCGATTTTATTTTAGGGGCGTCATCGACGATATTTGAATTAGTTTGTACCCACCGCAATTGTGACGATTCACTAGTCTCTAAAATCTCATCTAGCCTATGTGCCACAAAAGCCCCGTAGCTCTTAGCGTCACTTTAAAACTGTGGAAGAGTCTACCCAAATTTTAAGTCTTAGTAGTTGGTTTTAAGCGACGAGCATTTAGGACAGATTGAGAGAAGCGTGTTGCGATAAAGGCCACTTGTAATTCAAGGCGAGGAATCGATAGAGGCTATAATGGGGAAACCCCGAGCTTTACCGCTTATCAAAGCTAGTGCTACATAACTATCAATGTAGACGAATTGCCAATATGCTACAGAGGCATACGCCTGTAAAATGATAACTACGGGTGTGCCAATGAAAAATTGACTGTAGTTAATAATAATGTATATTAAAAACGTATATACACACAAGATGATTTTGATAGTAGTCCAAAACGTCAATAATAAATATATTCAAAATGTAACATACAGTTTTAAAAAAAGGATTGCATGACCAGCAGCCAGTTGCTAACATATTACTTATCACTTTTTCAAAGTTTGAACTCGGTTCGATTTTTTGAAAAAATCTTTTTTCTTTATTTATTTCAGAGCCTAACAAACCGGTTCAAAAGTTGTTTTATTATAAAGATAACTAATTAAATTCAATGTAGAACGTTCTGGAATACCCATTATAAAAATTAATATTCGAATGTCATTTTAAACGAGGTTTTATTCGTTCACCTCAATCCCGGTCGTGTTTGAGCGATTTGTTCAGTGACATACCACCGGTCGTTGGAGCAGGTAAGCCGGCCTTAAATCCTTATTTAGACAAACCTGGGCTATACGATCAGCGGGAGAACTGGATAAAACAAATATTGTACATTAAAACCGTTGTCGGAGTTATAAAAAAACTTTTTAGGTAAAATCACATACAATATTATTGTTGTTTTGAAAGCGAAATCATTAAATGTACTCGCTTATAACAAAATAATATAATACATTTTGTTTCATCTTTTATTACTTTATAAAACAGTACGAAGTTTCTAAAAATTTTTTATTTTAAATTTGTACGAAAACAGCAGTGAGAGAGTCGCACTTACCCAAGTTTAGTCCTATAACTTTCAAAACAACATTATAATTACACGCTTCACTCTTTTCTTCGACACCACTGCCTTAACAAAAATTATTAAAGGTTTTTGCTAATAAGTCCTTCACTCGAGAGTGATTAAATTGATTCTACTTTTTTAAAATTCGTTAAAGTCTTCAATTACATTTAATAGGGAAAGAAAAGTTATAATTTTCTGCCGGAAAAATGTAGGCCCTTTTTCGACGGCAGATATTGACTTTTGGGCATGTTTCAATAAATAATGAACTGTAATATGTACTCATATCTACGAGTGCAGACTACAAGCCCAACTTACTGTAAAAATTTCATAGCTTATTCCAGGAGTACCATAGCCTGTCTTAAATTCATAGCGATAACAATTTCTCTCCTAGCCAGTCCGTCATGTCTGTGAATTGCGGTCAGAATCAGAGATGCATTGGTGTGAATGATTCGCCTCTACTGGCAACTGTCCCACGCATCTTTTATGATGTTATAAATTTCTGCGATGATGAGCGATTTCATCTGAGCGGTCCATCAAGTTGAGTTATTTCTCTACTACAATTCGTTTTTTCAGACTTTCATCGCCTCTGCTCATAATGTGGTCAAAATTTGCAAGAATGCGTTGTTGACACATAATTGGATAGTAGACAGGTAAATTTTAATAACAGCTGAAGCTCATAGTTTCACTGTCAAATTCTTGGCTAGACGTAAAGACAATTCTTAATTATCTTGGCTCTTACAGATATCTTTGCAGTAGAAATGAAAGCTATAAAGGATTCATAGGCAGTACAAAATATCACGATGACGTCATAAACTTCAGCATATTAACGGACGCAATAGATATAGGGAGCTATTCAAAAGTTGACGAAGATGAAGTGTCACATTAGAACTATATTCAACAGAGTGCGTACACGCAAAATTTTCTAACTTAAAACTGCTTTTTTAGAAAGAAATAATTTCCCAATAAGCTGTTATTAAAAATGAAAAACTGCATTATATTTCTAATGGTTATTTCAAAGGAAAAACTAGATTTCGCTATAGAAAAAAATCACATAGTTACCTATGAAATTACAAAATACAGCCGATACCAACAGATTAATATTTTTAGCCCCACATTCAACGACCAGCCTTGTGATATTGCAGAGTCAACAAACATACTATCAAATATTTATTAATGATATTTATCGCTTATTTCATAACCACGTTCCATAACTTCGCAGTGGGTGGCCACGAATGTTAACCAGCTTTGCGAGTTAAGTCCATGATTTGCAATGAGCTCATCCGATGCTAAGATGTAGACATCGCAATATCAGTTTATGATGTCGTTATCTTAATAGATACTTTATGACAAAGAAAATTGTCATTTTCTAAATCGTTTTATAATTAGTGAGTTTTATCGAGTTTTTTTTCTTGAAGGAAATTGAAACTTTCGCGTATGCACAAAAGTACAGTTCTATTATTTATTTTCTAGATAATCAGCATCAACAATTAAAAATACTTAATTAAATATATATAATCACGTCACCGTGTTATCATATGATTATTATCAATACGATTGTGCACTGATTTCTGTCGTCCAAGTTTTTATTTAACACAGAAATCTGTAATTTCACGTTATCTTCAAAGATAGGACATACGACAGATAGCAGAGCCCAAAATTAATTCTAATATTGCCCACCATGAGCGCTGCGGTAGATGCCATTACCCTCACCTGGTATTTCGCAACCAACGAATATATATAAATTTATATCTCTCAGATTCCAAACTAAATAGCTCAAATAATTGTTTGTTGTTGAAACAGCAAATATAACACAAAACCCAGACCCGATACAATATAGTAAAATTATTTTCGACATTCTCATTCTCATTTTTTTCTGTTCTTTTCTCATTTTTATTATCTTATTTTTACTGTATTTTCTTTTATTTATTTTTTCAAGTTGTATATTGTGTACGTGATGTGTGCTGTCAAAATAAATGAATTCTATTCTATAATAGAATTATTAACGAATCAGTATCCGACCAGGAACCGAACTCGGGACCCGGAAAAAATACAGTTGAATTGAGAAACTTCTTTTTATAAGTTGCTTAAAAATTCAAAAGAATTTAAAATATAATAATACAGAATATGTATCTAACGGTCGTTATTTATAAAAGTAAAAATGTATTCTTATTCATATAACCTTATTTAAATAACCATCTAGACCCAACGCATTGCATAGTGAATACTTATCGCAAATCTACCGTTTCCCACATAAGGTTTAGTTTTGGAGAACTATACCTCGTATAAAGGTGTGAGCACATTAATTCGGTTATCGCCGCCACCTACGTCATCCATCTTGCTTTCTCCTAGGTGAGGTGACAGCTAAACCTATTGAGAAGCGTCCTTACAAAGCTGCGAGTTTTCTGGAGGCATTCACAGATAATAGGAATACCGAGTAGAGGTGAGCTTACGTGTTTGCGTATCTTTTATTAATAGATCCTCGTATTTGGACCATATGATAGAGATAGAATATCATTGTTAGGATTCCGAAAATGTAACCCGTATAACCACTATATTGTCCTTTTGTTGATCAAGAACCTTTTTCTCAGATACTAAGGATTAAGTTGAAATTAACCTTGGTATTTGAGCGAAAAAGCCTCTTGTTTCGTAGACTATAAGTAAATTTTCGTTCATTCTATTAATAAATGATTATCCAGTTTATATAATATCACTTATTCCCCAAACCATTGAAGAAGAAAAAGAATAAGAAACATTTATTGACCTCACAAAGACACAAACAAGATAATACATTATTAGGAACACATAAAGCACAATAAAGATACAAAAGAAACAATAAGGTATATAATGAATAAAAGAGAAAGAAAGTGACGTCAACCAGGACTCTGCCTCAGCTGGTGTTGATGCGACACGGAAAGCGCCACATCAACGCTGATATTCTGGCAGAGCTAACAACAGTGTCCAAAATGCGGCAAGTGTTTCTTCTTTGAATATACTTTGGACGAGGTACATACATACCAGTGTTCCGATCACAAGACCTGTCAAAAAGTTTATACGTAAATTGATAAATACTTCGCACGTATGATCTTTACTCGCCATATAGCACTAAAGGTGGACACGTCCGACTCCGTCGAACTTCCAATGCAGACTCGAAGAGTATGTAGAAAATCGGCGAGATTCATTAGGACCTTGGACATACACCAATGATTCAACGGCTGTTTTATAGATTAAGAGTACTAATATTAAAGTTTAAAAATTTTGAATGTTATATTGATATTCATGTAAGGAAACGTTATGTCTGAAGTGCATGCGTAGATTATTCGTAATAGCAGACATTTTCTGTATTCACATAGAAGTTGAGTGTATAAGAAAATCATCAGAATCACATATGTTGAACGGCAAATCTCAACACAAACTTTAATAAAGTATGAAATTTGCAATGGAATGACATTTCAAATTTTTATAATCAACTTTATTTCGGAGAAAACGAAGGGCTTACATACATTTATTTTCAATATTTGTCTATTTGTAGTGTGAACATCCCTAGCGGTAACGTGGGCAGCACTATTGCCACGATAAGTTAGCTAGCAGTTCACGCAACGAGACGCCATATGAAGCAACGGCCGGCTCCCTTCTGCACAAATACTCGTAGTTATAGCTTATTATATATATGGTAACTGTATTGAAAGTTTACTAAAGTGATTGTTTTCTTAACTTGATTTCGCTTTCAATTCGATTATATTTTGTCACGTGGCAACACTCGATATCAAAGTATTTTGCCAACACAAATAGTATTAACGAGACGCGTTATCTCAGAGTATTTACACGTACTACTGACTCAGTGACAATTTATTTTTAAGTGTAAAACTATACACAAATCGCGTTCCTAACCAAATTGAGAGTAAACAGGCAGCCGGTTAGGCTCAATGAACTATCGTCTACTTTCAAATATTCTGGTTCAGTGTGCAACATAGGCCTATGCCCAGCAGTGGGCGTCTCTCGGCTAAAATTATGTGCAACATAAATGGAAAACAATGAACCAAAGCTCAGTTTAAAAAAAAATGGTGGAGTTTATATTATGATTCAAAGGGCTATTTATCTATTTAATACTATCATATATTTGCTATTTTCAGTAAAAAGTTTGGAACTGAATGGTTCAATACAGGTCTCAAAAAAATGTGGTTCACTGTTCGGCAGCACACCCTATACCCAGTATACATTAATTGAACATTAGCCAATGAGTATGATTATATCTGATATTTCCGGGCATCCTCGTGTAATGAAACTAATGCCTTTGAATGTGCTTTGAACCAATGATTAATATTGAATGTATAAGTAAAAAGGACAACAAAACAAAATTCATTTCGAAGTTTGTTGTCTTCATTTTCTATGAAAACGAAATGGCTAATGGATTTTGTGAATTTCCAATGTGAATGTGTTGTATTTACGATGAGTTCATTTCCTTTTTGTATTATCTAACAAGGAGTCTCGTTCAGATGAAGCGACTTTGTTCTAAGCTATTTATTAACTATGTAACAGCAGGTTAATAAATGACTAAGAACAAGTTAACAGCAGACTTGTTCTTCTTTCACCTGAAAAAAAAAATTACTAGAAAAATACGTACGTCTAGCTTGGTGACTTTAGAATGACATGATGATAATTTGTTTTAAAAGAATACAATAAAATGTAAAAATAGTATTTAACCTCCTTTGTCGGGCAATAAGACTTTTTAAATTTTCTAGTTGAGCTTAAACCATTTTTTTTTTTAATATTGTGGTGGAAAGCGACTTCATAATCTAATGAAATCCTTTTTCCAATTTTGTCGTCTTTGTATGAAATAATACAGGTAGAAAATAGCAGCCCTTGCTCAGTATCTAGCTGGTGCTTATTGGTACAAGGTCTCCTGTCGTAACTTTAGGAACCGATAAAGATATATTGGGGATAGAGTTTCAACCGTTTTTTGGTTAATTGGATTTGTTTTATAATAACAAATAATTAGTATATTATATTTATTAGGTCTAAATCGTTATATTTGATCAATTTTACAAATTATTCTTAATGACAATGATTAAAAAAACCACTAAGATGGTTTCAAACAAGTTTTCATTAGGAATAGTCTAAATAACTTCTTGACTCAATTATAATAATGAAATTTTGTTCTTATTATTAAATTGTTGAAAAATTCGTTAGCTCAGTGGTTAGAACAGTCATAGAAATAAATAATTTCTAAAATGGTATGACAACACGAGAACGCCAAATTCATTTGAGTCATTAATATTCGAAATGAAATAAAATAAAAATATCTTTATTCAAGTAGGCTATTTAAGTAGGCTATTACAAGCACTTTTGAATCATCCAAAAAAAATTTTTTCCCCTACCACTTATTCAGAACGTCTTTTAGCTGACAAGAAGAACAAGCGAAAGAAACTTACCAGCTTTTTATCATAAGTAATGACATTTACATAAATCATGTCATTACCAAAATAATATGTATTATCACAATAATAAACACAACTTTCAAAGTCTGTAGGACATAGGTTGAACATATAATTAGTTTTTATCACAGAAATATTTATAGAACAAAGCGAAGGCTATCAATTCCATGCATTGCGATCCTTAAAATAATCATCAACTTTATAATAGCCTTTACTCATAAGTTTATTCTTTACATGAATTTGAAATTTATTTATGGGTAGGTCAATTACATTATGTGGTAATATTATGTGTATTCACCAATCCATAGTGGGCCCGCGTGGTCATGTATAGCCAATTCTCCTTATTTAATTCCATCTATAAAGAAGGCCTGTACATCAGCAGTTGTGATAGCAAACAAGCTGTTGAAGGTGATAATTGCATACATACCGCTCCAAATCATAAATCTTTTTTTTGCTTCTCCGTAAAGATAGTTGTGATCTATCTTTATAAATATCTTATGTACAATAGACAGGATATTAGGATGAAGTATAAAAGGAGAGGGAACGGAATTACAGTCGTAAACCCATAGATTATATCACATAATAACAAGATATACGGTCTCGGAAGTGGGACAAAGAAGTGCACTGTTTTGCGTTGGAAGAAATATATTTTCAGTTTCCGACGTTTGGTATAACGGGATGTGCCTATAAAATACAATGTTTATTAACTGGTTGGTTAGATTTCCGGTATTTTTTATTAATTGTGTATTTATTCATGGTTAAGATTGGGAGTTAGTTGATGAAAAACTGACCGAGAGCGAGTCTGATCTTGAAATATAAATATGTAGAATAAAAAAATGTTTTCAAAATATGCACAATCAAGCCCTTCATTCTAATAATATTTTAACTCGTATCTTTGATTTTACCGTTAAGACTATATTTTTCATGATTTAATTACAAATTGACTACGAGTTCCAAATAATCTCTTGGCGATTACTTATTTTACATTTTCATTTTCTCTCTTTGTCTTCTGAAAATGTTCTTAAAACAACACACCTTAAAATTTAAATATTCCCATCTGCAATAAGTTTCTACATATCCAGTCTCATTTGGAGATGGCAGGCACTCATCGCGACATACGGATACGAACATAATTATCGAGGATGAGATGCTCATTTACTTAAAGCACATCGCACATAGGACGACAGCTTAGAATTATAAAAAGGTACCTATTAGATTGACTCATTATGCGGCATCATCAGGGTCATTTCAGGGCTATGTCTAGGGAAACAAACTCTAGGGCAGCGGAAGAAGAGATGTGTGAGATAATGTTTAAGCAGATGTCACGGAGAGAGAATGGGTTTTAACTCATTCTTACTCTATGCTGAGACCCACGGGATTGTTGGCAGTCACCACTGCGTTGCACGACCTTGCTTGTCTAGGGGATAATTCCGATGTAGCAGACCAATGCTCCTGGTACCTGGAGATAGTGTCTATGTGAGGTAAGTGTATACGTTTTCCCAGGTATCATCTCTAAGAGCGGGTATACTATAGGGAATTGGCGGGTAGACCTCTTGTGACAGAAAAGCTCACGGACTTATGGGCGACGAGGAAGGATTGTGAAAACATCTCCCGACGAATAGACTAGTGATGCTGTCGGAGCTCACGGTTTAATATGTTTTCCGAAACACGAAGAAACTTAAAAACCTTTTGATCACCTATCCTATAATCGACCTTTAAGAAAGTTGCTTAACCTCCGGCGAACGCACTAACCACTATACTATCTACCTCCTCAGACGAGCTAGAATAGCTGGGCAGATTTAAATAATACCTATAACAAAAATGCACGAGAGGCCTGCGGCGCTAGCGTATTTGCGTGGCTTCGCCGTTGATTCGAGCGGAAAACTTATGCAAACATGTCGCCAGACACCCGCGGGTGGTATCTATAACTGTATAGCACACACATCTACACACTATAACACACGGAAATTTTAAAGTTCCAATGTATGCCCCGTAGTCAAACGATAAACTTTCTACTCGTTTAAACTTTAAAGTTTAAAATAAATATAAAGGTGAAATTGTACGCTTTTGAATGTAATACAACATCGTTTTAGCTTTTGTTATGATATTGCTTCGAGGTTAACGTTTAATATGATAAGAAAATATACCATTCTTAAATTTACTTAAAGTGTGATTCATATGGTTGCAAACCATCATTCCAACAAATGCTTATTGCAAACTTCCAGACTGTAGTTGTAAACCAAATTTCGAACACTATCCGCGGTTAGAAATTAAGGACCTACCAAGTTCACGTTTGTTGAAACGCTGGTTTGCAACCTTGTGGATCAAATTTTAAACGATTTTGGCAATTAACTATACATGACTAATTAATTAAATAGTTATTAAGATTTTCTGCATTAAGTATGGGATTAAAGATATGCAATTTATGTTAAAAATTAATAAACTATTATTATATTTTATACCGTTATGCATTTTTTTACTGTGTATTAAATTTCAACTGTGTATTTTTTTTAAACAAAACTATTGCGATATTATATTTTATGTAAAATATCAATTTGAGATTACTCTGTTGAAAAATCATGTAAAACAAATGCAATTTTTTGTAGAATAAACACATTTAAAACTTTACTTCAACTGCAATAAGCTACGAAGAAGTACACGAATCGATTAAAAGCTTTAGAACGCTTAGAAAAAGATTTAATTATCATAAAAGGAAAAGTTTAACTAAGCGAAACTTTTATAAAAATCTTGGAAAACATTATATTCGAGTATATATACTAATAATACAAAGTGGAAAGATTTTATTGTTTGTTTGCATCGAATAGGCTTTGAAACTACTGGATAGATCTTAAAACTTCTTTGACCTACGGGAAACTTTAACTGGTGATTAGCTATAATTAACTTGGGCGAAGTCGCAGGAAAACAGTAAAATATAACCTCTCTGTGGCCGAGTGGTTCGCACACCGATGTCAAGATGCCGTCATCTCTGTCCCGAGTTTGATTTCCGATCAAATCAATATAAAAATGATATTTTCTATATTGTTTCAGGTAGTATAGGTGTTTTAGAACCTTCAATGTTTCAGATTTCTATTGTTCAAGTGTATTTATTCATACACCGCAGTCTACTGCGAAGATAAATACAGTAAACTTTCTAGACAGACCACTAACATTCTATGAACTTATTGCGTCAACTAAATGTGAAACAAATACTTAACACGTAATTAAAACTAGAATCAAAAATTCAATACTTTTGACTTTGTTACATACAATACGTACTCTTGATTTAATCCGCTAACCACTAAGCCTTCGAGTTACATCAAAAATTGTATAGTAACTTCAATTATTTAACTAGACTTTAAAATGAACCATTACTATTTAAGAAATTGCCTGTATAAACAAATAAACTATACCTTTTTAATGTTGGTACAGATGAAGCTTTTGCTTTTATAAAATCCAAAGATACTAGTAGGGTAAGGTGGGCACAATGTTACAAAAAAAAAAATTATTATGTGACGACGCGTCGTCATGAGTAGTTGTCGTTTTAATTTTTGTAGTTATAATTATTATACGTTATATGTTATTATAAGGCCTGAGCCCCTGCAGTGGGGACATAAGAGTGCTGATGATGATATGTTAATAAATAAATATTTGATTATCTATACATTAGAAAGACCATGAGCCAAATTGAAATTTATTACTTTAATTAGCAATAAAGTTACAGTTTTTTGAGACGGTGCACACGGTTCTAGCCGGTTCATAGTTCGACGTGAATATTGATTTAATCAACTTACTTGGAAAAAAAGTACAACAATCACTCTTACTTAGCATTATTATATTATGACTATTATTAACAACAATATAATTTAACTTTCAATTAATTTGATAAGGCGATTATAACAATGAGGCCCGTGTTTAGGGTACTCAGTTACAGGGAACGCTATTTTATATTCGGAAATAAATAAAAATGGCTTTTTGATTTTGGTTGGGAAAATTTTGCCATTTTTTGCCGAAACTTTATGCGATATAATATTGTTTGCAGATGATACTTCTTTAATATTTAATATTGATAGATGTAAAAATAATTTTGACGATGTAAACAATGCTCTATCACAGATTATGACCTGGTTTACTGTAAATAATCTCCAGTTAAATGCTAAAAAAACGAAATGTATAAAGTTTATGTTACCTAATGTAAAAGCTGAACTTACAGAAATTAAACTTAATAATGAAAAGCTCGAGTTGGTTGATTCAACAATCTTCTTAGGTGTGACGCTGGATTCTAAATTGCAATGGCATCCTCACATTTCATTATTGGCAGGAAAACTAAGTTCAGCTGCCTTTGCAATAAAAAAAATACCGCTAGGACAGTATACTTTAGTTATTTCCATAGCGTTATGTCATATGGCATTCTGATGTGGGGTATGGCTGCAGATATAGAGTCTATATTTATTTTACAAAAAAGAGCAGTAAGGGCCATTTATCAATTGGGTTCAAGAACGTCACTTAGAGATAAATTCAAAGAAATTGGGATATTAACAGTGGCCTCCCAATTCATATATAATTGTATACTTTATGTTAGAAACAATATAAACAATTATATTAAACATAGTCATGTACACAATTTTAATACTAGAAACAAAGATAAACTTGTTTTGCCGTCATGCAGGCTAAAGAAGGTTCTATCGTCATTTATGGGTCAAGGTGTACACTACTTTAACAAAATTCCTATGGAAATTTTAAATTTACCATTATCTAAGTTTAAAACCCATGTTAAGAATTGTCTACTCAGTAAAGGATATTATACTATTAATGAATATTTAAACGACAAAACTACTTGGAGTTAAATATGGCTCATTTTTCATATATATTAAATTGTTAATCGGTGAGCTTCTTTGGCTACAAATGTGATTGGATTGACGAAAATACTGTTTTACTCTTAATATTGTGTTATATTGTAATGGAAAGTGACTTCAAATTTTAATGAAGTCATTTTTTAATCTTGACGCTCTGTATGAAATAAAACAGGGAGAAAAAAGCAGCCCTTGCCGAGTTTCTTGCCGGTTCTTCTCGGTACAAGGTCTCCCGCCGTAGATTTACGAACCGTTGGCGTAGCTTTCGACTTTCACAAGTGCTTGTAACAGCCTAGACTGAATAAATGATTTTGATTTGATTTGATTTGATTTGATTTGAAAAAGTATAGCTTTTTATATATCGCACACCTAGATCTAAACTGAGACAACTCAAAAATCGTGAGTTTTGAGTTAGTATAATATTCGGATACTCTGAGATCGTACGCATCTATCCAACATAATAGGTTTAATAAAGGTACCACAGATGAGCCGCTAGATGGCTTTAGCTTCCTTTTGTTGAATCAACGCGTGTCGCGCACCTCCCCCCTAAACCAATGCATTATCAGTTGCCGTTCACTAGTTTCAGGGTGTGCACGTATTTTTTTAACGAAATTGCGGACATTTCGAATTGTTACAGTTTTGTTGAAAATTATACATTAGTTAATTTGAGTTATTTCTGTATTGGTGAATTGTTTTAATCCTAATACTTCTGGATGTTTTGACTTGTTCCAGTTTTGTTTGATAAGGTAAGTAAACATTTTGTCGTTATTTTGTATTGACTTTGTTTTGATGGATCAACATGTAAATTTCTAGTTAACTTACTTTTCGTGGAACAAATTTATTTTAATGATTTTTAATATCAAACATGACATTTTGCAAGTGTTGCTTAAAAAATCATGTACTTTATTGTCATATCTTTTGAAAAGTTATTTTGTTTTCATTCAAACTATGTCCCACTTTATTTAAAAAAAACTTTTTTGAGTTATCTTGCTATTGTTGGTTACATAAAAATGACTAGAGACAGTTTTCACTTTTCAGAAAAAATGAAGAGAGGCCGTCTTCTTGTTAACATTATAAAAGAACGAAACAAGGAGAATCCAGTGACAGCTAAAGAAAAAGAGTCAGCGACGTCTCTGAATATAGAAGCACAAGAAGAAAATAAAGAAAACAGCCCAACAAACAATTCCATGCTATCTAAACCATGCCACAGCCGGCAAATCGATAATGATTTAGTTATTTCGACAAGTGAAGAAAGTTTTATTGATGACTCTGATACTGATCCAAGCTATGTTCGGCAAAATAAGAAGAACTTGAACAATTGTTTTAATTTTACCATAAGTGATTTGAAGGCAAAAGATGTAATATGTTATTTTTGGGATGAGAGGGAAGGTAAAAGGGGCGCTGTAGAAATAGGCTCATGTGTTCTAAAGTATGTTGACACTTTATTAGAAAAGCATCCTGACAAAGATGTTGATATTATCTTTTATTCAGACAATTGTTGTGGACAGCAAAAAAATACGTTTTTACTTTCTGTTTATGCGTATGTCGTTGCTACTAAAAGAGTAAAGTCAATAACGCACAAATTTCTTATACGTGGTCATTCTCAAAATGAGGGCGACAACGTTCATAGTGTAATAGAAAAGCAAATTAAAAGGCACATTAGATCTGGCCCAATATACACTCCGCAACAATATTGCACTTTAATTCGTACAGCAAAAAAGTCGGGTAGTCCTTACCAAGTGGAAGAGATGACATTTGTAAAGTTTTATGACACTAAAATCTTGCAAGAAGAGTGGGGTACCAATTTCACTTTAGATGAAGACCGTAATCAAGTTAAATGGCACGATATTAAGATCTTACGAGTGGAAAAAGACAACCCGGGAGCATTCTTTTATAAAACCTCATTTGCAGATGATGATTATAAAAAAGTATCAGTGCGCAAACGCCGAACTGGTCAGATAATATTTACGGGACTTAGACAAGCCTATACACAAAAAATACCCCTCCCTGAGACAAAAATAAGAGACCTTACAGATCTTATAAGAAAACATGCTATACCACAGTCATACGTAGATTCATATTTTAAAAATGTAATGGGTAATATTTGACTGTTTTAAAACTTATTTTAAGTGTCTATCACAAAAAAAATTTTTTTTCTTATTTTTGTTAATTTGTAATATTTCATTGTCCTGTCGATTATTTACTGGATAATAAGAGACTGGGTTGTTATTGGGTATAACAATTATAATATAAATGACCCTAATTCAAATGTTGATCTCATAAGTGCAATACTAAAATTATTCTAAGAAGTTTATTTAAGAATTAATACTAATTTTATGTTTGTTAAGAAAAAAATCTTATAAGTCTAAGAAGCTGTTGTTTAGAATGTTTATTTTTTCTGTAGTATTACCATTTCCAGACTGATATTTTGTGATATATTGTTATAATTTACTACATAATAATATCTCTTGAATAAGAAATTGTAAGGCTTAATAGCCACAATATTTTAAACACAAATATTTATTTTATTACTTTAATTTTAACATTTAAAAATTGATATTTTGTTAATTATTATTAATTTAGAATTTTTTTTTGAGTTGTGATTAGTATATAAAAATAATTTACTTAATGAAAGAACAAAGCATAACTTTTTTGATTAATGTTTTGTGTTTTGTCTATCATTTATTATGGTTTTGTTTCAAGAATTACTTGTTTTTTTTTTTGTTCAAAAAAAGGTTTAACTCAAAATGTTCAATGAAAACTGTTTTAAGTCTAAATATGGTTTAATTTTTGTACCTAGGCCTTATTCTAAAGTGTAACAACTCAAAAAATAGCAAAAGTCACTTAAAAGGATTAATTTTGAGACCTAATTTATATACAGTACCAATTCACTACCTTTTTATGATCTTAAATAGAATTGAGTTTAATAAGTTTCCTAACAAAAAACGTAGTTATACGTTTTTTTCTTCTCCTGAAAAATAAGGTTTTTTGAGTTGTTTCAGTTTAGATCTAGGTGTGCGATATATCTTTGCAACGAAATTTTTTTTTTTACTTTTGCTGGCTTATGAAGTCGTATCCCACTTTTGACCATCAGAATAGCTTTTCTTTTATTCTTTTCAGTATGAAAACCATGATCTCTCCTTCTTTCGTTATTTCCTATTATAATCTTTTGAAACCTGGGTACAATACAAATATATATTTAATTTTTGAGAATACAATTTTTTCAGTGTAACAGCGCCCCGTAACACATTGCCCCAGATGGGTAACATGAACAAAAATATTCAAATGAGTAACTGAACTTATGTTTACAAGAAATTACGAAACTCTTACTCTTTGTTATAAACTCCAGTTGATTCTGCCGATTATAGCAATGATTATAATAAAGTAGTTATACTTCAAACTCAAGTCACGTTTTATGTAATATTTTTGAAACTTCCAATTCAACTTGCATACCAAAACTGTGGAAAACAAAGCAGCGTCATTTGAAATACTAAAGTCTTAAAACCTTTACACCAGAAATTCGTCTGCAAATGCTATAGAGTTGATGAGACATTCCACAATGTCTCTCCGAATACCCAACTAAATTAGAAGTTTGTTAAGCGGTCCGTAGTAAAGAAACGTTCCCAAACAAATACCTAGTCTACACACATTTACTCTTTGAAATCCGTGTTTATACTCGGGACAGTCAACATGGGATTGTTCATTAAGGAGCGTGTTACACAGACGTGTGGATTTTCGCTGATTTAATTATCGAAGATCACGTACAACCTTTACAAGTAGCAAGATTATAAAAAAAAATACATTTACTTAATTCTGAAAACGTGCTTATAAAAAGTTTTAGCAAATTTATAAATAATTCATTTATTATACCTGTAAGAAAATTTCGCTTATAAAATCAAACCAAATTTTATCAACTTAATGGTAACTACTACGTAAATTTTATCGAATAAGGATTTGAGACTTTTAAGTATTAATGGGCCTGTTAAGAATTAAAAGTTATTGTTTCGGCTACTAGATAGCGCTACATTATTTGTACATCGCGGTATGGTTTACCTTGTTTTTGTAAATATATAGTCTATAATCAAATTGTACTGTTTGGCACTTTAATACATAATTTTTATGAACCCGTATTTTCTTTCGATTCCATAAATCTTTTTGGAACAGTGTACGCTCCCCTTGAATATTTATTTAATTCTGTTTTCTATTATTTGTTGGTATAGTGACAATAGAAATGCATCATCTAAGAAAATTTCAACTCTAACTATAATGAAATACAGCCTGGTGACGGACGGATTGACAGATAAACGGACAGTGGAGTCTCACTTATAGGGTCCTGTTTACTTTGTGTACAGAACCCAAAAACATCCAAATTTAATTAAATATGAATCAAAATATTGTCAACTTTACAAATCTATCAACTCTATAAAGACTTTAAATCAAAACATTGACCAAATGTTTTACGCCACTATTCATTCATGAAGCTTTTATACAAAAACTTAAATATATATATACATATATAAAATAAATATATATCTAAATATAAAAGAAAACTACTCATTGGATCTCGATCAAATTTAAATGGGACCATCTTCTTCTTCTTCTTTACTTTAATGGCACTTTGCATCACCACATTACTGCCAACTTCACGCCTCGATCTATCAAGCTGTCAAATAAAAAAAGGATTTTGGAAATCGGTCAACAATTGGCGGAATTACCGGTGAACATACATACATCGCCGTCTAACATATAACCTCTTTTAGATTTTAAATCGATTAAAAATTCAATCTCACTCGTATAACAACGGGTATTATTTCTTTTTTCAAATTCTACCTTTCTGTAAATTTCATTGGACCTTTTTGGAGCGTGTTTATTCCGTTCCCTCCTGCGATTCCGTCTCTCATAACAATGTTTATAATATGACGAATTGTTCAATTTTCGTGTATCCTTTAAATTAATGACGTTTTCTTTTCGCTGACGTTTTTGGATGGCAGCCATTTTTTCTTTCCTTTCATATAGAGGCTATTTTGGTCTCTAATTACGGCTATTACGTCGTGATATTGTTTACGTTTTATATTTTTAAATCTAACTTTTTTATGATAGCAACTATTCTACATATTTTTATATCAGATACTTTAAATTTCAATCTGAAATTTAAATAATGATAACCTCTATGTATATGATTACATATATAATTTTAACATAATCAACTAAAACTATAACGCAATATTTGCATTTCTCTCTTGCCAACATAAGTTAATCTTTCAATTTATCAAGTAATTAACCTAAACTATAACGCAATATTTGCATTTCTCTCTTGCCAACATAAGTTAATCTTTCAATTTATCAAGTAATTAACCTAGAAGAGGTTCATTGCAAAACACCCAAGTATTTACCAGATATATCATATTTTACTACTAGATTTTTTTTCACGACTGTAACCGCGTAAATTATAGACTATGTCGCCCGCGTATTTGAATTCGGTCCACCATTTTGAGTCACCAAACAATCGACTTTTACCTCTTTATTATATTAGTATGGATAAACTCTGCCTGTTTTAGACATCTGTTACTTTTTTATCTAGTAAGAGCCTTTAAAAAACCTTATTTGAAACAAACCTGTTAAGTATGATCCAAGCTGATGTAATTATATTGTCAAATACTTCTAAAGGATCATGTTTCCGATATATGTCTCGGTTTTATTCCAATGTTAACCACTTTGGAGGCTCATATCTCGGAGAGGCCGCTATCAATTCATACTAGTAGTCGGTCAAAGTATAATTATTAAAGACTTCAAATTCTTTATGATTATTTGACATTCGGTAAAATATTGGAACACGTATGATAGTGCATTTTTAACTTTGATCAATTGCTTAAAAATTTCCATTCATAATCCACTGTATGCACAATTTTCGTAAATTGTTTTTTCTTCACATATGAATATAAATATAAAGATAAAGTTTCACATATAAATATAAAGATAAGTTTTTGACAGGAAACTTTTGATGAAAAAAATGTAAAATCGACAGTTAATACAAAGAAAATGTTCAAAAAAGTTTTACATACATAGAAAATATTTTTTAGCAGAAATAGAAAGTTTATATTTTATCTAACAAGTCCAAAGTCCTCCTTAATAATTATAATTACGCTATTGCTCTTTTAGCCTGGAGATATATTCTTCTGTACACACAATAAAACTCAGAAACATGACCAAGAGATATGCGTAATTTAACGAAATTAAATACAAATTAAACCCTCTCACCATTTTAAATTAGCTATTCCAGTGAAACGTAATATATCAGGTATTGTATTTACACAAATAATACTTACTGAAACAACAAACCTTAATTAATATACGCGCATATAACTTGAACAACCCTGGACGAGATATGGGCCCATACATCACATGGTGTTTTGAAAGACAAGCTAAAGTGCGTACATTTATTAAGATGATATTTTAATATTTTTGGGCCCATGCCTAAGTATCCATTAGAGGCTGGACAATTGAAATGCGAAAGATAAAAGGGTATTTTTTTGTTTGGACTATGTATGAAATTGTTTTAATCGTTTAAGAGATTAAAACGCAACGTTCGCTTTGAATAAAACATTTTTGCGAAATAAATATTAAGCTTGTTTGAAGAGTTTATCCTTTCTAAAGCCCTGGTTTATAAGTATCAGTAGGTACACTACTCTCAACATTATAAAATTTATTATTATAATAATCGTCCGTTTCACATAGCATTGGTAGGTTGACGTTCGTTAACTAATCCATTTTACGCAATTTGTGTTTCCAAATAATTATCGGTTTAGTTTGCCCGTGTATGTATAAGATATTTATTTGAATTTTCATAACAAAAATATAGTTTTAATAGCCGTAATTACTGAAATCTTACCTTCTAAGCTCGGTGGCGTAGTGGATAAGCGCCGCGGCCCGCGATCGTTGTCGTTAAGCAACTTTCGCAAGGGTCGGTCACGGGATGGGTGACCAAAAATTATTATCTCGAGCTACTCCGTGCTTCGGAAGGCACGTTGAGCCGTTGGTCCCGGCTGCATTTGCAGTCGTTAATACCCTCCAATCCGCATTGGGCCAGCGTGGAGGGTCATGGCCCATCCTCCTTAACCATCCATAAAGAAGGCCTGAGCGCCTGCAGTGGGGACGTAAAAGGGCTGGTGATCTGATGAACCTTCTATAGTTTCAGACATCAATATTTGTATTCTTAATACGAAATGCTTAAAAAAATCACTGTTTGGGTGGATGCCTGAACATTGATGAGTATACGCTCTGTAGTAGCGGAAAGTAACAAGTGCTTGAAAGATTCGTCAATCTATTAGGTCCTGAGTAGCTCAGTGGTTAGAGCGGTCACCCGGATTGCGAAAGGTCGTGGGTTCGATTCCCATTTCAGGGTGCCAGGGACCAAGGGGATTTTTTAAGCATTTTGTGTTAAGAATATTTTTCAGAATCAAAAACCTAGCAATATTTGTAATGAAAATTGAAACTTTTTTTTAAATCAATGAAATCGTTTTAATCGAAGTTGTAATAATTAAACTCAATTAAAAATATATTTTTTTCTGACTCCGGTTCATCTTGTTGATGAATTAATATTCTTCTTAAATCCTATTTTATGCAATGACCTCATAATCGATTATATCCATTAGAAATTAACTAAATAATATCGAAGGACACTGAATGATTTTTAGAAATCGACACGCCCCCTTACATAATTACAGGTGTCTAC
This sequence comes from Diatraea saccharalis, assembly GCA_918026875.4. NCBI lineage: Eukaryota > Metazoa > Arthropoda > Insecta > Lepidoptera > Crambidae > Diatraea > Diatraea saccharalis. The sequence goes on from OU893334.1 coordinate 2,759,320, forward strand.
GCTAGTGTGGGTTAGCTCATTGCACGTCCCTCAGAAGAATAACAAATGCCCATCGGTTAAGCGCCAGCAGATAAACTTTGTACTAATAACAATGACGTTTTATAACCATCAAGTGCTTTGAGTTAGCTGTCTAAAGTGCTTACACAATAGGTGGCGCTGAATTTTTTTACAAGCAAGGAATAATTTCTTTTTACTCCAGATTTTTATGGGGCTTAGAAAGGACAAGTATGTTTTTTCTTTTTGGGTCGACAAAATAACATGCTATTATTTTGTCTGTTTCATATATCAGAATTTTATTCTAATTCATTGATATTTTAAAAAATGCTTTGCATTGAATATTGAAAAGATTTAAAATTTAAAGATATATGAAATAACTATATAAAATCACTTATGATACCTCACATCACATCACATTTCTTCACTCGATTTTAAACCTTCATGTAGTGAAGGTAGAGTTAAAATAATTGCGATAATTTGATAGACTGTAGTAACCTGACTTGCTGCTGTGTGTACCTGATAATGTCGGCCAATCAGAATAAACCAAATATCACGTCATGGCACCTAATCGGACGGACTTTCATACCTTATTCTTATTACAAGAAGAGTCATTATACATTTTAATTGTACGAATTTTTGGTAGGTCGGCTTTACGTAAACGAATATTCACCATATGCAATATTAATTGGAAGTCATTGTAGTTAGTACACATATCCATATCGAACTTGCCGGAGGAAGAGAAAAAAAGCAATTTTATAATCGTTTTTATGAGAATATAGGGTAGACGCGCTTGTTTCTACCATTGTCTTGCTGTCGAACATTTCATGGCCCATTTAAAAATAATTAATGCTTTAAGAATTGGACTCTACCTGATCTTTGGACTGGAGTTAATAAAACATATCCTGTTTTCATAACTTGAAGAAAAGTTATTTTTTCCTCTAGCCATGATCCTTTTATGGAGGTGGAATAATATTTTGTAATACTGACGCATCATCAAAGTATAGGATTGGTTGACCGGTTAGGATAAAACCATTAAAACACAATCATTTCATTAATCCCATAAATATAGATGATTTCAAAGTTGCCGTCAGACATTTTTTATTTGATACTGGAAAGCGAACTGATTCAAAAACAATATCTTAAAAGTCTATCCATATTTTAAATAGTACATTAAGGATAAAGAGCTTGTAGGGAAGGCAAAGTCATCCAAAAACACTCTTTTTATGAACTCCGAAACAATCATAATACTGCAATTATTAAATGAAAATTCACTAAAGATTTTACAGATAAACTTATCATTGACTTAGATTGTTTTTGTCATGGAAAATGTATTTTATTTTAAAAGAAAATTGTCTTCGATTTATAAAAAAATATGTAGCTCAATATCTGTAGCTGTAATTAAAAATATAGAGAAAAAACTGTTTTGTCCATCGAATCCCTATTCAGTCAAATCCCTATTAAGTAAGAATCCCTATATACTAACATACAGTTAATAAATACATCGAAGTGCCTAAGGATTATGGGATATACGAGGGTCAAACTGAAAGTTCTTAGAAAATCAAAAACTGATTACATTAGCCAGTTATTAGTTTTATTATATCTTTTCAAAATATTGTCCATTCACGTCAATACACCGCTGCATGCGATGGAACCACTGGGAAAAGCACTTTGCCCACTCGTCCTTAGGGGTCTCTTCAATGGCATCGCGATACGCAGCCACCGCTTCTTCAGCATTCATAAACCGCTTTCCTTTAAGTTTTTCTTTAATTTTTGGAAATAAATAAAAATCACAAGGCGCGAGGTCGGGGCTATACGGCGGGTGACCCAGTAATTCAACGTTTGATGTCGCCAAATAGTCGATCGTTCGCTTGGCGGTGTGCGACGAGGCGTTGTCGTGGTGAAGGAGGATCCTACTGCGAGGTCGTTTCTCTCGAACTTTTTCCAAGACAAGTGGCAAACAATTGGTAGTGTACCATTCTGCAGAAACTGTTTTTTGATCCTCTAACACAATTGTTGCAAAATGACCTATCCTTCCAAAGAACGAGGCCACCATTTTTTTTCCCGCACTTCGATCTCTCTTCACTTTAGTTGGCAACTCCTCGAAAGGAAACACCCACTGAGCAGATTGTCTTTTGGTTTTAGGATCATAACAGTAAATCTAGCTTTCGTCACCTGTTAGTATGTCGAACACAGCATTTGAGTCACCTCCGTTAAATCTTTCAATCATTTTACGACACCAATCCACACGATGGAGTTTTTGAGCCTCAGTCAAATTATGAGGTATCCACCGGGCGCAAAGCTTCCTGACCGCTAAATGTTCGTGGAGGATTTTGTGCACTTGACTCATACCGATGCCTAAGCTTGTCCGAATCTGTTGATAGGTCACTCTTTTGTCAGTCTCTATCATACGCCGCACAACACAGATGTTATCTTCAGTCGTCGCCGTAGAAGGCCGTCCCTCACGTAAATCATCAGTGAGATTAGTGCGACCACGTTTAAACTCATTAAACCAGTTGTAAACAGTCGCACGAGATGGGGCTTCATCGTGAAAGGCCAATCGTAGTCTATCATAACTTTCTTGTTGACTTAAATGACATCGAAAGTCATAAAAAATCATTGCACGAAAATTTTCTCGTGTTAAATTCATGATGACGTGACACAGACAATTTTCAATTTGCCGCCGAATCGTAAAACAAATGACAAATGAATGAAATATATACTCAGTAATATTGGCAAAGAGTTATATTTTCAAATTTTAGAATTATTTTTTTATTATATTGTTTATAAGTGGCCAGTTCTAAGAACTTTCAGTTTGACCCTCGTATGATAGCAAGACTATGCTAGCTGATTTTCATAACAAATAAGAATCATAATTATTGCCTTAACTTAAAAAATACTGAAGCCGTAATTTTCACGTCATTGTGTTGATTTGTAAAATGTCCACACCGTAACCCAGCAATAAGTATAAGTGTGTCATAAACAATGTTTAATTTTATTTATAAATCCATTTTCTAATTGGGTTGTATAAGGATGTGCGTTATTTCTGTTACACGTTTTATACTTATAACAAATCTGCAAAAAAATAATGTCTGTACATTGAATATATTTACAAAAAAATAAAGAAATTGAGGGTGGTTAATAAACAATAATAGAATACGAATTTAAAAAATATTGTCTGTTTATCTGTATGTACACGTTAATTTTCGGGACTACTGAGTATATTTGTATGAAACTTATTTTGTTAATACCTGAGGCAATATATGGGGTATAATTAATTTTGGAAACTTAAACGTTTGATGCACAACCACAACAGACCAGCGACACCTTAAGAAAAAATTTTGTGCCTGATCAATATATTCTGCTAAGAGTACAAAAGTCAAAGATCCAGAACATATAATGTGGTCCTCAAAGATACTAGTTATACTATAACATCGGATAAAAATGACTTCTTAACAATAAATAGTTTTTTTATTTATTGTCATTTTTTGCACAAATACACATTGGCGTACGTAATGCCATGGCCATTTTCTACCAGTAAACCTTAGGATGATGTGGACACGGGGTTCTCTCTATTGTTGTACAGGGCAAGTTCGTGACCTTGTTGCGTACAACAAAACGCGGGAAAGGGAAAGATCTATGGTTAGCGATACGTATCGTTGTCTTTCAACGATCATGTAAATACTAAGGTTTATTGTCCGTTTTTTCGTCTACTCTAGAAACAGACAATGCAATGTGTCAAAAAGCTCTGATTAGATAATTTGGATTTAGTTTTAAATATATTAAAATTAACTTTGTACATAATAAGACGGCAACATCATTATCCTAATTTTATAGTAATTATGTATGTATATACATACATACATAATTACTATAAAAATACATAAATCATAAATTAATTAATGATTTAATGAATTTCCTTGTTCCAAACAATAAAACATTTGCTATAGAATAACTTGTTTTTAGAAGCTAATTTATTGATAATTCTTGTAGACACAAGTAGAATGGAAATTCATCCCACAAAGGAATAGATTTGACGAAGAACGAAGAGTGAACGATTTCGGAGAAATGAGATGGGCAGAGTAGACGATTAGAGGAGGAACAAAGAGTTTTGGTGTGAAAGGTACATAAGTACTGTTAAGATAAGAAAGAATGTTTGGAGATTTCAGCAGAGAGGATAACGTAGTTAAAGCACGCATACTTCTTCGCTTCCGGATGGACGTCCATTTTGAATTTGATCAAGATTCATTGACACATGATCAAATTTTCTAAGAATAAAAACGGATAGAATCTTCGGTCTCTAGAATCCAGTTAAGCCAGTGAAAAACTGACCATCATCATACATTGCCCAAAATCTTTAGATCTACCAGAAAATGAGATAGAAACAATTTCTGAAGTACGCAAAGATATAAAAACAGCGCAGTAAACCACGGAATTCTGATCGACTTCGATATGCTGTTGAGAGAATAAAAGCTGCTGGTGTGGAACTGAAAATTACCTGTTTTTCTAATGCCCAACTTTGCCTTGTTGTTTTAAGGGTTAGCAACGTCTCTGGGCTTTATATTTTGGCACCCGAATAAAAAAAACACCAATAAAGTTTATAAATTTCATCTTAAATATTATTGTTAATCATATATACCGTTGGCACCGTCAGCAGACTGTAGAATTTTGGTACAAAAAGAATTCTACCTTTACAGGTTCATTAAGTTATAACCTACTCAATCCACAACATACAATTTAAGCTTACAAAATCTTTGGTATGAGACAACACGAACGAAGATGCGGGCACCAGCTAGTGGCAAATAATATAACGGTGTAATGAATCTTTACAAGTATTTTGGCCAAACATAACCTCAGTAAAAAGTTATACGACCAAATGAAACAATAACAAAAACTTACTATAACCCAACCTTTCATCTTATTTGAGGTTGTTCAAGATATTTATTGAGCAACACATTATTTGAATAGTTGCCTCTATAGAATAAAATTTATGAATTTCGTTGGGATCGCCAGTTTAAAGCTGCTTTCTTTATGCAGATGATACCTACCATAGTGCTTACATAGAATCCATTCAATCTGCAAATGAAGCGATAGTCATGGAGCAAGATTATGAGTGATGAAAGGCTTAAAATTCAACGTGAATAACACATAAGATATTAAACCAATGTACTACTTTGAGAATAGAACTATTCACACCGTCATTAACTGGTCGTCCTCTTTTAATTTTAAATAAGAGTGAAGTTATACTTCACGGAATTGTCACTGTAAACAAATCTATTTCGTGATTATCCTTTAACAAATGAGGCAATTTGTCTATATAAATTAAAAAGAAGCATTGAGCACTGTGAAACACCCATGATAGGTGTTGATCTATCGATTCAGGGGATTTCTTGTCACCGATATGAACCTCCTACAAAGCCACTGAACTAAGAGACAGCAAAATCTAACTAGTTATCTCTAAATTCATAATATGAAGATTCGTTATATATTTCATGAACACCATAATTGACAGCTTTAAGTACGTCACAGAAAACACCTAAAACGTTGTGTGAATTCTCCCAGGCATCAACAATTTGTTCTAAGATTCTGATATTCATACCGATACTGAACTTATGCATCCATGTGAGGTGAACCGTAGCTGGTTTTATCATATAGGCCAGTTACACTAACCTGCCCTTTTCAGAATGGGATTGCCCAGACCCAGAGTCCTGATTAGATATTCTAGAGAATCACCCGTTTCTTTGAATGTCGAGCTTGTCCTCAACTCTGTGCTTAGAGTTGAACTGAATTGTAAAATTTACCGTAAAACTTTTACCACACTTACGTCACAATAATCAATGCTGATTACCGAATTATTCACATCTAATTTTTTAATGCCAACCTCAGTCAGGAATAAAATTAAGTAACATTTTGGAGCGATTTTCAATTATTACGGTAACCATACGCCACAGGTTTGCGTCCGTGATGCGGAAAGTAGATTTAAAAAAAAAATATAGTTCTCTAATTATAAAACCTTCTGTTGATAACAATTAATGGCTAAAACGACTTCACAAATTTTATTTCAATAAATTTACCAGTATCTTAAGAAAGTCAAAGAACGACGTCTTACGAAATAGCGGTGCGATCGTATAGTCACGTTCGAAAACTTGTCACGGCTTTTATAATAGGGTGTTATACTCTGATTGCAAAAGTACTTACTTGGTACTTGTAAGTGTTTATAATCGACAACAAAAATATTCCAGAAAAATTAAAAACGTTTTCTTTTCTTAAAATTAAATCATAATTCCACTTTTTTACACCCATAAAAACACCGTCTGCCATATTCATGACGATATTCTGTTATGTACAGATTGAAATATCAATAATAATAATTAAATAACAGTAATGTACAAACAGATTAAATTATTTTTAACAATCAACCAATTTAACAAATGTAATGTAGGGAACTATGTGTTTATTAATGTTTCAATTTTATGTTCATATAAATTTGCATAACTGTTTGATCCTATATATAAAAAAAAAAATGATGTTATTCAAACGAAGACGGTGTTATCTAACGATCTCGACAAAATAATAATATTAAATAAGGTAAGAACAGTATTATCTCGGAATCTGCTTTTTCTGTCAAATCGGCTGCTGTTTATTTATTTTTTTACAACTACTGATAAATGTCAGATTCAGAAAATATTCAAACGAAGTGTCGTCACGTAATGGTGGGTTATGTTTTTAAGTCACATGATGAATAAACAAAAAGACTGGACCTTTAATTTTGATATGTTAAGATAATTATGCGATTTTATTACTCAAAATTAGCCTAGATATTATTATTTTTTTTTTATATTTGTATTTTTGTTTTCTTTTTTCTTCTCTTATATATTATCATTGTGTTCATGTAGGTGTGGTCAATAAACTTTATTTCTTTCTTTATTTCAAAGCAAATTTCAATGATTCTGCAAATTCGTGCTTTACGTTTCACTATCGAAACTACCCAATCCACTATCAAAATTACCAAGTATGCTTAAAATTGTATTATTTTGGTTGCAATACAACTATAGTCTATTGAGTATCGTTTAAAATTGTGTACTAGTCCGGAACACTGTACATTTACCTTACAGAAAAATCTTCGTTTTTCATTATCAATAATTGTATGGCTACGCCTGTTGCGTACTGCAATAGTTTGCAAACCAATAAAGGATATCTAGAGGTATTTTTGTATCAAATTACCGCGAAATTTATTCAGTCGTTTTTCCATGAAAATGTCAAAAATAATATCTATACAATTATTAAATATAATAATTTATATTTTAGTATAAACACATAAATAATTTTTAATATTATATTTCTCATAATAAAAATATTGGGTAAAAAAAAAACATGCAACTTGGTTTTGATCTGCGGCACAATGAGTACCTAGTGACCAGCACATAGGACATTGCGCCACACCAAACATTAGTAAAGTTTGTGAAAAACCTGTACATTATTATTTAGTACATTGTTACCATAATTTTCAAATTCATTCAATAGTAACTAATTCCCTTTTTTATATCTGTTTTATAAAGTAATACCTATTTATTGAACTATTTTATTTACACAATATGATTGATTAGGAATTATTTTTTACTAGAGTAACGGTCTACGGGATGGTTTTTGCATGAAAATGTCAAACTTTTGCAAACACATACTTTTATGGAAATATTTACCTATTGTCAAATTTTATGTTATATATTTTTACAGCAATTAAATTTATCAACTAGACTAAATAATTAAATAATACTTAATTACTGTATAAAATAATATTCAAAATTATTTTAACGAATTATTAATGATTAACATATACCTATAAAAAAATGAGAGAGGAAAATATATTAGGGAAAAGAAGATAAAAGTAAAACAAAAATGCTTCTTTGATGGGATTGGAACACGAACATGTATTTTATTGGAACTATTTCATCAATATCGGGGCTTTTGTATGAAAATGTCAGTCTGACTTTCGCCTACGTCATACTAAAGAAATATTTATTTTCACATTTTATACTGTTTAATAATAATAAAAAAAAGTTGCTTTTTAAAATTATGGCAGAAAAAAAATGAAAATTAGAATAAAATAATAAAAAAACGACTTGAAAAAATGCGAGCTCTAGTGGGATTAGAACTTACAACTTCGAGACACTCGGGTCCCTACCCTAGTATATTACACCAAAGATATTGTTAAAATGAAAGCGAAATTAAAATACTTATTTTAAATGTTCTTTTTTTTACAATTTTAGCGATCTCGGTACGTCAGAACGCTGCACAAAGCAACATAGGTCCATCTAGCAACACGCCTCAGCGTGAACTAAGTTAGTGTGCGTTATTCTATAGCCTTCCCTGTCAATTGCAGTAGGAGTGACAGAAATGTCAATACTTTAAAGTTGCTTGAAAAAAATGACCATATGTGCCATATCACAAAATAAATTATATTAATTATTATAATAACATTATCAAAAATTGGGAATAACCAACTTTTATATCAACCTTTGATACATATTTGTACTCAATATCATTACTCTAATGTATCACATAATTGAGAAACGTGACCTTTCGCAATATTTTTAGATGCTACTTTGGAATTATTTTCTATCGAGTGAAGTTAATACAATCATGTTTCGGTTTCAACCACAAGATCAGAAATACGATCAAGTATAACCACAAATTTTTGGATTACCATAGGTTTCCCGTGAATTAGTACAATCCTAGATCAATTTTATCGATTTGGCACTATTCAGCGTCTGTGTAAAAAAAGCTATAGTTGACAAATTTTCCAATTACAATGCTATATCGATATTTATATATAAGTATCTCTATTAAGTATTAACTTTTAACTAGATATATTGTTATTTCATGGTCTTAATTATATTTCTTTTAAAAAAGAGTTCCCATGTTTATGTCTAGTATTCTATCCAAAATAGCGTTCGTTTTTTCTCCCTTTCTATATGAGTTGGAAAATACGTCCCTATCAAACTCTGAATTATATACGAAGGAAGCTTTTAAAATCCATTGCGGTCACTATATTACCTTTAACTCACTATTTCTGAATTCACTTTGACACTTTATTTTAAGTGTGCACTTAAGCTTGAAGTGAAAATTTTAGTGATTCATAACCGCTAGTGTCTGAATTCATAACTCCCGCATTATGTGACCTCAGTCCATTAAATGAGGCCCTTTTTAATATTCACAGAGGCATCTGTGTAATTAAGGATGAGTGTTTACATACTGAAATCACCTTACAAAGGGCTAAATGGAAGGATTATAAGAGTTTCCTTGTTTGAAAATTGATATTGCTTTTTTCTTTTTGACTAAAGATTTTGAAGGATCAGTGGTTATTTGACTGTTTTAATATATAGTATCTTAATTACAATATTCTGGAACTTTTGATGAAAGGATTTGTCCTCAAGGTCAAAATAGTATCCCAATACTATGACTATAGAGTAGCTCGGTGGCGTAGTGGATAAGCGCCGCGGCCTGCGATCGTTGTCGTTAAGCAACTTTCACAAGGGTCTGTCACGGGATGGGTGACCAAAAAAAAATATTATCTCGAGCTACTCCGTGCTTCGGAAGGCACGTTAAGCCGTTGGTCCCGGCTGCATTTGCAGTCGTTAATACCCTCCAATCCGCATTGGGCAAGCGTGGAGGGTCATGGCCCATCCTCCTTAGCCATCCATAAGGAACGCCTGAGCCCCTGCAGTGGGGACGTAAAAAGGGCTGGTGATGATGGTGATGACTATGACTATTGCTATCGCAACAACTCTTTTCTATGCGAATGCTATAAAGAAAAAGTATTAATTTGATTGTTTAAATTGAATAGGCTTCGAAACTACGCGTAAGAATGCGTGAAAGCAACTACCTACTTAGTTCATAATAAAATACTATTAACTAGAAACGTATTTACTGGGGTCACGGCACGTGTATATTTGTTGTTACTTCCTTGTTCTGTGGTTCGTATAGTCTTTTTGGGTTATTTTTCATTATTCAATGATAAATCTGTAATTTTCATTTTCATAAAATATACCCGACTTCGAACTTTAAAAGAGTGAGAAATAATATTTATCTTAAAAAACGGACCGAGAGTAAAGCTCGAAATAAACCCCTACCGCTACTGGTAACTTAAAGAAATACATTACGTAATATAATTCATATTCCATCAATAATTGGATTTAGCGTGTTATATTATATTCAAACAAATCTATTCAGTCCGTATAACTTTCACATCACGAAAAACAAAGATATTACCACAGATATAATCGAATTAACATCCCGATCCAATTTCGCTAAGCATTCTTGAAGATAATTAGAAAAAAAACAAGTTTCCTCAAGGAAAAACACTGGGCTATATCAATTTCATTTCGTTAATACTGGCAGAGAATCAATCAAACCACAGTATAGATATAACGCAGCTATCTATGTTTATTTAGCAACTCGGAGGTACTGCTTAGTCAAAGACTTTGACGTGTTGTACAAATACAAGTTGATATATTTCTTTTTATTTCAAAAAAATTGCTTCAAACTTGACTTGGAATATTTGATATTCTTCGCTGATTAAAATATGTTGTCTAAATATTTTAATTGTTTGCCAGAACGCTGCCAGTTACTTTGTTATAAAAACAAAACTACTAATTGCAATTATTATATATAGTACCACCTCTTGGCCCGATAAGCTTTCGAATAAATAAAATAAATACGAAAATCGATCTCCCTACAATTAGTAGATAAATCGATAAACGAAACTACATAAAAAGTACACACCCGTTGAATATAGAATTTCTGCCTTTTCACCGCAAATGATTGTTTCTACAAAATTCATGTAAACCTCTTTGGGGTAATCTCGAAAGCGGGACAATTCTGGTAGTAACAAACAAGCAATATGCTTTATCTTATTAAAAAAGGTTTTTATTTATTAAAAGTTTGTTTATTTGTCAACTTTATCAATAGTTAATAAAAAATATGACGGATTAAGTGGTAACTGGTCTTTATAGAATAACGCCACTTTCGTTACCCCATAGCACCATAATATGGTGCTAATACTAGTCCATCTTTATACTGTGAAACTGTAATCAAAGTACCGCGACGCTTTTTATCGTGTCGATAACTCTCCAATGTTTAACTTTCAGCAATTTTTAAGAGAATCCGTCTTTTTTTATTAATTTCCTTTTTTTATGTCAGATCTGTCTTCCTTCTTCGCTAATTTGTTAGATCTTTTAAATAAGAACAAAGGTAAAAGAAATTTTTTTCAACCACCTCAAAGAATCGTAATGAGCGTCAATATAATTTCGGTTCACCTTTTATAGAAATATTTTCCGGATAATAATACATAATACGTTACTTTGATCTAATTAAATAGCTAATTACCTTTCAATTAGTCGTAGTATAATTAAAAGCCACAAGACTTCAATATATAGGTATCAATGAAACAAATAGTCATCATCATCATCACCAACCTTTTTACGTCCTCACTGCAGGGGCTCAGGCCTTCCTTATGAATTGTTTAGAGGATGGGCCATGACCCTCCACGCTAACCCAATGCGGATTGGAGGGTATTAACGACTGCAAATGCAGCAGGGACCAACGGCTTAACGTGCCTTCCGAAGCACGGAGTAGCTCGAGATAATAATTTTTTTGGTCACCCATCCCGTGTCCGACCCTTGCGAAAGTTGCTTATCCACTATGCCACCGAGCTACATTATACCGAAACAAATAGTAAGAGACTTTTATTCGCTAGATGTTCGATGACACAGTGATTCGTTCGGTCTGCGATGCGGTAAATAAGAAACTTTCACGAGGGCCAGTCATAGGATGGGTGTGTTTATGGGCTGGCATTGATGAGATATAGACTGTCACGAGTACTTGCTAACAGTCTATACCGAAAACTAGTACTTACTATTCATGCGAATTAAAATTACAGCTTAAGGCTTACTCCATTAATCCTAATTTTCGAAATGCTAATACGACTCCAAAGAAACGCATTTTTTGATAATTCATGGTCCACTGAAGTAGGACTTAACACTGCCTCTGATGAACAGATAATCTTCATGGATATAGTTTTAACAAAATTATAAGAACGATTCGATATTTTCCCAATTCTCGTTCAAAGCCAAATAGAATAGGCCCTCAGATGTCATGTTAATTCGTAGAGGTTATAGTTCCTTCTTTTTAATTGAGACGTAAATGTTAATATAATTAGATCCAGATTTCTATAATACTAGAACTTTTGCAAAATTAATATGTGATCTGTGCAATGTACGTCATTTCTATATTATTTATTTAGTTTTCTGTAGAGACCGTATCAAATAAACTTATAATATTTAAACGAACGCAACATACGATTTTCATTATTACAAACATACGTTTATGATATTACTATCTGACTTACGTCGGTGGTGAGATTAAATTTGCATATATGAACATATCTAACATGTTTCCATTTTGTTTTAGTTCAGCGGTTCCCAATCTATTGTCCGAAGATCTCTAGGGGTCCACAAGTATATAAATGGGGTCTGCAGAGTTCACGGCTAATATGTGATATTAGAACTTAGTAACATGAACGCAAATATCATTGGTAAGGTTTTAAATAACAGTACATTATTTAAGTTAACTGTTTTTTTAATTTATTCAAGAAACAAACAGTTATAGGTATATACATTACATGAGTACAATATATTGACAAAAAACCTACAGTTCCCTATACTAAACATAAATACATTTAGGCTTAAAATTTATCAGAGACAGAAAATCAATAATAAGCACAATGCACCCAGCAACAACAACTAGGTACGCAATTAGGAAGCAGTTCGATACTCACGAGTCGACGGCATGCGGAGCTGACGGACAGTGCATGGCTGCAGCCACCCAGAGCCAGGCGCAATATCGTGCGTTTGTGAGTTGTGGCTAATCACGAAATATAGCGTGAAACTAGAAACAAAGAATAAGCATCCAAGTACATTAATACATACGGGCTATTTAATACATTTTCAGTTGTGGTTTCTGTGTCCCAATCATGCCATATATCATTATATATCGATTGTACACAATTATATTAATTGCAATTACCGATTAAAGTTATTTTAGATGACCACAACGATAAGGTATTTATTTGTAAATCTATTCTGAAGTAATATTGGAACTTTATTCATTTATCATCAAACACGCTTGCTGGCTTACGCAGGATAAAGCGCTAGCTAGGTAACAAAGTACATTTTTATATGATGTCAATAATAATTGAATCAATAGACAAAATAAAAATTACATACATATTATTTATTTAAACTTCTTTGCACAAATAAAACGTACAAATGGCGGACTTAATGCCAGTACGCATTCTCTACCAGTCAACCGGAAAGTTATGGAATAATACATTAATAAGGCGGAGCTACAAAAAAAATTAATAATGTCAATATAAACACATACAATTTTAAAAAAAAATCAAAATATTGGAATATACATAACAAACATATTACATATCATAAATAATAAAAAATTTAAATACATATAATACAAACATACAAAAATATCAAGTTAATTAAAATCAGTTGGAGAATTCAGAAGTTTCTCATGTAATAATCGTTTGAAAGTTAATTATACAATTAGAATTGATATTAACAATAATTAAATTTATAAAAATGTTTAAGTCAAAGCAATAATTATATTTAAAATTTATATGATAATAATATAGTAGAATAAGGAAATTTATTTGCTGCCTGGAGGAGGGCGCTAATTTGTTGCACTTCAGTTCTTTTTAACTACCGGGACTATTATCGTAGACTATACTTTTGTTAAACTTTTTGTTCCAATAAATCCTTTTTTTTTTGTTTTTTTTAATTAAGTCAAGTAAATATTAATTATAAATCATAATAAAATCATTTTCTTCATAAAATATAACAGTTGTTGCAGTAATTGATATTATATAGGTATAGTGTATGTATGTTTGTAAGCTTTTATTCTTTATTGATTTTTAGTGTAGCGGATAAGAGTAACCAGGAAATTTTACTCAGGAAATTTGATGTGTCAATGCAAACACAAGCAAAACCTTCAAACTCAAATGGATTACATATAAAAGAAAACTGCTAAGGTATGATGCTGCTTCTGCCAGCTCCCACTACCATATTCAAAACAAGCCAAAATTCAAGGCAATATATCATTAGCATCACATAAGAGTGTACATGTGATTCATATTATAATTATGTTGTAATAATTTATTGAGGAAAAATAAAAAAAAAAGAATAGCATCCCACTAGCCGGCGACTCTAGTGAAAGTTGATTTTTGCAGGAAACGAATGGACCAAAGATAGTCACTTCCGTCCCTTTAATAAGATAATTAAAAACTGAAATTTGCGAAGTTCAAACCTTAGATATCAATACAAATACGAAAAATTACAAATAGAATATGAGTTGTTTATTGAATTTTGAAAATTTATTTACTTTTATACATGAAAGAAAACCGGAAGAAATCAAGATAGTACCGTAACGACATCTAGTTTGATTTCGGGAACTGATGTTTTTTTTTAAATACTTCCTCATTGAATTTCAATTGTAAGTGTGTAATATCTTATTAATTCATAAGTCCTATTATACTGATAAAACGCTTGCTTATAGGTCCACCGTTCTGCATTAGTGATTTGCTGCAAATAATTCCGAAATATACACAGACTATTATTACTAGATACTAAATATATAAAAGATTACACATAAAAAAATAAGGCCCATTTTTATTATTTTCTTTTTCAAGGGTTTGATCCTAGAGGTCCATAGAAAAGTAAAGGTTGTAAAACGCTTCTTTGGCCGCTGTTGGAATCAAAAATGATCATTAAGAAATAAACTAAATTTAGTCAAGTTGGTTTTAAACGTAAAGATTTATTGTTAATTCAATCACTGAAACTAAATTTTATCATCATAATATTCACAATCAATCAATTTGCGATCGATATAAGTAGTCCCCAGCAAATCTCTAAGCCATTATAATGTAAAAGTAATTACGAAAAACGCGAAAAGAATAACCCTTATTCACTGAATGATTGATATGAAATTAATGTTTTTTATTTGTTTTGTTTCCGTTATTGAGATGAGGTTTACGACAAAAACAACGGTCAGTGAATTGAGGCTGCTTCTAAACGTTTATTTTATTTGATATATTATGTATATTTGATTAATAAAAATCTATACCAATATTATAAAGAAGTAAAAGGGGTCGGAAATACTGATCCTAACATGAACGTTCATTCAAAAACGGGAAGCTACATCATACGCGGGTGCTATTGGCTATAATTTTCGAGTCTAACTAGTTATAATATATAAATAATTCAAGGAAATGCTGTGGCTTTTTTAATTAAACAAAAGAATTGTGATATTCTGTTCTGTTGAAAATGGGAGTTCTCTGTATGAAACAAAACAAAGAAAAAAGCAGCTCTTGCGAATGTCTTACCGATCCTTTTTAGGAAAGTTATCCGTCGTAGACTTCCAAACTGATTTTCTAATTGTAAATCCAATGTAAATATTTAAATTAACTTATTAAAAATATTGGTGATAATAGCGCTGGAAATATTTGGTAAATAGTCAAGATCTCATTCGAGGCTTAATCAAAAATTCATAATTCAAATAGGTTTAAATTTAAAAAAGAGCGGAAGAAAAAGTACACAGTTTAAATAAAGTAAGAGTACACTCCATAGAACTATGTTAGAGTACACTCCATATATATACAATCGAAAGCATTTACCTATTTATCAGCACCACCAGAAGTCAATTCTAACACTGTTTACAATAGAGATGATGACAATTATTTTTTGTTAGCCCTTCAGATAGATTATTGAAGATTTTTTTTTTATTTTTTGCGAAATCAATTAATTATGGCGATGCACCTTTATACATTTTCTATATAGTTGTGACGTAACAAGCCCGCACTCCTCGACTTTCATGCCTATTATCCAAGGCTTGGATTCCAAGCCATTTTCTGTTTAATTGAAGCAAAACAAATACGTATCTAATATTTTTCTATTATACGACTGATTAAATAGAATTCCTTTTTTTTACCGACTCATCGTGCCTATTCGTATGGTATTGTGGGCGTATTAATAAATATACCTATTTCTATTATTTCTCAGTAAGGGTGAAAAAAATGACGAATGTAAATCAGTTTTTTTTATTATTTTCCATTGTAAAGCCGTCATTGTGTTTTAAAGCGGTTTTATTTAAACAACCTTTTTTAGGGTTCTAGCACCCACTTCAACGGCACAAAACAGCAGACTCCAGCACAACAGATATTCTTTTAGTGGTGCACTCATAGGCAAATCATAAAGTAGAAGTCATTCACAAATATTTACTGCTTGAATCGTCCGACATTTTTAACTGCCATCCATATATGACATCTTTTGGCTGACAAGAGGAAAGAGTGGAAGAAACTCAGCTCTAATTCTACTTATAAACTTGAGAGACTGTTCGAAACATTAAGAGTTGTATACAAACAAAAGACTATTTTTCCCAAAAAAGTATTATACTTCATTAATACATTCTCGTTCTATATAATCAGATTAGTTTAACCAGGTAGCTCTTAACTCTTCGCAATAAAGTTGAGATAGATTTTTATCCATCCATCACATGTTTTCTTGGAGTATAACGGCTCAGTGTGACATATATCCCCTACCTACACGAAGACTTAATCCCTCTGCCCGAAGTGTAGGAATTGGGAAATTGTTCCTATTTCGATATTGCAGCGCCCAGCACTATTCATTATTCGATTCCTCCTACATACAATCTTTGTTTGACTGTGCTGTTATTAATTTAGTGAAAGTACAGTTATTATATTATACTTAGGAGACATCGAAATACCACCTAAGTATAATATCGCAACTGCATTTGAGTAAAGCAATACTGTAGTACTGCAGTACTGTAAAGTGAGTACAACCCAGATAGTGAAATGCAGTTGCAATATTATACGTAGGAACTATTGATAAACTTTTTAACAAAAATAGTTTAATACAGCCCCCTCAAAAAGTTGATTATTTAGTAAGTTCTAGAAAAACTCTCAATATTATAAATATCAGAAGAATATTATTATTTAGGACATAATCTGACGTGACACTTATTTTAGAGGGCAATGTTTTAAAAGTTTTACACTAAAATGAAACTTTTAATAACTAGTAATATTTGTGATTAAACTTAATCTTCGGACTGCAATATTTCGACTCAAGTCGCAAAGATTACTTTTGAGTTGTTATCTTTAGCGTGAAACTTTTAAATTGCTCTCCTGTAAAATTAGTGTCACTTCTAAAGTGCTATTCTGTAATAAATTTACCACTGAACTTGACGTCGAGTACAACGAGGTCGTAGCATAGAGGTTAGACTTATAACGTAGCTTTATTACAGCTTACCAGAATTTATTTGCTTACTATAAAATAAATCCAAATTTAGTGATTTTTAATTTAAATTTACTCGATGATCACTTCGCAATGCATTAAAAGGTAGATCAAGTGTTTTACGGGTTAAATTGTTGTGAACGTACTAAGTATCATATTAAGGACAGCCAACTGCCGTCTTCAAGACAAGTTCACACGATATACAGGGCAACTGCAACGCTCTGTTAACAACGAGCGACTTAAGCTCTAGAACCAGGAGTTCTAATTTTGATGGATAAGGTATTCAGTATTTTATTATTACCTTCTTATTTTTCACGTTTCCACATAATTGCTTATAATTTACTTTATTTAGTAAGACTTGCAGACGTCATAAAATATTAGCTAAATTGCTTTGCTTTTAACAGCTTTTTTATATACAAGAAGCATTTAAAACCACTCTCCAAATTTTAGTATGTTAATCTTTACGACAAATAATGAAATACGTGTTTTTTCTTTTTATGTCGTTTAGAACAAAAATGTTGAGTTATATCGTCACGAAATTATTTTCAAAAAACATACATTTGTGGACGCTCCCACTGCCCAGTACGTGCGCTTTACGCGCTACGTTAGTTCCCCCCCCCCCTCCCTTGCCGCAATTCATTGATAGTAATACAAGTACGTTTGCGAGTTAGTAGCAGCTACCTAAAATGTTTTCGTTTTTTCATGCTAGGGCAAATGGTACATAAAGTTGAAACCTTTCCTTCATACTTTTACGGGCTTAGGACCGTCAAATTGCAAAAATTCTATTAGATACCTACTATTACAATAACTATACTGCTTTAAATTTATAAATAAGTAGGTAAGCAAATATCAAGTTACCTAAAATTCTGTTTAGTTAAACCAATAATAAAAAAGTAAGTACTTAACTAGATATTCTTTGCAATCAGGCGTATTTAAAAAATCATCAACTTTATGTACATAATCGACTAATCACTTTATCCTACCTAATTTAACTATTTACCTACGTATACTTTAATAATTGTTCAAAGTGCATACCGTTCCTTTCCACACAGAGTCTTGCACGTTTTTGCACATTGTCTTTTAATTTGGCGAGCACTACAGTGTCATTTTTCACGTGGTCAAATGCCGCACTAATTTGCACTTTTAAGTCCTCGAGGCTTTGTGCTTCTTCAAAATACACACGTCTTTTGATTTCACCCCCACAAATAAAAGTCGCACGGTGTTAGGTCCGGCGATCGAGCAGGCCACACGATGGGGCCTCCGCGTCCAATCCATCGATCACCATATTCTATGGTGAGATGATCTCGGACGGCGGCGGCGTAATGGGGTGGTGCACCGTCCAGTTGAAAATAAAAATCCCGGAAGTAGGCCACGGGCAAGTCCTCCATGAAATCGGCAATGACATGCCGCAACATATCGAGGAAGTTGCCGCCGGTGAGCGGCCCTTCGATGAAGTACGGCCCCAGTATTTTCGTGCCTATAACACCGGCCCACACATTGACACTAAAGCGCACTTGATGGTGGGTTTCCCGAATCATATGCGGATTTCCGAAGGACCACCAGTGTTCGTTATGATGATTATAAAGCCCCACACGAGTAAACAATGCTTCGTCAGTCCACAAAATGTTGGCATTAGGGTGTGCAATCAGCCATTCACAAAAGGTGCGACGGGGCACATTATCTCCATCGTGTAGAGCTTGGACCTTTTGGAAGTGGTAAGGGTGTAGCCCTGTCACATTCAGCAGCTTCCACACGGCATAGTGGCTTACGTTAAATCGGCGTGCGGCATCTCGTGTACTGGCTCGCGGGTCCCTTTCGAAGAAATCCAAGATTTCATCTTCGATTTCAACTGCAAGTCTTGATCTTCCACCTCCGCGAGCGTGAGCAGGCGTAGTAAATTGACCATAGTCGAATAGCCTTTGGTTCACAGCCAAAAATGTCTCGCGACTAGGTACTGCGGGGTTTATTAATCCCTGATTTTGCAGGGCTGGGATGGATTCTGTTTCGTATAGTCTCCGAGCTGCATTTAAACTTTCACCGCTTAAAATGTAACACCGCACCATTTCGTAATATTCGCGATTGGAATACATTCCGACGCGCGAAGTGTGGGGCTGCGGCGGGTGGCGCGCAACACGGAAGCAAAGGCGGAAGCAAGTGCGTTCAAAGGGATTGTGCGCGGGTGACTGATGTTGCCGACTAAATAAAAAACCGAGCAGATATCGTCGGCGGTGCATGCGCGGTGCATCCCCTGCGCCCGCGCCCCTTGCTACCCCTGCTCGTTTCGTTCATAACTAATGTGACAATGCGAATGTTATAATTATCTTGTAATTACAAAAAGTTTACACTTCATTTTGAAAATTTTACATACTGTTTTTTTTTCATATATGTGATCTATTAACGATACCTAATGCCTAGAAAAAATTTGGAGAGTCATTTTAAATGCATCTTGTATATTTAAATTAATTACCATCAAAAAATATTATTTCAGTGTAAATCCCCACATAGTTGTCGCGGAGTATGTTGTTAATATTATGTATGCTTATGCCTGAATTCTAAGGGATCTCAATGCGACAAATACATACACACTTTTCTTCTCTAACAAATTTTTGTTTATTTTATTTTATTTTATTAAATATAACAAAGATACTGGCATTACATGTTTATTTGCTGTTGAACATCCATTTGGATTCTTACTTTATGTATGCCACTTGGCAAGTTAGTACTGGTATTGACGAAGCGACTCTAGTAAAATGGAAACGAGTTCGATCTATACATATCTGAAATACCTATATCCATTCGGACTGTTCGCGTAAATGAAAACCTGTCACGGTAGGTAAAAGAAATTATAAAATCGGTCCAGTACTTATGGAGTCTATTCAATGCAAACAAATATACAATCAAATATTTCCTTTTTATAATATTGGTATAGAGTTATAATAAACATTCATTATATTTGATCAATTTCGCATTCACGATGCTATACTGAGGGCTTTTTAAGCATTTTGTATTAAGAATATATACACATATATAATATATTGTACTAAGAATAGAATATATTAAGTCAAAAATTCAACGTTCAAGAATAAGTTCGTAAATTATTTTTTGTGTATATTTTTTACATAATAAATGTCTCCTTAATGGATCACCAAGTAAAAAATCTACATATAATAACAACTAAACATATACTGCCAATTTTTTTCTAATTTCTAATATTAGTAGGATTTTAAAACGAAATCTGACTTTAAACCAACTGTATTTTAATATTCATTTCGCACTTAAAAATAAAAATATAGTTACCGTTTCTGTAATATTATTTTAAAATATCGTTCCATGAGCTCTATATTTGTATCACTCGCTTGAATAAACATCGACATATACCACATAAGTAATACCTGATATCGCGTGAGGCTTCCTTTCTTTAATCTTAAATAATTGTTCGTCACATTACCTCCAATATAATTTGAAATGATGTCCTTTATCCATTACTAGTGATAGTACTAAAAAAAATCATTATAGCAATAAAAGCTATATGTATTTTTAATAAAATTATTTTTAAGTAGAAATTTTCAATAAAAATATTTATTGCATTGTGGATGCAAATATAATAATAAATTCTATACCTACATATTTCAGCTGTCTATTAAATTTTATGTCACTATAGTAAAGAGTACCAAAGAGAACAAAATATTGTTATATTATATTTTTTAGTATACATACATTCCATATCCTATGTATCACACTGTAATGAGTACTAACTAATACTTTTTTGGTATGTGACTAACACTTTAATATCTTTAAAAAAATATACTTCTAGGCTTTGGTCTTATTTTCGTGTTGAGAAGAGTGTTGTCATTAAGAGCCAGCTGTCTGTAAAAATATCGTTATATTTATGTGTACTCTGCACAATATACTCATTGTTGATAATTATTTAACAAAACTTTAGGCAGAGTACACAGAGTAAGTTATCTTCATACATACTCACCGAAAATGGTTTGTATTTGAGAGCGCCCGTGCGTATGCGTCGTCGCACGCAGACACTCAAAATTTATCGATGATAAAGGCACGAGTGGCAACTCGCCAGTCGTGACTAGAACATCGAGCCCGCGCATATTCCACGTCGCTGTATTGCCGCTCGTTGCAAGATGACTTTGAAAACGAAACGAATATATTGTAGTGTATATGGATGGTCACGGTATGGGTGACCAAAAAATTATAATCTCGAGCTACTCCGTGCTTCGGAAGGCACGTTAAGCCGTTGGTCCCGGCTGCATTTGCAGTCGTTAATACCGTCCAATCCGCATTGGGCCAGCGTGGAGGGTCATGGCCCATCCTCCTTTACCATTCATAAGGAAGGCCTGAGCCCCTGCAGTGGGGACGTAAAAGGGCTGATGATGATGGATGTCTTAATAATTTTTATCAAATGTAGTGTGACATAAAACAGGCAAAAATTTTTTTCTGTGTCAAATATGTAAATTTAACACTTAAAACTACATCTTGGATATAATTTGAAGCGAGCCTGATTATTTGAAAACGTTTTAATTTTCCAAAAAATTAAATAGGTCTAAGAGTATACCTGGTCTATATTTGAAAAAAATAAAAAGACATTGTATTATAGTTTCCGAATGCTTACCATGCAGGTGAAAATTATATTTTATAGAGATGGTCAATCACATGCATTTCTAACGATCGAATAAGCAATATCCATAAGGCGATTGATTCAAGAATAGAGGCCATGGAGAGAGGTAAGTACTTTACGATAGTACTAGGTGTGATATTTTCTCCACACGGTTTTCGCATAGTCTTTTTTGCCATTAGACAGTTATGAAATGGCAGCCATTTTGTGAGATAAGCTTTAACGGTCATTTTTATTTGGATTTAGTAGTTCTATGTTGGTAACTTTTATTTTTAATAAGAAATAAATGGAAAGTATAACAGTTTACAAGTAACCTGATTTGCGACTGTCTTACATATTTGTTTTTATTTTTTTAATAGCCTAACCTAACCTTACCTTAACTAATAGCTAGTAATAATGCTATATCGTTATTTATCCTAGAATAGCAGTCATTATAAAATGTTGGAAACCAAAATTTGTCCAGTTGGATACTGAAACGGAAAATACATACGTTTTCCTCCATTTCTCATACAGTACCTATCGAGTCAAGACTACAAGCAAATGTTTCCACAAACTCATTTTAAAATCCATTTCCGTCACATATGCATACAGGTTGCCTGCCATCAAAGTCCATACGACAAGATAATGTGCGATTATAGACTAAATTATTTTGACAATGTTATTATGTTAATTATTCAAATTAATATTCATATAAATACCTATTAAAAAATAACCAATGTAATTTTAATTTTGTATAGGCTAACATTTTTGAACTCAAAACTTTATGGAGAAGATTAATACTCATTATTATAAAGTCTAAAACAAACTTACAGCTTAGCTTATGCAAATAATATAATAATAATTTTTAAAAAAGGCATAAAATTGACTCTTCTACCTCCACCTAACCAAACTAAAACTTGAACTTAACTATGGAAACATTTGAGTACGTTTATGTGTGTATGGGAATAAGTGTATACGTGGAAAAATATTTTTTCTTTTTTATTCATATATATATATATTTTTTTTTTCCAAGATTATGCAGTGCATGTTTGCGAGTAGGGCAAGCATAATATTAATATAATAATGAAGGTATGTATATATATTTTTGTTTGGTATGTGCCGGCCCCGCACGACTTTACGACATATATATATATATTTCTTTCTCATTGTTATGCAATGCATGATTGTCAAGCTTTTCTCAATGCATCTTTTAAACTCGATTCCTCTCACTTTTGTTATCGAGCTGATTTTACAACTTCTGTTTTGTTTAATGGTTAAAACATTGTTGTAATAATATTTAAGCTAGTTGTGTACATTTGTATTGGCCTGTGGCTGTTTTATGTACCAATCAAATAAAAATAAAAAAAATAAAAATAAAATAAAATATAATAATAATGAAAATATACCCATATTATTTTCAAGTGACTAAAGGATTATCACTTTATAACCGAAATTTTACTCAGAATATAATCTCTAATTTATGTAAAGTAGAATATATCATTTCGAGATTAAAATTATAAAGTTCACATAGTTTTATGAAGTTGGCGAATTCAAGGAATTTGATTGAATAAATAAATCTGAATTTCAAAATACATGAATAAGCTTCGATATTTGATAATAATAAAATGTTAATAAACATCCATTATGGGTGCAATTTCGCCTCATATTTAACAGTAATTACTCACAAATTGTCCGAGTAGAGTCAGAATAAATAATAAGGAACAATAAGAAGCCTATGTTCTTTTTCAGACTTTGAACCCTCTTATTTTTCATTATTTTATTTAGCCGTGAAATAACAGACACAGAAATATTGCTTTACGCCGTTAGCGTACCGATGTAAACGCATGCGAATGCGTGTAACATTTGCGAAGTCCTGTCAGTTGTATGGCAATGTTGCGCATGTGCTTTGCTATGTCGCTCGACCCGGTATCTGAAGACTATCCGAATGTCACAAATTTTGTTTCTTAAACGGTGACAACCCTGTTCGCACTTGCATAGTTTCGCATCCGCATGCGAGTGCGTCGGTGTACTAACGGCGTTGGTGTTTATAATATTTAAGGATTTGTATAAGGCAAACGCACCGAATTAGACATCACTATTTCTAAGGATGTTCGAGTCGATGTAGAAGTTTCATATATTCCGTATTTTTTATTTCAAAATGAAGTGTAAAGTTTGTGAAGCCATTGATGACCTAAGATAGCGAAATATTCATAAGATGGCTCAGATTCACAGCAGGCAATGGAGAAATTATTGCTAGGTGTTTTTCTACATGACTGAATAAAAAAAAAAGGATTTCCGTAAAGCGTAGAGAACTAACGTATCTGACAGAACAATTAGCTAGAAGAACTGATAGCCGGCGTTGAGGCGGAAAGGTTCTAGAATGTCGACTAAGCACCGGACGATGTTTAGTAGATAGACTTCCAACCAGATCGACCGACGATCTCATAAAAGTCACAGGAAGTCGCTATGTTAAGCCAGAGCGAGACCGTTCATCGTGAAGACCATAGAGAAGGGCTAACCTAGCAGTGTATGTCGTACTAAGATGATTAAGCACTTTAAATATTTACTTAGAACTATACTTATTTACTTTAAAGCTAGAGAGTCGTTTTAGTAACTAGTAACAGCTTGGCTATAATTTAAATGATTAATATAATTCAAAGAAATTATGTAGAAACTGTTGAGACATAGATACACTATCTAGGCTGTAAGTCACAAGTAATTAAAAACTATTTACAACTATTACAACCGCAAAATCAGATGAAAGCTTCAATAATTAATAACTGGTGTTGTACTGCTACTGCCAAGTTGTTATTTACCGCAACGAGTCAAACCCACTTTTAGTATATTTAGTATCGATCGAATTCTATCGATGTTTTACAAAATTGTTCAGTTTATAACAATATCGTACATTCAACAAAACCGATTATAAAAATCTGACAAGTTTGTTCTTTCATTTTACTTCATTTTAAACGTTACACTTTAAGGATAAAGTTCAAATTACACTATTAAAACTTGACATATTGCAAAAATCTGATGTGTTGTTATGTATACAGTCAGCAGCAGCACTTTAGATTCGCAAACCCGAGTGACTTTGATATATAATATTTAAATGGTTAAACTCGTTGTTGCTTCTTGTTTATAAAATGTTACTTTTTCTCTTAATGCATGTTGGTTACACTATAGTTTAGTAAACGATGTTTACTAGATGTAGCACACGACGATATTTGTTAAATAATGCATGCAACGTGGTACCGGCAACTCTAGTGTGACTCTTTGTAAATCGTTTATATAATTTATAGCTCAAAAATATATTCCCAAAAGGTTAGCAGTTATTGCAGAATGTCGGCTTATAACATATTCTTTTTATATTTAAATGAAAAGCCTTGCTAGTCTCATTTGAAATTGGGATTTGATCCTATTTGTTGGTCTTGAAATATTTGTATGTACAAGAAAAAAAAATATTTTGACATATAAAACTGTTCCCTGTCAAACAGGCGTACAGACATTAATTTTAATTATATTTATGTAAGAAAAAATTGTAAAAGAGGCATTCGAGGCAAAACACGAACTGGCTACCCTTTGCTAACTAGGGTAGTTAGACTCATACAGTTTCTGATCCTAATAAAACCGATCGCTTACACATAGTGATCGTATATTAACGATTCAAATATAATAGATCAGAAACTCTGTCGAGGTTACGTCGAGACTTTGCAATCTATTCCTCCAAATAAGCAACCAGAGACCTATTGAATTCCCGATTTACCTGTTATTTATTCATCCTAAAAGGATATCCGTGCTGCGTTGAAAACGGAAATGATATCTATCAAACACGCAACCATAAAAAATATAAAAATACGTAGCTAATTTACCAAACACTACTACATGAATTCACAACTTAAACATTAGTGAAATGTTTCAAATTATAATATATTCTTAGTATAACAAGTTTACAATAACATTGTATCGTATAGCAATCCAGTTTGCCTACGTAAATAACAGCAGAGACTGTACCCTCTGTGACACACTGTTCCACTGGCTGACGAACACAATTACGATATATTACGACCTTCTTATAGTTTGGCACCTCAAAATAAAACCAGAACCTTATAGGATCACTCGATTGACTGTCAGGCTGTCACAACGGTTTTTCTCAGAAAGTACTAGAATAGACTAGAGTTATTTAACCGGTGGTGAAGTGCGGAGTTAAGAGGCTAATTAATATTTAAAATAATTATATTAATTTTATGCATATTATATTTACCTAAATAGACTTAAGTACAACATACGAGTATTCAATCTAATAACTATTCGTACCTAAGAATAAAAAAAATGAAATCGACATAACGCAAAACAAAACAAACATCGTTTGTTGACGACCTTTGTGGCCGGCTCGTATGCCGGTTTCAAAGTGCCGTCCGCCAGCTGTAAGGACCTATGCCTGGTCGGTTTAATATAAAAAAATATACTTCTCTATATTGTCTTGGGTCTGGTTATTGTGTTACCTAAAAAAAAATTTTCAAATTTCCATTATACAAGTGCATTAGCTATTTTAGATCATCATTTGGGATCTGAGCAATGTATGTGATGTCTAATATTTATTTATTTCCAGTCAACTCCAGTCTATTCGATAGATAGGGACAGAGGATAGCGTATCAAACACTATTTGGACAAACAGCGCAGCCGTGTGTAACACATACGTACGCTTTATCCCGGAGAGTTGGTAAGGCAAGATTTAGCTACTTACCGGGTTTTAGACGTACTGTAAATCTGCCGCCGGCACTCAAATAGCAAAGTCCGCGCAATATTCAGCTCTCAAAACCTGTTAGTTTCACTTCATTAGCTTTTACTTTGAGAATCCGCTGTGCTTTTGTTACTATAATAATGGATTATATTTTCGCTAGCACCGTTCCTTCTTTAAGATACTGGTTAACATCGTCGAACGATGTGGTCGTTCTGAAATCACACAGAAATTTCTCGTCTTTATCTTTTATATATGTTTATATGTTCTCTGCATATACATAAGATAAATATAGGTATTTGTTTTTCTAGCTGGACCTGGCGTCTCCACTACCAAGAGGGTACTCGCGCTGGTTTTAAATTGAGGCTGGCCTCGCTTACCCCTGTCCTTTTTAGAACGGGTGCGGGATCGGAGAACCCTGGTTTAAGGCTTAAGGTTGCATTTACCCTGCGTTAAAAAGGTATTAGTCGTTCTAAACCAAATAAAAAAAACGCAGAACATTCTCTTTTAAACACATTTTTGACAGAAAATTATATCGTAATAATTCCGTAAAAGAGAATTATTTTGGACCACCGAAATTGGCGATCCACAAAAACTGGTTTTTAATTTACAAAATTGATCAAATACTTATAATGACTATTGAAATACTTCTTTCCGTATTTGTTTGAAAATATTGTCCTAAGTACTAACGTATCGTATCGTACTAACCGAAGTATGATAATATCAGCAGAATGGTACAATATCAATAGAGCGCTTAACATTTTTGTACAATTATTATATGACGTGACGTCTTATATAATATTCTTTCTTATTGCAATAATTATCGTATGCTGCTACGATAGTTCGCTCCACTGCTACGTTGCTACGACTACGACATTCTACTGCGTGCTACGTAGTCAGACTACCTCTTGTTTGTTGATTCGTTTCCTTGAGCAAGCGTGACCGTCTACAATACGTTCTTCTTTTTTCTTCTTTTTGTCTCAAACACTTTTCGTATCAAACATTATATTATTACATTTATTGTATTATTTCATTGTAAATTAATAATCATTAAATTATATATTTGACCGATGGATTCATTATTTTTATTTACTCTGTATTATAGTTCGTATTATTTTAATACATGGTACTAGAAAGCGAATTAATTTATATTTAGGTATTTCGACGTAAGTCATATATAGTAAGTAGTATATGTTAGTATCTATTTTCTTTATATTAATGTGTGTATATGCATTTTTCTTTATATATCTTTTTAACGATTAGGCTTTACCTTTTAATTAAGTCTCTATAACACCTAATGGTTTTGAATAAAAGCCTTAAAGAAATATATTTTTGGTTCAAAAACCTTTGTCTCTACAAAATATACTGTCGTATACTAATGTTCTTATTTGGTACTATTAATAATTTTTCTTCTTAAAACACAGTTTTACAACACAAGATCTAGTTATTTTAAAAAGCAAAATTTCAGTAAGACCTTTTTGTCATTTTGCACTCAAAATGATTAAAGATAAAAAAAAATGTCTTCTCTTAACCTAAAAGCATCTTTCGGTATCATAAACGAATATTCCAATTAAGCATTTTATCTCTTCAATTACAAACAAAATCACATTTGCACCACATCCAATATCCAATATCCAATACAATAGTAATAAAATACAAAACCATTTTCAAGTACTAAAAATAATACAACGAGTTTTATGGAAACTCGTTTTAATTGGCTTACGGAATATTCACGAATCCTTTTGTACCAAATGTTTGTTTATATTTACTTTTACTCGCATTTACAAAACCCATTGTAAAATAATACGATAACATTTTCCAAAAGGCAACGTGTTTTTTTTTTTCAATTAACAAATACTATTATTTGTATTGCTTTTAACCAGTTGTTACGCTGTCCCTAAAAAGTAAATAAATAGCCAATACTAATATTAACTGTCTGTGAGTCTGTAACGTTTTCATGCCTAAAGTACTGACCCAACTTAAATGATAAAATGGTACACAAATAGAATGCACCTTGGGACAGGATAGAGTATAGATTTTATCGCTTTAAAGGTTTCCACCCGGGAAAATCTAAATCAATGGAGGTATCACCCAGACCCGAGACAATATTGAAAAGTAAATGTTCTACATTGATCCTACCGGGAACAGAACTCAAGAACAGATATGGCGAAACCATGAAACCGGCGTGCGAGCCACTTGGCTGCGAACATCATAAAAATACAATATAACATCGAATTGATTTCTTATATATCACACGCACTATCCATATATGAAACAATTTTTAAACGGTTTTTTAAAGAATATTTTTCAGAATTTTCAGTAGAATAAATTTAAATATTTGTAAAAAAATCTTTCGGCTCTTTGGATAGATCGCCTGAACATTGATAAAAATACGCTCTGTAGTAACGAAACGGTAATTAGTACGTGTAAGATTCATCAGTTCTGTTAGGTCCTGGCTAGCTCAGTGGTTAGAGCAGTCGCCCGTATTATGAAAGGCCATGGGTTCGAGTAGAAAGCCAGGGACATAGTAGATTTTTCAAACATTTTGCACAAACAATGCAAAATTATATATAACTAGCTTTCGCCAGCGGCTTCGCCCGCGTGGGATATGTTTAGTGGGATAAAAACTATCGTATTATCTAAGACAGCTAATACCCTATCTGTATACCAATTTTCATCAAAATCCGTTCAGTAGTTTCGGCGTGATTGACGGACAAACAGCCAAACATCCAAACATCTAAACATCCAAACAAAGAAACTTTCACATTTATAATATTAATAGGATAATAGATTTTCTTGTTGATAGAATTAATTCGCTTACTGTAACAAGTGCTGAGGAATGTGACAGTCTAGATAAGATATCTAGTTGCTCAATTGGTTAAAGTAATCACCTGGATCGTGAAGGGTCAAGGTTCAAGTCCAGCTTGGTCACTTTCTTTGCTATTCTGTAAAAATCAGCGTCGATCACAGAGCTGCCATAGAAGTTCAAAGGAAAAAAACCTTTATTAGCTTTTATAATAGGTTTTATTTAATTTTAATTGAACCATTGAGGAATTGACAGCATTTTGCAAAGTTGATACTGACGAATTTTTTTTATGTCTATAAAACAAATGTCAACGTTGTGATATAACATTGTGAATGTAAAACATTAGTTTCATGTCACACTTAGTAATTTATTTAATTAATAAAATTTTTACAATTGCTTTATGTCGGTGTATGTATTTCTAATTTGAAATTTTATGACGTGTCATTGATAAATTCTTTGAGGTTTTTATGATGTCACTGAATGGTTAATATTAAGCCAAAAGTTATGTAACTCGTATCTCGTGTGTGTAATTTTTGAAGCAAAGATCGATACCTCTATTCCAGTATTTACTTACTGAACCTTAGTTCAAATATTTGCTAAGCGATTCAAATATAAGCATACCGTTTATTTGAACACTTAATTGATTCTTCGATTTGTGGCCTTAAAGTAGAGTAATATTTTTAATTTTATAATGTGGACACTAATATTAAATGAAACTTTATGATTTAATGTTAAAAATGATACTTTAAACATGAAAAAGGTAATCTTATAACCTTATCATACAATAAATAAATATAAAAAAATATCACATACATTGCTCAGATTCCAAGTAGCTAGAGCCCCCATATTATGGACTGAGACAACGAAGGTACCACAACACCCAGATCCAAGACAACATAGAAAAGTTAATTTTCTACACTTTCACCCGACCGGAAATCTAGCGCAGGACCTCAGAGATGGCGACACCTTGAAACTGGCGTGCGAACTCGGCTACGGGGGTCGTAAACAATCAATTGCAGAAATTATTTATAATATTGTTTTAAGAACACAAACAAAACAAAACGATTTTCCCTCCCATTCGATTCATTTCTAGTTAAAGGGAAGGGACATTAATAGGCTGCTTATGATAATGTAAAACTAGTTTATTCAAATTATTGTATGCTGTTTACGAGTAGAATATGTAACACTTTTATATTTTGAGTGGTCTTTTGCAAATCATACTTTATGCATGCAGTAACTCCTGTCTGCTTTAGATCCAGCATTTTGGATCTGGATCTTTTTAACTCTAGTAGTGTGTCAATAAGGTCCAAGATGTCAAAAATGGTTTTTTGAAAGTACAAGCGAGCGACTATCCGATAAATAAGGGAAAAAGAAGAAATGTATTGTTTGCGTGTGTCCTTTATGTAATATGTGTCCTTTGTCATACCTCACCTCTACCGAGTGAACTCAAAATTGTTACCTAATTTTAAGGCTAACTGTGTGGATCTATAATTGGTTATCTGATTTATGTATTGATACTGTAAGTTCATTTATGCAACCGTTGATCTACCATGAAAAAAAAAATAAAAAAATAAAATAAAAAAAAAGATAGAGATAGATAGATATTCTAACTAGAATATTCATTACAAAATTCCTAATTTTGTTATAACGATCAAAGATGCAACTGTGATTAATAACTAAACGCATGCATTTAAATATTTCCATTTTCTTGCTACCCTGAAAAATTGCCTGGTAATATCAGGAGGCACAGATTGTGCCATCTGTTAGGAGATACTTATCTCGGATCGAGAGCGACAAATTAGCGCGGTCGTTTGTCAAGATTTGTATGTACCTACAGCACACCGACGGGATTTGGGCTTCCGTTCCGTCTAACATAGACTTGTTAGTAAGCAAATTGTTTTAAAAACTTTGATTTTAAAATTACTTAAAAACAATGAGGAGATTTTTAGTTTTTTTATTCGATTATGTTCGGCGATAATGTCTTAAATTGTTTACCGACTGTTATCGACAGCTGAACGTCAACTGAAGATTAAATATTAATTATGCAAATAAAGATATATTTAAAAACACGATGACGCACAAAACATGCGACTGTTTAGAAAATAAAATAGCGGCTATTTAAAAAAAGTGAAGTTTCATGTAAAAATATTACAACCCCTTTAAACGATAATACTTATTCACCGGCTGTATCTAAACAATTTGTTTTGAAATTGTCAGACCACAGCGGTAACTTTTACGGCGTCCGTAGATAAACTTGGCAAATGAGCCGTTCACAAAGTTAGTACCTACCGTCGTACTTATACTTGCGTACTGTATCTGTCGACTTATTACTATACTGTTTCAGAAGTGTTAGGACACATCCTGTGTTCAAAATCATTTTTAGTGATTCATATAAATGTAAAACTTCGCCCGTTCCTTACTAGATGGCGATGTACTAAGTTGTCTCGCGATTATAGTTTCGTTTCCATTAGTGTATATAACAGTAGCAGCTTTGAATCACCTCCCAAATTCATTGAGTATACAGTACTACATAAATACGTAATTATTAACAATAAGTGGTTTAGGCCGTTAAAATACTTTACAATTTTATTTAGGGATGTGACATTGTAGAATAAAAAAAAAACTATTTTTAATTGGTCGGATTTATTGTAGCGTGTAGAATAAATGACAGTTGCATCAACCGATCATTTATCGTAACCCGGGTCGATCATGATCCACTCTGATCAGATTAAAATATTCGATCATCTGAGTCGCAGTTCTTTTATATTACCGACAGAGGAATGCACGTGTCAGAATTCATAATTCACAGATGCAACTGCTTGTTATACCGCTTGTTAGTCGCGACACAAAATAAACAGATATCAATTTTACTGGTCCGGGGCAGTAGCGGTATAAGGGGGGGGGGTCCAAATGGGTACAGACAACCGGCAAAATCATAATAACATTATAAGTTAAAAATGTATGATAAATATAAACCTAACGCAATATCAAGTTTCTGCTCCGGTTGGAGAACGGATATATTTAAAATTACAAATTGAATAGTAAATTAATCGTCACTTATTAATCGATAATTAATCCGTCCAGTAGTTTAGCCTATTAGTTTCAAACAAACATTCAAATCTTTTCTCTTTATAATATTACTATAGATATAGATTTATAAATAATTAATAAATAATAAATTCAAAAACTAAAACCCGACTACAGCTAAATCGCGCTCTAAAAAGATTGAAATAAGTAATTTATTTTATAGCGATATATCGCTATAAAATAAATCAACATCATAACATCATTCATAACAAAACAAACCGTCGTTGCACAAAGCACTAGGACAACTCAAACGCTTATAATGATACCTTATTTGTCCAGTTATGATGAGTAATTTCGAAGTTATATGAGAACAGATGAACATTCGTACATACATACATATATACCGGCGAAAATCATAACCCTACTTTTCCCTTCGCCGTAGTCGGGTAAAAATATTCAACATAGTAATAGTCTTAGAAAAGAAGATTTTGTTTACTTGCTCAACATATTTTTTTAAATAAATGTATACTCATTGCATTAGATAGGATCCGTAACTATTTTACCGATTTATAAGTCTTTCATTTACGGGAAGCTACATAATACGCATTGGATATAGGAATATATAATTTACGCAGGCAAAGTCGCGGAGAAACAGCTAATTTGATAGAAATTGGTTCACAATTCAAGAAGAAATCGAATGACATAAATACTTTCATAAAAAATACCTATACATTCTTTTTGATCATAGGAAATGGGTACAAAAAACACATTCTTTTGTTTTTTAGCTGAGATACATGAAACACAATACATATCATCTATATATTAAGTGTTATATGTTGACAATCATGTTTTGTTTGTTATTAAATGAAAACTACTGATTCGATTACGATAAAATCTAAATGGGACCGCATCGGTCTATAAAGCTGTCCAATAAAAGAATATTTTTTTTTTAAATCGGTCACCAATTAGCGGGAATATCTTTGAACATACATAAAAAAACATTCATCGCCGTCGAACATATAACCTCCTCCTTTTGGATTTTGAAGTCGGTTAAAAATCCACTGTCTCAGGTGTATGATGATAACTTTACGCGAAAGTGAATGTTATAAAAATTCTCTCACTAGCTATTGTAATAACAAGTACTTGAGAAATTCGACTAACAGGAAAACATAATTACTATCAAAGATATTGTTTTATATTAGATCAGTGGCGTAGTGGATATGCGCCGCGGCCCGCGATAGTTGTCGTTGAGCAACTTTCGCAAGGATCGGTCACGGGATGGGTGACCAAAAAATTATTATCTCGTGCTACTCTGTGCTTCGGAAGGCACGTTAAGCAGTTGGTACCGGCTGCATTCATAGTAGTTAATACCCACCAATCCGCATTGGGCCAGCGTGGAGGGTCACGGTCCATGCTCCTTAACCATCTATAAGGAAGACCTGAGCCCCTGCAGTGGAGACGAAATAAAGGGCTGATTATGATGATGATGATTATATTTATTTGTTACATTTTGCATTAACAATAAACTCATTCGTGAAAATGATATAAAATTATTGGGAAATTTTCATTCATGCTAGATGGCACAGCCAAAACACCTAGATAGTCGGCGCAATCAGAACGCATAGATGACGCAGTAACGTGATATTTTTAGGAGGGTATACATAGATTTAGTATTTTAATTATTTTTTATTATATTTTACTGCGCAGTGTGATTACGGTGAGAAGATTGATTCTATTAATAACCTTTGACTTGAAAGAAGACCATAGATATTCCGGCCTTGTTTCGATGCGCTAGCTACTTTTCATTCATTCTTCCTGGAAGTAGTAAGCTTCACATGGGGAGGTTCTTGTTGTGGGCTTGGTAAACTTGGCAGTAGATTTATGACGGATATGCACATCTGCTACTAGAAGCTATCATTAGCTTCGACAGTCAGCTCCAGGGAACGTTTCCGCATTAGTTATCGAAGACCTCCATCTACGGGCTATAGTGATATAATCTCTCTGATTGCAGTATTTGCCTCCTGGAGATATCCTCCTCTTGTGGTGTTGGAAGCAAGTGTTAGTAAATGTCAAATTGTTGCCTACACAGAAATCGATTAATCTTTCACCTCTTTCTTTCTTACATCCAAGTCCGAAACTGCCGACCACGTGACGAATGTAATTTTCGTTTGTTGTATCACCCACCTTCGTATTCCAGTCACCTTGGATGATCAGCATTTCACGTCTTGATATTCCACTAATAGTTTCTTGCAATCAATCATAGAAACTATATTTTTCAATTTCTGAAAACTGCGTATTATATTTAGTGGTACTGGCCTGCTTGTTTAATCAAATACTCATGATTATTTTGTACGATGTTGTTAAGTTTTGGGAGCACAAAAAATCCCACTCCATATTGACTTCAAGGTCAGGTTGTTTTGAGGTGATTTAATTCCCCGCGGCCCCCGTAGCCGCCTCGATTAGTCGAAGGTAAAGGTTGTTTAACCGCCGCCTGTGACTCGGCACTGTTGATCATTTAGCACCACCCCAGAGTCACGTGTAGGGTCTCGAGGGTCAACTTTAACCTCTCCAAAATAGATAAAATAAATGCTTACACAAAAATGGCTATACAAATCAGTTTTCTTTGGTATTTTCAATGTCAGTTTTTAACTATTGTATTTATACCGAATCATCTATGCAGTTGAGCATAAATTGTAGAAACCTGTGATAAAAATAGTAAATGTTCACTCAATAAACTCATTTGTAGCTTTATTTGGTTTTCTCCAACGTCCAATTGTGAAAATTTCAAATACAGTCTTAAATTAGATTTTCCACGAAAATAAATTAGATAATTTTGAATTAGAATAAATTAGCTTTAGAACGAATATCTAAAAGCCAAATACGGACTTTCTCTAAATAAATTGAGTCTATTTGAGGCCTACGACTAATCAATTTCGATAAAGGCCACGTCGTGTGTCTGTAATACCTGGAATTACAGGTATATGCAAATGCAATACATATTAGGGAATCTATATTATGTATATATATATATATATATATAGATTTTGCAATTTTTATTGTTTAAACAAAAATGAATCGCTGTAAGTAAAAATCCTGAACGGCTGAACCGGTTTGATGATTTCTTTTAGTTATATTTGATGAAGTCTAAAATTCTAATACAAAGAAAACCCGGACATCATCTTCCCTCTCATACTCAATCCCCTTTTTATGTCTCAATTCCTGTAAACGTCAAATAATTAAGCTTCTTAATATATTGCTATCACCATTTGGAAAAAAGGCGAGAAACATCGAACTTGGCGGGCGCGTTTTTTGAGTTTGAAAGAATTTTATTTTATTTTATTAAGTATTAGTGATTTAGATTTGTACATTTTCATCTTAATTACTTTTAAATTCAATAAGAATTTGTAGTTTATTATAGCAGTTTGTTAGTAAGTTTTACATTTAATTTAATGAACGAGCCTTACGGATCCCAGTATCGCTTTAAAGTAAACCTATGGACCAGAATTTTGAACGGCAAAATTGTTGGGCCTTTTGAGTTGCCTGAGAACTTGAATGACACGCATTGCCTACATTTTTTACGAGAAAATTTACCGACTTTGTAAGAAGACATACTACTAACAGATCGTTGCCACATGTGGTATCAAAAAGATGGTTGCCCAATGCATTACGCAATGCAATTAAGAGATTTCCTTGATCAGTAATATTCGGGAAGGTGGATTGGACGTTCAGACATTATCTCGTGACCAGCCCGTTCCCAGATTTGCATAACCTAGATTTTTTTTATTGGGGCGCTCTCATAACAAAAGTTTATTCTAGCCCATTGAAAGCGTAGCCGAATTGCATGAACGAATTTCTCGAGCTGCTGAGGACATCAACTGTTGAAGATATGCCCGGCTAAATGGTAGATCTTTTTTAAGACGACATAGGACGTGTATTGAGGCAATTTGAACATTTGTTGTAGTAAAAAAAAATTCTATTTTTTTTTTCTAAAAATATAAAAAATATAAACCTTAACTAAATAAGGATCAAGATTTTTCATTATTTAATAAACTTACTTTTGTTAACTTTGGTAAAAGTGGCGTCACTATCTGTCTCGCTCACATTATGGCAAACATGTCCAATATCCATCTCTCTCATCATTTTGCTTTAAAATGAAGAACCTACCAAGAGTTTGTGCGAATCAAAAATTTTAACTGAGTAAAATAGGTTAGCAAATATCGGGTTACTTGAGGATTTATTTTTTTACTCGTTTTTTAGTATGAAACTAACAAGTATTGTACCATTTTAAAATCCTAATTAAATCTGCTAACTCTTAATGGCACTTGGCAAAAGGCACACTAGTACTTTTTTTTAATGGAGTTCCTTTGAATGTCGACAAATTTTGACTCTGATACTAGAATGGAAATGTTATTAAGGGTTACAGTTCCAAAGTTCAAATAAACCACAATAACCGAAAAATGATTTGACCAGATTTCTAGGTTTTCCTTAAATGCCCATAATTTTCAAACTGCATAGGATACTTTTTTTTTTTACTTTCTATCACTCTGTTTCAGTTCGACGTTGAGTTCTGGGACAACCTGTATATAAAATTATCTACCTAGTTTTAATGTCGATTATAAATCATTAATTTTTCCTCCTACTATTCATTGTGACGTAATTGAAAAATCTGATATAGATGCTAAATAAAATTTTCAAATTTATTTATATTAACAGGAAATTCAATGACTATTAACACATATTTGGTAATGCTTCCAAGCACTCGACATATACATGCGTTGTAGTCGGTGTTTATCGTTCTCAGTCTGAAACAGGTATAGTTCAGAAAGTAAAAACTCTCTCTAGAATCATCCGTTTATTCAGGAGAATTTTTTGGTACATTGCGAAGTTTTAGAATAGTGTAAAATCATGAAACTCAAATCTGTTATAATATTTTTAGACTCAAAGAGCACTTAACAATCCATAGAAAAAAAAACCCTGTTTAAATTTAAATGTTTTTCTGCCGTTATTTTTGACATGAGACAAATTTCCTGTATTCCAGCTCATGCTAGTATACAGGGTAATATCCTGATGCGGTGGTATCGTGTGGAGACTTTTTCCTTTTCAAAACTATTGTTCAGAGGTATTATCAATTCCAAAAGTAATATGAGGTGAGAAATGGGAACAAATTCGGGAAATCAGTAAGTTGACAAAAGGTAAATTTTATGCTCAGTTACAAAATCATATTCCTTCGAAACCTTGGTATTTCTTAATGAAGTGTGGGAATCTAGAAACCTCTACAATTACACGTATGCGACTTGGTCAAGCTTCTGCGCCATCTCACCTTGCTTAACTCTATATAATCAAAGATCCTAGGTGTAACTGTGGATCAGCTGAAGGAAATATTGTTTTCCCGTCCTTAATATTAACATGGCTACACTATTACATACTAATGATCAAGCAATATAAAAATGTATTATGACATATCTTATACTCAATACTATAAAATTGAAAAAATGGAAATATATTTATATATATATACCTCTAGTATATATAAGATAATAAAGACCATACATTCCTGATCCCATCTTTTCTTCTTTGTTTCCCAATTTTTTTACTTGATATTGACATCTGTTACACCATATTTTTATGCAATAAATGGTTGATTGATAAGTTGTGCCTGCCATATAATAAAAAAACACAATTTTATCTTGCCACAACGGTTATCTATTTGATGTCACGAATTAAAATGAAAACTTTGACTTTGAAACTGTTATTTCGGCTGCTTTAATTTAATCACCCCAATAAAACGTACATGTCCGTAAGACGCAGATTATAAGGACTCTAAAGATAAAGTACTAGGAATGCAGGAGCGCGATAGAAGTCTAATTCTTGATGGATCTAAAGCCAGCTATGAAGGCAGCTCGTTTGCGTGATCCACCCCACCCCATCCACCCTCACGAATGACACTTTAGTGTAACGATACTATTCTTCTAACCCGGCTAGTGTGACACAGACTGTTAACGTACAGCATGTCAATTATAAACACATAGCTACAAATAAACACAGAGAAATTACAAGGCTTAAAAATGTATTGGTGCGAAGGATGGAATGAAAAAGTACTGAGAATAGTCAACAAAAAGAGGCTGTTGTTATAAACTATAGAAGCCAGACGATGATATTTTTTGGGGACCTTGACACAACTTTTTTGTTATTATTTTAAAATGGCTGTTTGACAATGGAATATAACCAAAGCTTCATAGAATTTTGTAAAGAATGAACCAAAGATGCAAGAACACGAAGAAAAAATAAAGAAGACCAAATTCACGAAGCCTTTTTCTATAACCACACGCCTTATTCACTGAACTACAAATATTTCACTTTAAACGAATTCTACTCCAATGATTCTAATTTGCTTTGAACCTACCGATCCAAAAAGAAAAATACACTAATTCTAGTCTGTGGTAGCAAAGGATGCTATTTGCTTTTGTGGTTTCCACTAATGCTTTGTCGAGGTCTTCATGAAATTACTTTCTAACGAGGGTCGGTCTTTCAAACCCCCGAGCGCGGTTAATCTGAATGCTTCTTGCAATTTAAAAGTGTTCCATTTGTGAGGCTCGCTATTAGAACCAGCCTGAAAGGCATAATGAAGACGAAAATTTCTTTACGATTGGACTGTTACAATGTGGACGTTAATATTTTATAACTATGTAGTATTTTTAAAAGAGTTTTTTTTTAAATTGTAGCGTATGAAATTTTACAATTGATTTACCTAAATATTCTGCAAATAATTTGGATTAAAACCGATACGTAGATACGTTGATATTTCAGTTATTTAAGCAGTAAATTTTGCTAAGCAAGATACCATTTGAGAAATCTGAGAAAGAAATAAAGAAGTATACCAAAAAACATTAACAACTTTGAAAATAGTAAGATTATTCTAACACACTACTGGATCGACGAATCTTTAACAAGTCAAATAAGATCTGTTATAAATCAAGCGAATGTTTACCGGAGATTTCTGAGGAAAAACGAGGGCTTGAAAAAGGTACGCTATTATTTAGCCTATACGTAAATCTTGTCTGATAGACCAGACGTAATGATCGTCTAAAACGAATCTATAAAATTAAAATATATTGTTTGAAAATGTTTAAATTGTAGTAGTTTTTTTTCAATCCCACCTGTAGTTTTACTTTACCCAAAGCATCCTTGAGAATAGTTGTCACAATTTTAGTAAGTTCCTATAACATATCCACATAATAATATTCTGGACAAATATCAATAAATTAAAGAAACTTGGTATTCTTTTAAAACAACCTCGAGCGCTATTTCGAACACATGCTATGACAGTACAGAGTTTGAATGAAAAAAATATGTAATACCTTTTAAAATAGGTTTTTTATTTGATTTAAACCTCTTTGCTATGACAGGGCTTCACCCAACGTCACGTTCGAAGTTGCTTTTGTAAACCCTGACAGCCTCAATCATAATAAATAGATAATAAAAACTAAATAAGACGGTTCGTCTGTCCATTGCTCCGTTTTTTAATCGAAATATGCAAAATCTTGTCTCAGAATGCATATTCTGAGACAAGATTTTGCATATTAAATTAATGCATATTAAACCATAAAAACAAAGAGTTTTTACTACGGGAGAAAGAATCATAACCTTTTTTTCGTGATATTCTCATGAACCGGAATAATAAGACATTTGAGATTTTCATAGATGATGTATTTCTGTTGGCGCTTTAACAGAAAATACAAAAAAACTAGAATGAAATGAATATTTAAGAGGACTCCCATACAACAAAGGTGTTTTAAGTAAATAGGGCACTTTGTAGTTTGTTAATAAAAAATTGATTTTGACACACAATATCTATCTGTTCCTGCCTTTTTGTCGTGTGTGATGTCATCTTGACGCCCAGTCTGAAATAAAGAATGTCATATCATCAAATTACATTTCCAAGGAAATATCGTATGAGAAAAAATAACGCAGGAAATGTCAAGGGAAATGTAGTGATGACAGCCGTTGTGTCACGTCAATGGGATATGGCAAATGATGCCTACACACATAACTTGACAGAAAAGGATTGTCAAAAGGAATTGCCGATTGTCATTTGACGTACAAAGAAGAGGGTGTTTGGCATAAAGTTGTAGTAATAAACAAAGTAAGAACAATCTAGATAGACTACTGAAACTTTTAAAATTGAACATTTCAATTATTGTTTTCTTTCGCTAAAATAAAGTAAAGCTAGTTACATGACTAGAAATTTATTTATTTTACCAACGGCATGAATATAAATAATTTCGGTAGAAATTTTAAAATGTCACTTTAATATCTTTTGGATAAGAAAAAACTTTATTTGCTAAAATACAAATCAATAACGGCACACGATTAAATAATCATATATGGACAGTATTCTGCCCGAGAACAGGCAAGCAATTATTATAATCATAATATTATTCTATAAATTATGCAATTCGCTTATAAGATAAAAATTTGCTTTTAT
This sequence comes from Diatraea saccharalis, assembly GCA_918026875.4. Taxonomy (NCBI): domain Eukaryota; kingdom Metazoa; phylum Arthropoda; class Insecta; order Lepidoptera; family Crambidae; genus Diatraea; species Diatraea saccharalis. The sequence goes on from OU893334.1 coordinate 2,800,360, forward strand.
ACTGTGGAAACTGTATTCATTAAGCGACTTTATCAGTTTTAATTTAAATTCATTAATATTAAAATATTTAATGTCACCTGGTTAATTATTGTATAAAATTACTCACATACATTATTTTTATAAATATTCTTATGGACAAGAAACTGGTATAATAAATTTATATATTTTTATCTAGTTTGTCGGGGAATAACTTCTACACGTTTAATCCAGTGTCTAGAGTTAGAGTGAACAAATAAACACACATATTTTATGTACATAAAGGGTAGAGGAAACATTAAGTTTACTACTATCGTCAAGCCAAGCATTACCTTAACAGAAGCTTCCCTACAATAACAGACCATTGCTCAAAACAAACGACACATACCTATGGTAGGCAGTTAAAGCAGCTTCAGTAGAAACTTTTTGTTTCAATTTTTTTATTGCAAATATGAAACGATTTAGTATTCCACGTATACGGTCAATATGCCGCATCAAAGTTGAGGAGTGGGGGCCAGAGTACGTCACAACCATGTAAAAAATGTACAAAGTTATCGTCATGCGACATTTCAACTAAATGATTCGCCGCAATTTATTGGTTACGCAAAAGAAACATGTTTAATATTATAATCTACCTGACGGACAGACAAAACCATATTCATCATTCCTACTACAAATTATATAAAATTACTCAATTAATTTAACCAGCAAAACTAAGAAATAGAGATAAATAATACTTATCTCAAAAGCGACTTATTCAACGAAGTGCTATTAAAGCCGGGCGGAGGTTATCCGTAGGTTAATAATTAAGTGATAGGCGCCCGGCTTCAATAGCATTTTCTTGAATTAGTCGTTTTTGTGATGAATATTATTTTTCACTTCTTTAAGTTTGGAGTCGATTCTATTTTCTTTTGTAGTTTTTATTTCATGCTTTTAGAGATATTGATATTTTTTATATAATAGATAACACTTAAAATGCTTTTCTGAAATCGCATAAAAATCTTGTTAAAGCGCGAAACTTTATTTTTTGTCGCTTATTACACCTAAAACTATCTCCTAAGTCTGACAAACACTATGCTGAAAACAGCATCAAAATTGGTTCAGCCAAACGCGAGATAATCGCTTACAAACAGGTCAAATGAGAACCTCCTTTTTTGAATTCGGTTAATAAAAATTTACAGTGATACATGGTCTGTACAATGCAAAACTATCATTTAAAATATGTTAATACATCACTCACATGAGGAGACTACATGCCACAAAAATAAATATAATGATGTAAAGGTGTGCCGTACTACCGTTTATTTCGTCTCTGGTTTCCGCATGCAAACTTTTATCTTTGATTTTCAATATCATATCTTTTATTATTCACCTTTCGTAATTTGAAATTTTGACTAATCCAATGAGTTCTTTATGAAAAAAAAAATCATTTGGTGTGAACATGATAATGTGATCATATAAATTTAAATATAAAAAAATATAATAATTAAGTTATCATAGTTAATTTAAAAGTATAGGTATCTTTGTCTAAGTTTATATATTACAGAAAACCCAGAAACGGGTTTTTCTTTTCCCTTTTTTTATTACCTTATAATAAAATCAAGTTCTCAAGCTTAGTAAATCTTTCATTCATTCGCCCAAGCATCGCACCCGTCACAGCGGTATCCATGATTGTTATGAAAAATCCCGTAACAGCAACATATAATGGTCGCCTCAGAGCGTAATTGATTTTAACCAGAAAATATTTTGCCAACCCATTTTCTAGCGTCGGTTTCCTATAAAACATACCTCGTTATTTACCAATATCCGCGCTACCGATACCGGTGGGCTTTTGTAAGGTAGTGGTTACAAATAATGCGGGTTTCTTCCGCCTTTAAAAATAATATGTATTTCATAAAATAATGTGTTTTGGTATTCTAACCTTTACATTTACATTGTATTGATGGCCTGTGGCCTGACCAATTTGAAACTCTATCACAATATAAATATTTATACATAACTTTCGGTTGTGATAGTAATTTATGGAATTGTGTATCTTTTAAAGTCATAATCGCTTTTGGAACGAATGATTTGAATGGTACAAATGTCATTTCATTCGACATACCATTCAATGAGATTTGTAACTATAGCTTTGCTTAGACAATTCCGGTTAACGTCTAATATACGTTATCATTCATTCATATCTTTAAAAAAACGTCGCGGTCGCAATAGTGGTAGCGTGAAGTTCGTGAATACCAAATATATAATTCAAAGTGCTTGTGACAGATTTTAAAATTAGACAAGTAGACCGCTGGTTAGCCTTTGAAGACCACCTTAGCCAAATGGCACGTTACATTATTTTTTCAATCGAAAGCTTATGAGCTTGAGGTGATTACGTACCTCAGGCTCATAAGCTTTAGATTGAAAAAATAATTTTTAAAATTTGTCTACGATTCACACGTAATCTGTGAACATACATAAAAAACACACCCGTTACAAGTATAGAACCTTAGATTTTCAATTCAGAAGTCGGTTACAACCAAGCCCCAATAAAACAAAGCAACCGCGCTTACTTCAATTAATTATAATATAAATAAAGCCTGATGCGCAACATGCATTAGACGGGGCGGTCAAGCAGAAAATGTCAAGTCAAGCGGCCCCTTGTTTACGGTGCGGTGGGAATAAGCCACAGGATATCAAAGAACATGAGAAAGGTCTTGGATTAGTACTGCAAAAACATGAGTGAATAATAGAAAATGATCTGACATGAGAAATATATGCACTTTGATATTTTTTCGCAAAATATGAGCGTGGAAGTAGCTCGGTGGCGTAGTGGATAAGCGCCGCGGCCCGCGATCATTGTCGTTAAGCAACTTTCGCAAGGGTCGGTCACGGGATGGGTGACCAAAAAATTATTATGTCGAGCTACTCCGTGCTTCGGAAGGCACGTTAAGCCGTTGGTCCCGGCTGCATTTGCAGTCGTTAATACCCTCCAATCCGCATAAGGCCAGCGTGGACGGTCATGGCCCATTCTCTCTTCTCCTTAACCATCCATAAGGAAGGCCTGAGCCCCTGCAGTGGAGACGTAAAAGGGCTGATGATTTATGAGCGTGGATGATGCTAAACATCTTTGAAACCATTACTTACAATCACCTCGTGGCATGTAAACTATCAAAGTCAAATTAATCCATTATTAAAATTTAAAAAAAAAGACAACTTTTTTGTATAGGAAAATATTCAAGAAACATCTAATGAAGTCGGACGTTAATGATTTCGATAGAAGTTCGTTGAAACCCGAAATTCGAATACACACTTACCCACATTTTGCTTCCTTTTTTAGTTTTATAAACGTTACAAAACGAGATATTCACTTTATGTGCTTTGGAAGAGCGGACTATTTCTAGTACATACATATATAAAAATGTACATTGCAAATGTTGTAAACCCAATCTGGTTTTAAAATAAAATATTTTTTATATTTTCTGAGGTGCTTCATCATAATTAAGATAGCTTTAAAAATAGAATCTATTGAGTGCAGACTATTACTATGATAAAAAAAAATATTATTAAGAAATATTTTTCAAAGATATATTATTTCACGTTCAATAAAATCTTTTCAATATTTTTCTACAGTATAGTTAGTAAATATTCATTTTTATCTTCAAACATAAAAGGATTATTTTGGTAAAACAAAAAACAAAGTATATAAATCTTTAAAAATAAATGTGTTCTGTATAGTTTCTGTTAAATCATCTTAACCTAAAAAAATATGAATAAAGTTATTACAGCTACTATTATAATCAGGGGCGTATTTACCCTAGAGCCATGGCATAAAAAGAAAAGTGGGTGGCGCAATTAGGATACGTGGAAATACAAGTACTTACTCGATATTTTTCTTTCAAGATGTTTGGCAATAATAATTTGGTATCGATACTTTAGAACCGAGTTACAAGTAATATAAGATCTATCTAGAGGGGAATCTGCCAACAAAATCTTAAAGCAATAACTAACTATACGCATCGTTTTCTATGCCTGGTATCTTTCTTCCTAAAACAGAGAATTGCTTTTGATTATTAAAAGTCTGCTCTACACATCTATAAAAACAATGACGATATTGAGGCATCTAAAAACTATTCGATACCGATTAGATATCGATACCTCATGACCAATACAGTATCAAGTAAAATTATCGATACCCGGGTGGTATCCTTCATCTCTAGGCGTAACTGGCACGCCTTCGTTTTCTTTTCACCTATCGAATTTAACATTTTTTTCACCTACAAGAAACTACATCATTCGAGAGTAACACGGGCAATTACACAGGCGTGGGGTTGGATCCGGCGGGCTCCTTGCTGGATCTCGGATCCTCCTCCCCATACAGAAGGAAAGGAAAAAAGCCAATTTCACAGGCAAAGCCACAAATAACCGGTTACTATTATATAAATCTAAAACAGCGAACCTAGACCAAAGCTTTTTTAATATATTAAATTTTGTTCTATATTATTATCTTGTTTCTATCATACAGTTGATAGCAAAGTTTTAAAAAACTATTTATGGTCATTTTTGTGATTTTTTTTCATCGAACCAATTATTGAAATTCATACTTCAGTTTTCAAGTAATCGTACATATAATTTGTTCAATTTTAGTCAAATAGTTTTTTATATGCTAACGTTACCAAAAAAAAATTGACCAAAAAATCTCAAACAAAACTTCGACTCTATTTAGCTATGGATCTATCTAGAAATTTATCTAGCCGTGTACGCATCGTTAAGAATGTATTCTAAATGCAAATTAGGTACCGTTTGTTGGCATTGGATTGTCTGAAAATCAACATATTCTGATTTATTGTATTGGCCTTTGAACTATAATGAAATGAGACGAAAAATATATTAATTGCTCTCATTTCAGAGTCTTAAATAGATATCTGTAGTATAATTTATTCGTAATCGATTTAGTAGTTTGGCTGACCTGTAAAGTCGCCATTTTCTATGCCAATATTATAAAAAGGTAAAGTTTTTAACTTTGTTTGTTTGTAGAGGTTATTTTTCGGAAACACTGATCAGATTATGAAATTATTTTCACATACGAGACATATAGCTATAATGCATCCGGAAAAACTCGCAGGAAAACTGCTAGTTTTAAATATAGCGATCATGAACTAAGCTGTATAACAAGAAATACTTATTAGACTATTATCAGATACATTTTTACCCGACTGCGCGACGCAAAGGAGGGTAATGTGTTTATCAGTCTATGTATGTATGTTTGTTTCTATGTGGCGTTCTAGTGACCAAATGCGTAGGCCGATTTTGATGATTCTTACGTCAATCGTAAGAATCATCAAAAAAGATCTTAACCTTGCGAGTGTCACTAAAGACATGACAGTAATCAAAATACACCACAGCGACAACCAGACGCCATATTGTCAAAATGAAAAAAAAATCGACGAACTATATCAAGTGGGGTGTCGTTGAATAGGTATTTTAAAATCATCTTTAGGTTCTCTTTATTACTTTTCATTCTAAATAATAGTTTAGGATATATTACGATTTAAAGTTGTTTAACAAAACAATCATATTCGCTAATTTTCTTACTTATTGATTTAAGTTTTTATTTAAAGTATAAACGATATACAAACAAAAAAAGTATAAATTAAAAATAAATAATTTAAAGAAACACAAAAACCCGACTGCGTAAAAACAAATTTTAAAAAATACATGAAAAAATTAAATTAAATAAAAAGAAAAAAGCATGCCCAGTAGTTTAGAATTCTGTTAAGTAATAATAAATAACTACACAATTGAAATAGTTTTATAATCGATTTAATACATACGTACTGTTACTAACATAGCTTAGTAATTTATTTGAACATAATTAGACTTCTAGGTATTAGTATCCCCGCTGTCGTGTGACCTTCCGTATGGATGGTTAACAAATTTTTGGTCACCCACCCTTGTGAAAGTTACTACCCACTGCGTCAGGTAGTTCCTCGTTTAAATGATTAAACGACGTATGAAATTTAATTAATTACTTTTTGAAGTAATAAGTTTTGTAATTATTTATTAAACGTCTGTGTTTGACAATTCTTTTAAGATACAAACCTTGTACATGTTATAGAAGACTTTCATATTTTCTATATAGAAGTATAATCTTTTATTTCAGGATGTGCCTTTAATACATTGTATCAAAGGAAGTAATTAAACTAGGCCTCTGACAACTTCGTAATGGGTGAAACATGCTTTGTGGATTTTAATGAGACGTCTTACATGAAACGGGAAGGTAATTGGGTGAGATCTATTGTTTGAAAAGTGTGGGCGTACGTACCAATCATTTAACCCTCTAATCTAAACGGTCACCGTAATATACGGGTAAAGGTAGGTAGGTACAATCGAACTATCTTTGTAAGTGCCAGACAGTTTCATTTTCTCAAGCCGAAAATTTGAAAAAATACCGTTAGATTTTCAACAGTAGAACGAATTCGGTATCGTAGTGGTTAGTGCCCTCGGTCTGCGATACGGTTGTTAAGCAACATTCGCAATGGCCCGTCATAGGATGGGTGACCAAAAATTTCTCCTCCGTGCTTCAGAAGGCACCTTAAGCCGTTGGTACTAGCTGCATCTGCAGTCGTTAATGTAGTCATGCATAGCCTAGTCTCCATTTTTATTTGATTCCATCCATAGGAAAGGCCTGAGACCCAGAATCGGGGACATTAAAAGACTGGCGATAATTATGATGACACTAACGCATTCGCTCGCGAAAACGAAACATCTGCGAAACTATTCGTGAATGCGAAATATCTACGTCTATGTAATGGCGTTTTTCGCTGTTACTTACAGCACGGTTGCTGACAAGGTCCCAGCTATTTCGTCGAGCTAATAATAATGCAATATGTTGCCTTCTGACTGACAAGTTTTTTTGTTGTTTCGCTTTCGCATGCGATTACATCGGTGCACTAACGGCGTTAAAATCGAAAATGGATTGTAGTTTACCCATTTTTTAATTACACCTTATTCGAACGTTATTTCTTTATACAAAACCATTTGTAAGTTAGTAATTTTAGGTGTACTCACCCTCTTTCCGGCGCAAAATGTTTATGATCAAGTTCAGCAACCCGCTAAAATGAGTGTATTGGTCGTAAAGATGAAATTGTTATGGCAACCTTAACCTTTAAGGATCAAGTCATTGTCCTGTGTGTCTTTTCTACATTAATATCATAGACTTTAATATAAGGACGAAAGATTTGATTCTGATTGTGAAAATTCGTTCATCTACGTGCAGTGATATATCATATGCGCTGAACATAGGCTTATAATTTACACGGGCGAAGTAGTGAGAAAACCTTAATCAGTCAATAAAGACACTACAGGAACGCGTGGATATCTTTAGAGTTGTAATTATTGACAATACTCGAGTCTGAAATATGCACGTCTACGGTGTGGAGGTCATCTTTCGCAAGGGCTGATCATAGATTGGAGACCAAAGATTTATTATCTCGAACTCCTCTGTACTTTTGGTTCCTGCTGTTTCCGCAATCGTTAACATCCACCAATCCGCTCTGGGACCACGTGGTGGTTCATGGTCAATTCTTCATTATTTTATAGACATGGAAAGGTTGTATTCCAGCAGTGGGAATATTCAATGGAGTGTGGTGATGAGATAATAAGTAGATATTTTATAGATAGTGTTCGAAAACTATTCATATAACATAATGGAGCGGATAATTGCATGCTCTAATTGAATGGTAGTGCTAGCGATTCCATGATATCGGTAACACTGCAATTTAATTAGTTGACAATGGTCATTCGATTGGCGTTGTTTGACCGAGTAGTTAACAATCGAAATGTTGATATATCTAATTCTTACTCTATTTGCCTGTCTGGAATTTGGGATCCTCTCATCTGACCTATACATTTTAACAGTATAAAAGGAGGTGAATATGAAAATCTTATTTTTTTGTTAAATAATATCTTCGTTATTCTTGGACCAAATACTTTTTGGTTGAAAGATGTTTCAGCGACACCCAGTATTGAAATAACTTTCAAATAAAGGTTGGACCCCATGTTATACATATAAATTACACGAGGATTGCATCAATAGATTTTACAGAGATCAAAAAAAAAATAGATCTCTTTTACCAGGTGAAAGAACTTTCATGATCGAATCAGTATTTCCGAAGATTTCCCTACAAAGATACGATCAAAGTTAGGAACCTTACCTTTTTATATTATATTATTTGTATAGATATCGAAGTATCAATGGCAATCATTGCAACGGTACACTAAGAGCTATTTGTAAGTCACTTTGTTGCTATATATACTAGACGGGCAATTGCGTCGCGTCGATTCCGATTGGACTATTAATCTTTAAGTAACTTTGCTGCTCTATTGAACCATAGAATGAAAACTCTATACCTTACTGCTTACGGAAGTGCTATGCTGATACAATTACAGAGTAGCAGCAGCAGCAGCTAAAAAACCTTTATATACGAAAATAATAATATGTTAAATAGTAGACTGTCCCTAATGTAGAATACTGAATTTCCTTTCTTAATAAACCTTTATGAAACAATTCGATACAAAAAAATAAACCAATCTTTTCTCTGTATAATATTAGTATAGACAGGACGTAGACGATTTTCTTAAATATTGTCAAAAGTCAAGAGATCTGCTACATACAAAAGTTTGCTCAATATAACATTTATCAAATTTAGTTTATTTGAAATATGTGAGGTATTTAAACACTTGTGTCAAATTCTCGCGCAAATCTGAAAGGCACGCAGTGTTTAAAACTATTGCACTATCTCCTTTGAGTGGTGCCTTCAAAGTTATTATACGCTTTTCGTTTCGAAACTTAATTCAGGAATGTAGAAATTTCCCAGGGTACGAAATGTTATTACGAAAAGTAACATAATTCAATCTAGATTTAATGAAATTAAATATGCGTTTCATTCTGTTTGAATATTTTCTTAAAGTTTGCCAAATTACCACGTGGACAGATCACCACCATTGTTATGCTGTGAAAAAATCAACAGATGTTCAATCAAATAAAACCTATTTCAATAAAATAATGCTTTTTCTATAGATTTAATATTTGATATTTGATTGGAACTTCCTAGAATGTGTTCAGCGTGTCAGCACCCGCTTTGAGATTTGTTATAGGTATATAATTTATCCTAGCTTTTGCCCGCGACTTTGTCCGCGAATTTTACTAAGTATAATAGCGAATCATGATTACATTTTGCATATCTCTAGCGCACTGCGTGTGACTTGCGCTTAGCGGGCGCGTGTCGTCTGAACGTGCTCTTATGTTGCGACAGCACTGTGCTGCTGCATTCAGCGTTGATTCTTTTTATAAAAAAGCAAATGATAATGATAATAATCAAAGAATTATATTCTCACTCCTCGTAAACACATTGCTGAATTAGTGTACTTAGTACCAAAATTTTTGATTCTTTCTTTTAATATAAAATATGGCAAAAAAAACCCGATGCGTTGATTATCAAATTACGCCATTGAATGATACATTGAGGATAAACACTCATTAGCCAATCTAACCTTCATAGTTAAAGGCCTGTATGCATGCATGTAAAATGAAATTTTCTTTGATACATAGTGAACATGTTTAATTTTTAATTGAATATAATTCCATAAAAATCAATATTGAACAATCACATTAACTATAACTGTAAATTTATTAACTTGATAATCTAAAGTAACTCCCAATGGTTTCCTGTTGAAGTTCCTCAGACGTTAGAGGTCAGTCTCTTGGAAAACTAGTAATTAGCTCGCTACCAATCTGACTTTCGTAACTTCAAGTTGCCAAGTTTTACTTATAGGGTTGCCTAAACCAATATGTGGAAATGAAAACCTCCCTCCAATTTCAAATTGTGATCATCTTTCAGGTTCCGGGCCCAGTCAAGGCAATGTAAAAAAAATTAACTTTTCTATATTGTATTGGATATGGACGTCGTCTTGTTGTACCTTCATATTTCAAAATACAAAAACTTTAGCTATTCATCTTAGAAATGGATTTTTTTTGTATTATTCTCTAGTAGTGCCCAAAATGTAGCTATTCTTTTCAGTTAAATCAGCCTCAAACCCGTCCACGAAGCCAGTGCTGCCACGTCAGAGAACAGAATAAAAAATAATAGCACTACTAAACTGGAGGCCAAATAGTCTCCTTTCTATTTTCCGTAAGGCGGCAACCCTACTTTCATGTGCTTGAAATTTAGATCTTGTCTTTAACGAGATCTTTGGTATCTACAAGTTTTATCACATTATCTAATACTACTTAGTATATGTATATGTATATACTAGAATATTCTCATAAATGTTAAATGTATTTATTTATATACATTTTGGATAACGAGTAAAAATAATCTTTAATTCGTTTTAATTAGGTTCCGTACCTAAAGGTCAAAAAACGAGACCCTATTGCTAATACCGCGCTGTCCATCTGTCTGTCACCAAGAAATTCATGAGATACTATGAATCGTGATAGACTGTTGAAAATTTCCCATTTGATCTATTACTGTTGCCGCAAAAATAAAAAAAATAAAAAAACACCTCCACACACAGAACGTACGTGATTTGTTTTGCTTGTTTCCGTCATATTTACACAAATGACAAATGTCACTTAATCCGTTTGTAAAGTTCATACTTTAATTTGACACTTTTTGGATTTGAACTTGATGTTTTAAACAGAAAATGCACATTTTTAAACGACTTTGAAGAAACTTCGAAGGTGGTTTCTCAATTCGACCGTATATACGCTTTTTATTTTTGTTTACGGATAACTTGTGTATCGTTTATGAACCTATAATGATCAAATACATATAAAATTATAATGGTTCTTCGCAGCTTAGACAGCTTCTGGGCTCAATGTGGTCCCATATAAATTTTATCGAAATCTAATTGGTAATTTCGTTTTTATAAGAAAACAAAACATGCGTTTCATCACACATCACCAAAATATTTAGACGACATGCTCCATCAGCGACAAAACAAAATAGCGTATTTTGCATTCAATGAAAATCCGTATGGAGGAATTTCTATGCTCAACAAAAACTTAATATTACTAAAAATCATGCTTTTTTTTAATAGAACCAATTTCTAACTTTAAAAGTGAGAAATAACTCAGGCGCAGGTTTTTTATATGTTATTAAATAATTACCGTCCGACTTCAATAGCAGTTTCTTGAATAATGAAGTCACTTTTAAGATAAATATTATTTCTCACTTTGTCGGAGTCGGTTCTTTATTTTAGAAAAATAATTGTTTGCCCCACATTGCTTTGATTTTCAGCAATATCTTCGTGTCTATTAAACCATTACATTTAAGTACACATAAAATGATGAGTGTTAGCAAAAACTAAACCAACTATTAATCAAACTTAGGCCCAAGGTTCCAATTAATTTTATCGAAATCGAATTAGTACTTTTGTTTTTTCCCACGACTTCGCCCTCGTAAATAAGAGCCTATGTCACCCACGTATGATGTATTTTCCCGAAGGTCAATTCAAAGATTTAAATTTAAACAAAATTAAGTTTAAACTTGACGTAATTTTGTGTTAAAAATACCAATACATATTATGTATATTAGTGATCATAGTCTCCGTTTGTTTTTTAAATATATGTCATTTTATATAATATTGGATATTAAGCAAAAATAATTGTCATCCATCAGTTGTTACCATAAGCCAGTGATCACTATATTTTTATTATCAATAAACTCATAATTTTTAGTGTTACGTAGTAAACAAGGAACCCTTATAATTTCGGCATCTCCAGACAGACGTCCATCCGCCCGCGGTTTAGCTCAAAAAAAGTTTAGCTCGGTACTAGAAAGTATGCTTGTTAATTAAGCCGACAAAGTAGTAAAGCAAAATTTTGAAAAAATATTGTTAGAATACCTTCCCACTAAAGTGGGGGTGGGGGAAGGTCGTTTTTCGATTTTTCAAACGTTGCAGCAGTAGTACATATATATAACAAAGTTAAAATAAAAACTATCACACTTAAGTTAGCTTTACAAGTTTACGACTAACAGTCGTGCGCGAGACCGACTCGCACTTATCCACTAACTCTCCGCTTCAGTCTCAAGGGTGCGTCTTTAGGATAAAAGTATCCCATGTCACTGTCTAGTCCTCCTGTTGCACAGGAATCTATATAAGTATATACTTTACTCGTTGAGGGAACCACATACATGCCTGTCACAAAAAATTTGAACTTAAGACTTCCAATTAGTTTATTATTAAATTATGAAATTCAATTTATTTCCTGACAAAATGTTCATTGACATAAAAACTTTCTTACTGCTAATACTTAATTAATGCTCCACTACTGGAACGGCCTTCCTTATCAATGAAATTGAATCCAATAGGGTGAATGGACCATGACCACCCACAAGAGCCCAGTGTTTATTGATAGGTTTCATCTTCTGCAGATGCAGCTGAGTCCAACAGGTTGAACATGCCCTCCGAAGCATGGAGGAGCTCGAGGTAATCAATTTTGGAGCACCCATCCTACGACTGATCCATGATATTGGTTATTTTATTACAGCACCGCTCCGTTACGTTATTATAACGAATCAATTATGAATGTAATGACAGAATAAACTCAAATATAAAAATATTCCTAAGAAATTAAGCCCAAATGCATTTCTAAGACATTATACATAGGTATGTTATATTATTATATATATATGTATCGTTAAAGATAAAAATGTTTTGCACGACTGATTTGTTCCGTTTGTTATAATATGGTTATCACTTTAAATATACTTATCGTAATTCTTACTTTATTTTTAATACTTATCGACAAAAACTTAATCTTAAATATACTTGAAGCGTTATTAATGCAAAACCATAATATATAACCTTATTTTCCAGCGTTTAAAAAACCAGAGTCTGATTAAATGGCACACAGCGCTGATTACTGCTGACTTCGCCAATAAGCATAATACTTCTGGGAAGGCTTCAGAATTGAAATTCTGTGAGTTTTGTACTGTACGTATCTCTTTTGACCTTCATATTTTGATCATTACATACCAGAGGACATCCTCTGGTATGTAATGATCAAAGATACAGATCATAAAATTAAATATGTATTTATTTTAAACATCGATATAGTCAACTTGTAGATTTTGGATTTGCATTCGGCACCGATGGTATGTCTTCATTATTGGTAAAGGTAAAATAAGTCATTGATCAAAACCAACCGCAGTTGCTGTTACCGTTAACAACGATCAACAATTCGCGTAGTTCACATGTGAACCATAACAGCCGTAAATAGAATTTGCGGCCATCAAAAGCCGCAGGCCGGAATACGAGTGTGTTATAAAACACCGTCCAAATTGGCTGTTACGAAGAAAAAATGTTTTACTCAACCGCTACCGTAATGCTTCTCCCTTCTTTTTCATACGTAATAGGACGATTTGCTTAACTTCAATTTTTTTCTACCGTATTCTTAATGCTTTAAGAAAAATGGTATTTGTTACGGCAAACTCGGTCCGTTATAAAACGAGGACTAATTTAAGAACTAGGTTTAAACAGAACTATTATTCGATCCACATAATACACTCAATTTGATGTTTTTTATGTCATTGTCAATTTAGTGTCACTTTAAGCCGAGTAAACGTTAATCCCTTTTTATAATAAGATGCGAGAGATCGATTATACTTTAGATAAAATTCTCGCTATGCTTCTTATGCCCGTTTCCACTAACCTAGAACAAGGCATAGCTTAACTAGAAATCCAAATCAAAAATCAAAACTATTTATTGAATCTAAGCGATTAAAAGCACTTGTGAAAGTCGAGAGCTACGCCATCAGCCCTGCGATTCTGTAAAACTCCAAACCCGAATTCGAATTCTCTCAGGTGTCCGAATTGACTTCAAAAAGAGGCATACGCTCAACCTTGAATTGGTAATAACGTTTCGTAGCATAAGTGAAGTGAGTTTCGAAATGATATAGGAATAGAATATCTGAGACACGTGTATTCAATCAATTTTGGTTTGTATTTTTATACAAAAAAATGGAATCAATAGAATTTTTACATGAATTTTTAAATGACGTGAATTCGGACACATGAGTGAATTCGAATTCGGGTCTGGATTTTTACAGAATCGCAGGGCAGTTCGTAAATCTACAGAGGGAGACCTTGTACCGAGAAGAACCGGCAAGAAACTCATGACTTCATTAAAATCTGAAGTCACTATCCATTACAACATTAGAAAATATAAAAGTGAAACAGTATTTACGTCAATGGAATCGGATGTCTACTCAAACAAGCTCACCGATAAATAAATTAATATACATAAAATAAGCCATATTTAACACCATGCAGTTTTGTCGTTTAAATATTCATTTACAGTATAATATCCTTTACTGAGTAGACACTTCTTAATATGGGTTTTAAATTGAGGCAAGGGTAAGTTTAAAATTTCCATAGGAATTTTGTTGTAGTAGTGTATACCTTGATCCATAAATATTAAAAGAACCTTATTTAGCCTGCAAGACGGCAAAACAAGTTTATCTTTGTTTCTAGTATTAAAATTATTAAAAGATGTTAGATTTTCGCAACAGACTAAATTTATTTTCTTTTGAACGTAGTTATAGTTTACAGTGCATATAGTAGGTGGCGCCTACAGTTATTCATAGACAATCCATAGATAACAGTTTTAAGGCTTTTGATACACATACCAACAAAAATTGTGTACAAGACTATGTTTAATGTAATTGTTAATATTTTTTCTTACATAAAGTATGCAATTGTATATCAACTGAGAGGCCATAATACAGACTCTATATCTGCAGCCATACCCCACATCAGAATGCCATATGACACAACGCTATAGAAATATCTAAAGTATACCTACTGTCCTAGCAGTATCTACATCTGATATCACTTAATAATAATAATAGCATAAGCAGATTTGTCGTTTCACCAAACCCAGACATTACGCTTGCTTAGACAGGCAACGTTTGTAGATGATTCCGCATGTTTCAGTTCCTTTTTTTAATGTATGGCATATTTGCGTTTACACAATTCCAACAATCACGTTAGTGGCCTTTATACGCAAAGAGAGAAGGTGATCTTGTATTTACACGAGCACCGGACTCGTCATTGTCCATTTATAAAAACTCTGAAAATACAAAAATCTCTTTGTATATACCCTAATTCTATTATATAAATTCTTTGATACCAACTTACTAAATTGATTTTATCTCTTGACACATCCGTTGTCAAAGAGTAGTGTATCTGTCATATTACAGTGTAATATATATATCATTAGAAGCTATATATATCATTAGAAGCATTTAAATCGTTAGGCGGCTGCTGCTCATTGATGAAACTTATTTTCACCTTAGACAATGCTCACATATTTAGGTGTCAGATTTGAGCCACTCTTTAAATTCAGTGAAAACGGGCACTATTCTGCTAAAACGGTCTTAGTTACCTTTTATGTCAATGGTTATCAACTTTTTTACGCTGACTACCTACACTAGAACCTCGTTTGAACAGCTAAGATGAAAGACTAAACTTATTATATTATGTACTGTTTTCCCATAACTTCGTCCTTGTTGATTATAGCCTACTAGCTTTCTGCCAGCGGCTTCGCCAGCGTGGTCTTGTAACGGTGTGCCATGCCACCGTTTGTTTTCCTAGGTTTCAGTATGCAAACTTTTTGCTTTTGAAATTCAACATCATTTCATTTTACTATTCGTCTTTCGTAATTTAAAATTTTGACTAATCAATTTTACTCTTTATGGATGTCAGTTCGTAAGAAATTCTCCTATACACAAGATGAAATTATAATATAATACAATATTATTGGTATAAATTTTACTATGTAATTTTAATAATTCATATATTATGGTGATACAATAATATAACATATTTACTAAATTAAAACTGTATTTTGTACGATCCAAAAGTGTAACAAGAAGCCCGACAAGGGGTATGTATTCGTTTATTTGATAAGAATGTATTAGTTTAAGTAACTTACGAACTGTTTTTTAAATTTATTTTTGTTTGTTACAGTTTTTTATTATTACCCTTATTTCATTAATAAATTATACTCAAGCTGATCAGCCTATTTAATTGACGAAGCACCGAACCCGTAACACTGGCGCCCAACGTGGGGCAAAAAATAGGCTGACTACTGCAATAGAAGACAATAGTGCACACTTTACGACCAACACCACAAACACATTTACTCACATAATCAGACAATAGACGTTCAGCGTTACTTTGGCTGGTCACAAATGTGATCGGTTCTGATGCCATTGTATCGAGAAACATACAAACACGTACTCAACATAGTGTTATAAAACAGGAAAATTTTAATAGTAAATAATTTAATTTATATTCCGTATATATAAAGGTACGTAAGCTATTTTTATTTTTTTTCAAAAATTTTATGAGATTTCTTTTTGACGAATAATATTATTTTTAATATTTAAAAAATAGAATATTGTACAATAATTTATTTTCCGTTTACGATTTGACATTCATTTCTTTTATAATAATCAATTTTAATCATGGATATATCGTACTTGAATAAACCAGAAATTATTTATGAACTGAAATTACGAAACGCGAATTTTGAATCCACCCAAACGGCTCAAGAATTGCGTGAAATTTTATTACCAATGATGGGAGACCTTGAGAAATATTCTTGGATTACTTATTTATTTATTGTTACTACCCTGTAAATACTCATAACGTTTTCATTTAATTATTTGGCTACTCATACTTATTGTTATTTTTATTATTTTCATCTAGTGCGGTTGACAACACTATAAATGAGCCAATGTCAAAATACCAATTTAGTGCGGATGACAACACTATAAACAAGCCAATGTCAAGTATCAATTTTAAAGTGCGGTTGATAACACTATAAATAAGCCAATATCAAAATATTTCTTTGTGTACTCATGTATACTTATTTACTTACTATCTAACACTACATAATGTATTGTTATACCTAATGCATTACCTACTTTATTTATTACTACGATTGTATATTATTCTACACTCTACATTTAGACACTTACACAACACACTCATCTACACTCAACAACACTACACAATTCACCTAAAGTCAGCGGGTGGTGACTGACATTATTTTAAAGAAGCCTACACTATTTTCTAGGTCGATTTATTAGAGATAATCTTTCTTAAATACAAGTTACCTCTAATTGCTAGGAATTTTTATCTTAATAAGATAAAGATTGTTTGAATGATGTTTGAATGATGAAGTAAGAACATTTTATGAAAGGGAAATCGCCTAATGTAATTTATCCACTATATATACCATCCCCATTTCTAAATTAAATCATGATAGCATTAATTAATCACATTTTATATAAAATATTTTAAGCTTGAGTAATCCAAGAATATCTAAAAAAAAATCTTTCAGATTTTTTTTAACCCCGGCCCCCCCGGTATTGTAACGGTGTGCCATGCCACCGTTTGTTTTCCTAGGTTTCAGTATGCAAACTTTTTGCTTTTGAAATTCAACATCATTTCATTTTACTATTCGTCTTTCGTAATTTAAAATTTTGACTAATCAATTTTACTCTTTATGGATGTCAGTTCGTAAGAAATTCTCCTATACACAAGATGAAATTATAATATAATACAATATTATTGGTATAAATTTTACTATGTAATTTTAATAATTCATATATTATGGTGATACAATAATATAACATATTTACTAAATTAAAACTGTATTTTGTACGATCCAAAAGTGTAACAAGAAGCCCGACAAGGGGTATGTATTCGTTTATTTGATAAGAATGTATTAGTTTAAGTAACTTACGAACTGTTTTTTAAATTTATTTTTGTTTGTTACAGTTTTTTATTATTACCCTTATTTCATTAATAAATTATACTCAAGCTGATCAGCCTATTTAATTGACGAAGCACCGAACCCGGTTATACTTAAAACCATCCTTTTGAATCATCCTATCATCATCCTATCCTAAAAAAAACCGCATCAAAATCCGTTGCGTAGTTTCGAAGATTTAAGCATACATATGGATATAGGGACAGAGACTTTGTTTTATAGTATGTAGTGATGGCACCCGCGTATGATGTAGCTTCCCGTAGGTGAAAGAATTTTTATGATCAGATCAGTATTTCAGAAGAATATCCCCTACAAATAAACATAAAGTAAGAAACTTAACCTCTTTATAATACTAGTATAGATAAATAAGTATATGTAGGTAATTATATGTGTAACAAAGTTATCTTCTACTCAACCATTAAGTCTATGGTTTCAACACAGTACCAAAAGGTGGGTTTTATTTTATTTGAATGAACCTCTGATGCCGAGACAGCGTTGTTTTTGATGATGCATTCGATGCTGTATTTCATAGAATTACATAAAATCCGGTAAAGTAATAGATTTGGACTGATGATGACGCACTGAGAAAAACTTTTAATTTAGTAAACGTGAATTTTTACGACTACTGTCTTTTACAATTGACAGTTTCCGTAAGTTAAAACCCTTGGATACAATGTGACTCAATTATAATTACGAGAAAAAAAAATAAGAAGTAGTTTTGTATATTTTTGTTTATTTAAAAAAATATATAAATTCGTACTTGTTGCATTTTCAAAGAACTTATTTCTTCTGTATTCAGAGATTGCAGTAGCCTAATTCTATGGTATCTATTATTGACTGATTTGAAAAATAGGAATAATATCAATTCGCCTGAAAAGAAAGAAAAAATTCTATACAACGTTGTTACTAAAATTAAAAGAAGAATGTTACGTATCCACAGTGATAAAGTATTATTTTGGAATCCCTTTTTAAGGATATAAAAAAAAATCTTATGTGATATAATATAACTCTGATTTATGCAAGCTTATAAGAAAAATTCAATTAGGTAAAACAAAAAAGTACACTTGAAAGAAAAAAAATGAAATAAAAAATACTCTTTAACAATGAAGACAAATGGAAATGGTATATTCCCGCAAGCCACAATTACGGGGCGACGGCTTCGTAATAAGATGATTGATGTAACTTGATATGTATATAGGATTCTAGTGAAATTTACATGAATATAAAATAATACTTTTTAATTTCCTAAACAAATTTATAAGAAACCGATTTCAAAAACTATTTCATCACTAGAATGTGAATGACAATGTAGCATTTAATTTCAACAATTGTAGTAAATATATTTCAGTAAATACTATTATATTGTCTTCTTGTTCTTAAGATTTTTTACTATGGAATATATCATATCGAGTTTAGGTTTCTATTCTCGTTACGCACAGTCACAATTATAGAGTATATACCAAATTAAATAGCTTTTAGACGCTTAGCACTTGCAGTGTGGAAGTCCGAAACAACACCTACCTTATTCACATTTTTTACAGTGTAAATGTCCATTTTGCTTCTAATGATATATCTATTTCTTGTTATGAATTTGGTAAAATTTGTGTAGAGGCATCATCTTTTGACAGTCAATACTAATAACAATTTACATTACATTTAAATTAATCTTAAATATTTTTTTTATATTAATTTAATGTCTTTTAATTATATCTTTAAAGTATATTTTTAGACATTTATTTCTTAACCCCGAATTCACTTAATAAAAAGTCGAAATAAAGAAAGGGAGTTCAAATGTTTAAAACACATCACCATTGGTTGAACGAAATGTGACATCAATGGTCTCTCTGCAAATGGTCAATCTGCGATTCTGTGCTGTGTAAAGTGCTTAGAGAAAAGTTCATTAAAACTATATTTCTGTGAGATTACTTGGAAACAATATTAGTAATCAACCCAATACGTTGACACTAGTTTTATTAAAGTACAATCGGATAATCTACCGAAAATAGCTGCATTTATAATGTCGGCATATTTTGCATCTACGAGTAATTTCGATTTTACGAGCACAGAGATTAAGAGTGAAAGTTGTTCATAACATAGATTTTTAATCACAAATTATAAAAAAATTACATTCCAAACCTACAAAAATACCCATTTGTCATTAAAATTGTTCATAAACTCCTAAATTAAATTTATATATTAGAATTTCACGTAACAATATTGAAGGATTCAAGTTTGATATTTTTAAATACTTTTTTAAAGTACCCACCTTTTGTAATCATTTTTTCTTATGTTGTGTGTCAAATATAAAAACTGTTTACACAATAAGAATATCATATTGATTTACACCAATATTTGTACTTGTCGTTCAGATGTCAAGGAGAATCTAATGGTGATAAAAAAACGATAATAGAGATACATTTTCCTTTCTCATTATAATACACCATTGTTTTTGTACTTTTGTATCACGTGGAATACGAAAACTTTATCAGGTGTACTGATAGTTGTGATTTTGCACTTCGGTACCATACAATACTTATATAAAGGTATTTCAACTTTTGCCATTATTTATATATTATTTAAAACTGTGAATAGTATAAAGTAACTAACACTGTAGTAAAACAAACATGGGATACGACCAATGACGTCATCAAAAGCGCGCGGTAAATGGCGGCCTTTGAACGGCTGAAAGGAGACGGCCGACGCTCCATACATAGTTTGCCCCAAAAAATGAAAGTCTATGCGTCTTGACCAAATTTAAATATCTCTATCAATATTTTATTCAATAATAAGAAAAAATATCTAAAAATGTAAATTGTGTCTATGTTTTGTTTTTATGATCGCATTAAGTCTCTTGCGTGTATTTAATTTCAAACATGAAACGACTCTAGGGCAAGTTTAGGCTGTCTCCTTTGTTCAATATTTTCAATTGCACTTTAAAAAATATTAGACAATTTTCAAGCCTATTAATATTTTTTTGTTTATAATAAACTTGTGAATGATTAATTTAATTAAAAAAGACGCACATATTCCCTATTTGACCAAATGGTATGTGGCATATAGGAACGTATATTATAAATATGTGCGTCAACCAACCGAAAGTAAAGCTCTCAATGTTTTTAGAGAAAAGGGTGCTTTGTTTGTAATGATTGTATTGTCTTGACTTGATAATAAAAAAGCTTTTGAAGTCTGGAACTTGAAAAATTAAACTGAATTTCTTAAAATAATGAAAAATCCTGAACTCTTTAGTAAACAGAATGATATTTGAGGAGGTCGAGGATAAAATTGAGTACGTTTAGAAGACTAGTTGGCTGGTTACCGAAAGGTCTCGAATGTTCAAGAAATTATTGAATTTCTAAAGAATATCTAAAAAACAAAAGTCCAGGTCATTTTGTCAATGAAATTTTAATTTTTTATCTACTTATCGTTGGGCAAAAGAATGCGTGATTATGTTAAGTATAAATTATCTATCAATCATGAAGCCATAATACCGGCCACTAATCATTTCAATGACACGAAAGACGTAAAAGCTTAGAGTAGCAATGTATAGTTAGGGTACCTTGTGGCGCTCGTCCCCTCTGCCTACCCTCCCTGCAAGGGATTCGGCCTGAAGATATATATCGACTGCAGGTAAATGAACAGTCAGAACAAAATACAACAAAAAATATTACGAGAATTTTCATTATTCATGAAAACGTTTCTTATATGGTTTTTCTGGACTCAAAATTATTCATAATACCTGTAGTCATAGAAACTCGGTAGCCATGACATAAAGGGTGCGTCCGCCTTAATGTCTAGCCCTGATTCCAGCTAAAGGATGCGACGTCTTAGCGATGTTATTTCGTTTCATGGTACTACTTTGACATGTCTTTTGGTGGATAAATTTGGGATAAATTACTAAGTTGGTAACACTTTTTGGTATCAAATATATAATCATCATTCTATATCGTTCGTACTTTGTTACTAAAGTACGCGTCAAAGTAATAAAATTAAACGAAATATCGCCACAATATCGTTAAGATGTCGTATCCTACGGCTAAAACCAAGGCTAGAGAGGTAGTCGCCTTGCTTGACTTGGAGGGGTCCAAAATGTTAAAATAAACCTTTCATAATATACACTTTTTTACGTCTGAGAAACGCTTGAAGCACATTTTTATGAAAAAAAACCAACCAGGCAGCCAGTTAGATTTGCGTACCGAACCACTTGGCAATGGACGCCGTCCTTTATAACAAATAATTGTCCTATTTCTTCCATCCCCTGCGAGATGAAGTTCTAATTCAAATACCTGTTTCGTCTGTTAGAACACGACTCTTTTCAGAGCAAATTACTCAAGACGAATAAATTCTAGCTTCGAACTAATAGCTTTTTTCGAAGCAAAAATCTATTCTCAAACATTGCTCAGTTTAATACTATTACGAATTAAATTGTTGCACCTAAAATTCAGTCTCTAACAGACTAAATTTAATAAAACCTTAAACTTTATAAACTACACTAACGGTCGAAATAATACGTATCTTATTATTTATCGCTGCTTTTAATAAAGAGTACACATAGGACAATTAAAAAATGGAAATGGCTTTCGTCATATCAAGTGTCTTACACTATAGTTTTGATAGACTTATAGTTCAAATAAAAAACATTTATTTTAACTGCAACTGGCAAATCAGATTGTATATAATATGATGATTTTTAATAGTATTTCCTGGAATCAGGCATAAATAATGAAATATATAAGTTAGCAATAGATGTTGTTAAATAATGAAACTCACGTGTCTTTTTATAACGAAAGTTCTAATATATATAAGAGAACAAGCTCCAAGGAAACAAGACAATGGTAGCAATTCTGTTGAACGTTCTAGACTAAATTTAGGTTTAAACAGTCCAATCAAACTACGTTTTCAATTATGAAAATTGCTTAGATAGAAGTAAACTTATTATTATAGTATAAAGGATTACAATTATTGTATATTATAATTTAATATTCGGTGGCGTTTTGGATAAGCACCGCAGTCCGCGATCGTTGTTTATTAAGTAACGTTCGCAACGATCGGTCACGGGATGAATGACCAAAAATTATTTTCTCGAGCTACTCTGTGCTTCGGAAGGCACTTTAAGCTTTATTTATTAATGACTGAAATTGGGCCAGCCTGGACGGTCATTGCACATTCCTCCTTAACCTCTAAAGGTCTGAGTCCCTCCAGTGAGAGCGTAGAAGGGCTGATGATGATGATTACATATGACTGTGGAACGAGGTTAAAAGAAAGACAATTTAAAATCAGATGAATCGGCCCCAATGTGATACCTAAACACATTTTAGTCAGTGTCAATCTTTACACGTCTCTAATAAGTAAGGCAACATTCATCAAAGAGACGTCTAGATCGATTGTTCACCTCAAGGCATCTGGTAAAAAGCTTTTCGCAAATTGAAACAGAATGGGCCGGTCGCCTCTACTGTGCAGTGGACAGGGGATTGACAGACGGGCTCCGATACATTTAATTGCTGACGGATTTCGGTGTCGGAACGTAAAAGCATCGCCATTTCTTTTTGGCCCTTTTAACCTGATAGTTTTCTATTTGAAATGTTTCTGATCATAACTCACATGTTACTGGGGGGAATACTTATTAGATTTGTGTTGCGTTTTGCTGGTACAACTATACCTACTGTGAATTATATAGTTCTGGTATAAACTAAACTACGACAACGCGATTAGAACAAGTAGTGAATCCTAATTATTGGTTATAATCGCATTAATACCCGATCTTTACGATAAAATGACACTGGAACAAGAAATTTGTTTAAATATTTATTAAAATCAGTTTGTATTATGTAATACTTACTATCACACTTATTTAACTAATACCAACGCAGAAGAATTTTGTTAATACACAACCATAATTAAAAAATAATGAAAAGCAGAGAAAGATCAGTTTTAAAAAAACATACAGGAAATATTTTTATCAGTACACAATTTTTACTATGGTTTAGTGTTGTTAATAGGGCATACTTACGGAAAAATATTTAAATTGCTGTTTTCTCGCGACTTCGCCCACATAGCTTTCCGTAGGTGAAGGAATCTCCGTGATCGTATCAGTATATCCGAAGATTTCCATCTGCATACAAACTATGTTAGAAACTTTGCTTATTTATAATATTTAATAATAATAATAATACATTATATTCAAAGGTAATGTTAGCATACAATATAGATTTTATTAAAAATTTTAGATAGTTTCTTTATTAGTTAGATCTGTGTGTAAACATTTTTAGTTTGTCTGACCTAGGTCGACCTGACAAGTAGAGCTATTCTATAAAATATTAAAAATAAACAAACAAATTAATAATAACAGGAATACAAAACTTACTTTAACACAATCGAAAACTTCTCTGTGTCCTCATACGACATCGTGAGCAAAGTTTCTTTAATATTTAACTTACAATTTCTGAAATTTAGTGAGTGCATGTGCGCTATAGCGTTTAAGCTATCGCATAATAAAATATAAATATAATGACAATTTCATACCTGTTTATTATCATATAATATTCACTTTAATAGTAGTGAGCAAACTGAAGATATATTGACTGACATAAAATATAACATTTATTTACATTCGTATATAGTATACATAGGTAAGAAGTAATGTCTTTATAAAATTATTTTTTTTCTTCGATTTTAGCAAATAAAAAAAAGAGAGAAAAGAAACGTAATTATGTTTCATTCACCGTGAACATAATATTAAATTTAATGCACTGATTTTAAAATTTTCCTGCAGAAGACTTCGCTCCAAAGTACCTATTTTCTGCGTCAGCGTATAAATTTACCACCAACTGTATTACACAACAATTCTTCATAAATCCTACAATTGACAATAACCCAGATTGAAAGACGCTTTAATTGGGACAAAGTAATCCAATATCGATTGCGGTATTGCGGCGACTGGGAGGTTCTTTGTCCAGGCACTAAAAGAGATGGAAGACCGATAAAACGACAAAGTGTCCGCTTTGTTTTCGCACTTTTCCTTTCATTTATCTATAGCTATCTCTAATACGAGATGTCGGCTGGATTCAATAGTGATTTGAGCAAGGGCGGATCCAGCTTTGGCGCTAGGGGCGGGTCACATAGTCGTAGTCAAGTCACTAGAAGTTAATTTTGATAATAATAAATACAAAGTCTTATATCAAATTAATAAAATTTTGAAAGTACTTAAATAAAATCTAATATTGGGACAAAAAATATAATGAAATCGGAGACGAGGAAATACACATTTTTATAATATTGTTTTTTACGCGCTACAAGCTTTTCAAATAAATTACTGTTTGATATTTTTTGATTATAAAGCTTGTTTTTAAAAAACTTTTTATTTATTATATTTTCATTTTTAGTTTTGTGTCAATATGCTGTTACTCTCATAAAGACAAATCTAACAAGCCCAAACATGATGCAGAAAGGTTTTTTCATTGCTATGTTCCTTTGACCATCTTCCAATTCCATTATCGTCAGGTCTTGATCTGTAAAGTATCCAGTACCAAAGTCCTCATAAAGGCGGATCTAACGAGCCCGAACACGACTCACTTGCGTTATTTCATTGCTAAGGTCCTATAACCACCTTCCAACTACATCATCATCAGACGTTGGTTTGGAAAGCATCCAGTACCAAAGACCTCATAAAGATGGATCTAACGAGCCCAAACACGATGCAATTGCGTCATTTCATCACTAGGTTCCTATGACCACCTTCCGAAGTCATCATCATATCAGCTGACTGACACCATAATATTGCATTGTCATGTGGCTTATATGTCTATGCAAATTTCAAGTCTATCGGACATTGAGAAGTGTGTCAAATTTGACGCACTAAAAAAACATACCAACACTCAAACAAGGCAAGTGATATAAAAGCTTGTAATAAAAATGTATAAAAACAATAAGTTTAATAATTTTAATTAATAGTCCACCTTTTGCTCCTGATCCCAGCCCAGGGGGTCAAGACCCCCGCGACCCCCAAAGAGTATAATCGGCCACTCTGCTTATAAAGATTGCGGGAAGCCGCTGGATACGGGCAGCGTAAGACCAATAGTCGTGGGGATCAATGGGAGGGCCTGACTGACGATTAATAGACAGAAATCGCCCAATATAGGACCCCCAAGTATGAACAGTTAGAGATAAAATAGTGTAATCGACTAAAGGACAAGAGAATTCATTCAGTCAGCTGTCCAGAGTTATTTGAATAAATACAATAATAAATAATATATTCAGACAATACTCAAAAAAAAAACTGAGAAAATAGTCAAGTAATTTGTCTCTGTCGTCAAGTAATTAATTTGTCACAGGTAGGTATTTGTGAGCTATAAAAGTTATTCATCTCGCGAGTAACCTTTGTTTATCGTATGAAAGGACAGAAGCTGGACCTAGATTAAATTCAATGGAACTTTTTCCGGCGACTGTATTATGTACCGTTATCCTAGGATCTCCGTAGGTATCTTGTAAGGCAAGAGATATTTTTTCTCCTTTTCTGGCTTCTTTGACTCCTTTACTGCCTTGGCCATTTATTTGGTTGATTAGATTTTTCTTGCAGACATTCTAGGATGAAAACAAATTAGTTTGTATTATGCGTTAACCTATTATGGACACCTAGTCATGGACAGAATATCTGTTATTGGATAGACTAATAATTCACACAACCCGAAGATATACTTGAACGGACGCATTATACATAAAAGAACACAAAAACAATAAATTTCACTTGATGGACAGTCTTTCCAACATTGTGCGTACGTGCTGGAATAACATCCAGTTTTGGACACTGGTAAATTTTAGGATTAGAATGCCAATAACATAAAAGTATAGGTTAAAATATAAAAGTAATATATCATTATTAATAAACCATTATAATGTGAAATTGAACAATGACATTGTTAGATCCATATACAACATATAATGTTAATTGTACTTACTGCCCTCAATTTTCTATTAAGAAATTAAGATTTTCTACACCAAATGACACCTCGTACCGCACAAACAACCAAATTACTGCCATCGAAATGGCTGTTGGCTGTCAAACAGTTGATATTAGAGATAAAATATTTGCACAATTGTTCAGCTACATTCCAACAATTATGTGCCCGCCTAACTCAAGCCATAAGATCTTAGCTACATTATGGCGATATCTAGTTCTATTTTATAAGTTCCGCATGTCTTTTACTGAATAAACTTTTTTTTTGTGGATAGTCGACTATCCTATGGCTAGCTATATAACTCGCTCTCTATCGATCTAGCTTCTTTATGACTCTAAAGTCATGTCTATATAGAGAGAGACACTCCTTGGTACCGCCTATCTAAAAGTTAGAGCAAAATCGTTAGCTTTATATTTAAGTTACTTTATGGCTTATAAAACAGGGTTTATCTGTGAAATCCTTAACTACATTATTCACTTTACAATAACTATATAATACAAAACAAATTCGTTTTCTTTGTCCCTAAGTATGTATGCTTAAAACTTTAAAACTACGCAACGGATTTTGATGCGGTTTTTTTTTCATAGATAGGGTGATCCAAAGGGAAGATTTTTATGTATAATGTAAGACTTTTAAAAATTGCCACTGAAATGGAGTCATACCAAAAAAGAAACCATGCCTTTACCAAGCCTACATCATCAAATTAATTTTGCATTGAGTTATATATACTAGCTCAATTAAAAACCAAGGAATTCGGAGTATTTACCTTACAAGATAAGACCTACCTAATGTTTGAGTAAATAATTCACCGTATACTTTTTTTTTAAAGTTATTATTCCAAAATCCAATGACAAAAACAAAATATTTTATATTATTAACTAGGTAACTGCTGCCCCCGACTTCATCCGTGTGGTTATGAAGATATCTTCTTGTGGTTATGAAGATGCATATTCATTACTATTACCTAAAACGTAAACTGTGTTAATATTTCAAAGTACCTACTTTTTAAAGAACCCCTATGCAAAGCATTTAAAGTAACGAAGTTTTATACAATCTCTCAACTCCAAAACAACTTCTTGTGTGTCGAATTTCGAAAAGCCTCGTCTTTGTGATAACCAACGGCCTAAATAGAATCCTCTAGAAACTCCTAGCACTTTTGGATTCTGAGATTTCATGATAAGTGAGTGAGTGCCCTTCTACTTCTATATACGAGAAAATAAAGAAGGTAGGTAATACATATTGTCATCAGTATTATCTGAAATAACGTTATTTAACTTAACCTTAAAAAACAATTCATCTTATAATTTTAAAATGATTTTTATCTAAGGTTAAAGGTATTTAAAAACTTAGATACGTAAATATTGCCTTTGGGTATAATTCAAAAACAATAGATAAACGGATTGTTTTAATAATACAAGGAAAATAAATCTGTCAAATCCATGTTTCAAACTAAAACAATTTAACTAGCATAAATTTAACAATTTACAAACCAAAGCCAGCCTCGATTAAGAAGTTCGTAACTTTATCGGTCCGAATCTATAATAGCCAAGAAAATGTTTGTCGTCATGGTACATATAGCAGTACCAACATCAGTACAACGCTAAATATCTGTAATTAATTATGAACTTAGTAGCAACCGATTAAGGCATAAGATCGATTTGAAAATAATTACTTTTTTGTGGTTATTTTATGTCATGTTGGCTGTACTTATACAGGTGATATTATTTTGCGAAATACACCGTAGAACACAGCGTTGTTGCAGTATTAGAGCTTCAATAAAATAAAAGCTTTCTTACCTTTTGTTGTTTTAAATAGGTAGATTGAACCTCAATAATATGAGCTGATGTAGATTTTCTTCGTACTACGAATAACTACTATTACCTATTTATTTTCATTAACACCAGACAGTTGTAAATATTTTTGGTAAAACATCGCAGAGGCAATATTTTTCGACCTCAGTAACTATAACGTTATAGTTCTATTGTTTGATATCTGAAATTTCTTAAAAATCATAAAGAACTCGATAACACATTGGTAAGAGAGTTAAGCAAAGAAGATATATTAGGCCACTAATCCTGGCTGCATCTTTAGTCATTAACAGTTACCAATCTACACTGGTCCGGTATGGCGAGATACAGTCCATTCTCCCACATTAACAAATTGATAAACAAAACATGAAAGTTAATAACTACAGGAGAGAACCATTTATGAACAATGAACGTAAAAGTTGGGCGCCAACTGTAACAATTATGAAATTCGTTTAGTGCAAGCTCAGGAAAGTTTGAGCCGCCATCGTTATATCCATTTGTTCTGGCTAAGTTTAGATGAAGCCAGCAACAGCCAATTAGCTAAAAACCATTCACAGGGAAGCCCAGTGCCCCAGTGACCATAATAGGTAAAATGTCGAGCTCCAAAACTGTGACTGAATTGTGAGATTTGTATTTTTTAATACATCCTGTACTATTACGCATAATAATATAATGATTAGTGTTAATACTTCAACAAAAGATGTGATCTGATCAAATTTAATGATAATTTCCTACGTAAATAACGGCAAACATCATTTTATTCGGAACAGCTAAATCGCTGTAATTATCGTGTCCTATAGATATTTCTGCCTGAAATCAAGGAAATGTGAACAATAATATTACACAACCTCTAATGTCTCAAGGAACAGTTACGCTTGCAATTAACACATTCAAGTCATAAGCTGTTTACATTAAAATGAACAAGCGAAACGCTTAATGTGAACGGGCAAGACAATAAAGGCAATGATGTTTAATTAAAATATAATCATAACATTATCTTAACAAATAACCGCGAAAATAAATGTGTGTAATATTTGGAAAATAAGTCAAATCAATATCACGATATTTTTGGGAATACACGATATACAGAATAGCTTTAACTTCGTTGATAGTGCATAACGATTAACCTTACCCGTACCTATCCCTATCTATTGTTAAGTTATATCGAATTGTTCCAGAAATCTCATTGATATAGGTATCTATACTGTAGGCCAATTCTACTACAGTGCTATTAATAAACAAGGTTTAGCGTCAGAATGAATTTACGTTAAAATTGCAATTTTAGTATTAGTCCAAATTCTTATTATACAGGGATAAGCAAAAGTAAATATTACTCCCGTAGAACCTCGTACTAGGTTAACCTTTGCTAAATCTCTGTTTATTAATATGAATTTTGACTAATACTTAGTTAAATATCAGCGTAAACTTACTCCAACGCTAAACCTTGTTTATTAATAAATAACACTGCTTATGTTTAAGTAATAGGTAATCACATCTCAATAGAATCTCAACTATGTTATTGCATTTTGCCTTTGTATTATCCACCTGAAGTCCAATATTACCCATTATATATCTTTCACTATTGATTTGTGTGGAAAACAGCTCTAATAATATTTGACTTCAGGTAAATAGTACAATTAGAGAACTCAAGTATTTGAGATGCTATTATTCGTAAATATTAGCAAATTTGACCTAATGGTAATTTCATATTTTGACGTTTCTCAACCTACCTACAGAGGATTTCTAAACAGTATTTATTGAATGAACCTCCAAGGGGCTTCTAATATCTATCTAAATACCCAAGTGCATCCTTTGTTTACTTACATTTTTAAAATTTTATAACAATTCTGATCCTTTCATTAGATTGCTATTGAGATTTTTAAGGTAAATCCTTCTTTATCTCACACAATTCCTCGCAAATAATTCGTCCAATTTCATCACTTGGTCATTTGAAACTAAAACAGACAAATTAATAGACCCATTTCGAAAACATCCCTAATTTGAGCTGACTCATTGGATGGATTACGCAGGTGTATTATCCTCCAGTCAAGTAACGGAAATCGGCAAGATTAATTCGAACAGGAATAATTGTACGGAAATGGAGAAAATAATTCTAATCGGTTTCACATTCATTCTGGTTTGCAGACTTCCAGGAAACTCGGTTTTTAATGGACGCACGATGGGTCCGACGAATGTCGCTAAAAAACATTTGAAAACATACGGACTGGAACTGCTTCTTGGCTTCTTCTTCAATTAATATCATACCAAAACTTTAGAGTGAATCTGTACAAAGGGAGTTTTTAATCAGTGCAATTTTTTATTTATTTGGTTTTTATTAATAATGAACAGAATTCTTGTAGCTAAGATACCTTATAAGGTTAGTAATAAATAATTAATGGAAAAACCTTTCGAATGTTCCTACAAATAAAGTAACAGTCACTTTTCCAATGCAATTGCAAGGCAGACCTCAAGACCTAAAATAGATAGTTAGACCCAAGATAAAGTAGTAATAGTTTAATATAAATTTTTTCATAAAAACATATTGTTTCTGGCAGTCATAGATTAACACAAGTTTGTTTTTACCGTGATGTGTACTTTAAAGCATTTTTTACATTTGTAATTCCTATGCCTACTCGTTAGTCAACATTATTTTGTGTCTATTCCACTTATATTTTTGGATATAGACACGTAGATGTATATACGGTTGAAACTCAAATAAGGAACAGTATGTTTTTATCACCGCTGGCGTGATGCCCAAATGAAGACTCGCAGAATTTGTGCTAATGCGTTTTCCGGCACGATCGCATTTGGGTTGGTAGCGGACTATTTTAACTGTTCTAATTGGTTTGTGCTTCCCCACAATTGTGTTGGGATGACTATGTCTTAATGGCTGATGTGGATATTAGTAAACAGTCGATACTTTCTATTAGAGATGGACCGAGTACTCGGTTGATACTCGGTACTCGGCGTACTCGGTGGGTTTTTTGATACTCGTACTCGGCCGAGTAACTCGATATGAATGCCGAGTATACTTTTTTTTAAGAAAAGCAATATATTTCGGTAGATATAATTAAAACTACAGTGTTAATCAAAAGTATATATTACTACTTTTTACTAGGAATTTGGTGTTTGGATTTTAAGGTATTCATTAATCTTTGGAATCAATTATTTTCCAACATAGATATCGATTGGTGATCTAAAGCGATCATCTCTGCTACAGCTTTTTGAGTTTTTTAGCACGCGAATCAGTTATGTCCCATTTTGTACTAAATGATTCAATAAGGATTTGCTGTATTTTTATTGCATTCGATTGCGACGACGAAGTTG
Organism: Diatraea saccharalis; assembly: GCA_918026875.4. Lineage (NCBI taxonomy): Eukaryota > Metazoa > Arthropoda > Insecta > Lepidoptera > Crambidae > Diatraea > Diatraea saccharalis. The sequence goes on from OU893334.1 coordinate 2,832,252, forward strand.
ATGCTACTGGCTCACGATTTTGAGATATTTCCAATAATTTTCCAAATCTTTAAACTCTTCCGCGTGTTTTATTTTAACATGGTTTAACATTGCCGTCGTAGAAGCCTTACTATCAAGCGACCGGGAGTTGAAAGGTGCGGGCTGAGTAAGTCCTGTGGATGTATCATAGCGAGCCGGCCTCTCGATCAGCACGAACCTGTTTGTACTTGTTTACGCGCGCGAAATGGGAATTTAATAAAACCGAGTTACTCGGCCGAGTACTCGGTTGTAAAAAAATTGAGCCGAGTTAAACTCTGTACTCGTTACTCGGCAAAAGTGTAACTCGGCGCATCTCTACTTTCTATCAAAAATTACTATATTTACAGTAGTTGTTATTTGATATCTCTTAACAAAAAGTATATGAAGTTAGATATTAATTAAATATCTATACAATGTTAGACAAGCGTTACCCAATCTGTAGTAGCCCCTGAGGACTGCAGAAATTTCTCAGTCTCAAAAAATTATCACAGTTGCAAAATTATTCATTCAAATAAGCTTACTATGAAATCACTTGAATATGTTTTAACTATCTAAGTGGGTACTTACCACGTATTCAAGCTATATTTGGCATTAGATACTTATAAAACTTTTATCTCACAAGAATAGAGATAAAAGTTAAATAAGTATCTAATGAAGTATCGAATAATGAACAGAAGCTTTATAACTATGTTCTTAATAATAATAAAGACTATCACATAAATAAGATTACCTAAACAATGCTAATGCCAATCGCGCTAATGTTATAGTAGCTGCGAATTAACATGTATGCGGTCCTGTAAACTAGTATTGATATTCAATGGTGCATTATAATTATTAAACATACCATATTAGCACTCTGTTTGTAATCAATATAGAAGCAAATACCAAATGTAATTGGATTTCACAGTCACTGAGTACACTGATACAGAGCGTCGTATCGATAATTAAGATTATGATCGTTAATGTAATAACAGTAACTGGTGACTGGAAAGCGTATATACTCTTGTTTCTATGTTCAATGACTTAAGAAGGTTGAAATACGAAGATTTCAGTGTCGAGTAAAGGAGATTGCCCATTATAGTATGGGATTTGGTTTCAAATTGTATCAAGTGCAGCGTCATGTAATTTGCTTCATTTTTTTATGTTTCGATTGTGTGTAATCGATCACAAATAATTTTAACATTAGTTCAGTGTATTCACGAGAAAAAGCCAACGAAGTTCATCAAATTAGGTTATTTGTTCATTTGATTTCAACTTGCACTAAAATTTTAAGTTTCTTTAAATTACATTTTACTATAATGTAGCTATTATATTTAAAGGGATCATAACTTCTCACTTATTATAATTATTATGGTACCGGAGAATAGTTGATGAATTTAGTATTGGCAACTGCAAAACAATTACCAAAAATTAATATTGAAAATAATTTTTAGTATTACATAAACAGTTTATATTTTGATCTACCTATTTTTTTAAATTAGATATTTTTTTACTTCAATTGAACAAGAAATGACTTAGATAACAGGGATTAAAGTTGAGGAGTGGGGGGTCGCTACGTCAGTTTTATAGAAAATGTACAAAAGCGTGACGTCATGTGACATTTTAACTCAATACATCGCCATAATTTAATGATTACGCAAAAATATAAAAAATACGTGTTTAATATTCAACAATCTACCTAACGGACAAACAAACAAAAAATGTCGTTATCCCAATTAAAAATAATAAAACCATTATCACTTTTCTAAAGGTTTCGTCACAGTTCCCATATAACAAACGTGATTTTTTGCTAGTTTTTCGTACGGAATCCTTTGTGCGCGAGTCCGTTTAACACTTGGTCAGTTATTTCTATTTTTTCTCGCAATTAGACTCTTTATTTTTATAGGAAAAAATATATTAATCCACTTTGTAGCCCATTTATTAATATAATGTTGAACCCGCAACTTTTACAATAATAGTAATAGATTGCGAGTTTGGTAGTATTTTATTAAGACTGACTGTTAAGTATATTACTAAAAAATAAGAAAACTAATTTACCTTTTGTTAGAAAACAAAACCATATTTTGTCAATATACTTTTATGAGGAGTTCTGTTTGCGAAGCGGAAGTAAAACAACTTTCCAATTTATAAAATTTATTAACAGCTCCTACGTGCTTCGGAAGACACTTTAAGCCATTGGTCCGAACTGCATTTGCAGTCGTTAACACCCATCAATCCACACTGGCCCACCTGATGGGTATAAACAATTCGCCCTATTCGAATCAATTCCATCCAAAGGGAAGGCCTGTGCTACGGCAGTTATTCATAGACTTATAATCATGATGAATGTGTTACACCCGTGCCAAAGCAGACTGGATTTGCAACATTGAAATATATACCTAAACATTATGTTATCCCTAAGAATAAAAACTGTTATTTGTAATGAATAGTTTAATGAATTAGCTAACTCTAGGCTCTACTTAGAATCTAAGTATATTTAATATAATGCATAATCCACTATGGAAACCATACGTAATAAACTAGTTGAATTTATTGATAAATTTTACATTTAAACAGACAATTTTAAAACACTGTGAATATATTTTAGGAGTGCTTACTTCTAAATTAAAATTTAAAATGACATACTATAAAATAAAGTTAAAAACAGGTTCGTAATGATAATCCTAAAATAACATCCTGTCATGTTAATACAATAAGCAATAAGTATTAGCTTAAACTTAATTTCAAAATAATTCTTACGGAGTAATTTATTCATCTTAAACCATAGACTCTACCTCGTGAGTTCATAAGTTTTGAGACAAACATTTTACTGAAAGAATAAAATAAAATGTTACTGGCTGTTATTTATTTTTTTTACCGATTTTGAATTTGGAATTTGGATTATTTGTATCGCAAATTCATTTGTTTATATTTTCTCGTGATGGTAGGAATGAAACAATTACGAGTAACTGTCATTTACGGCGCTATTTAAGGCGGTAAAAAAAACCGATGTTAAAACCGATTTTGCGCGAGCTGAAAAGTTTTCGTGTAAACCATAACTTCGTCTACCAGATAATACAGCGGTACGAAGAGACGAGTTCTCTGCAAGATCGCCAAAGCAGTGGTGGGCCACGCTCTGTGAGGACGCCTGCGAACATCAAAATCATCCGAGAGCGACTTCGCCGAAATCCATGTCGCACTCAGAAAAAACTCGCTCAGCAGACTAATATTTCGGATGTTTTAGTGCACAGAATACTGAAATATGATCTTAAGGTAAAGGTAGAAAAGTTCACTTTTTAAACGATCGTCTTCATAAGTTGCGACGCGAACGTTGTCCATTGCTTCTGAGAAGACATGATGCCTGGAAGATACTCTTCATACTCTTCACCGACGAGAAAGTTATACTGTCGAAGAAAAGTTCAACCGTCAATACAATAAAGTGTACGCTAAAAGTAGCAAGGATGTCCCATTTTCTGAACGGAAGTCTCGCGCACTCATCATCCGGCTAGTGTGATGGTATGGTGGAGAGTTTCGTATGAAGGTGTCACTCCTCTCCATTTCTGCCAACAAGGTGTCAAGGTGAAAGCCAAGAATTATCAGAATGACAATTTAGAACCCGTGGTGAAACCCCTGTCTGATACGATATTTCACAATAAAGATTGGGTTTTTCAGCAAAACTCGGCGCCATCCCATAAAGCAAAATTCACCCAAGCTTGGTTGAGGGAGAATGTGCGTGCCGGCTTTCATCGCGGCACACGAGTGGCCCCGACCTCAACCTGCTGGATTATTCTTTATGGACTGAGTTAGAGCTCAGGACCTACTGAGAGTCCCACCCCAACTTGGAGTCACTGAAGCGAACCCTTGTTCGAGAAGCAAAGCCAATTCAGCTAGAAAAGAATCATGCCGCCATTGATGACTGGCCAAATCGTCTAAGGGCCTGTATTAAAAACAGGGGCGGTAATTTTAAATAAAATATATATTTTATTGTTGATTACTATCGTCTTAATGGTTACGGAAAATTTTAGGAATATAAGTTAATTATTAAGGAAGTTACGCAACTTTTATTTCGTCTCAAAACTTAATAACACGCGAGGTAACCATAATTTAAAAAAATATTTTTTAAAACAACTAATTAATTGTATTGTAAAGTTACTTTATTGTAAAGTGACTTTAAATGTAAAGTCTCCGATCTCACTGGCACACCATAACTGATAACTGGCAACATTGTTACACGCTATTACAGTGATAAATATATAAGAAGTAACTACCAGACTGGTAAAATATCAAGTCTAGAATAATAATATCTGTCAACTATTATTTTAGAGCTGTAGGTAATGTATATTTAGGGTACAATAGGCCTGTCATATCTTAAAGATAAAAGTCTAAATGTCCTTAAAAGAAAAGAATAATAATGTAAAATAATTAAAAACTATACTAATCTTATTCAATGTGTTATTAAATATGTAAATGAAAATGCTAAGAATACATTCTAAGTTACAAAAACTTAAAATTTTACTAAATTTATATGTAGTAGTTATTAAAAATAAAATTAAAGACCTTACATAACACTATCAGCAAAAATCGATCTTATGTCCTGAGACAGTAAAAATACTCTTTACACCCTTTGTAATATTACAAAGAGTAAAATATAAGATAACCCACTTTATTCAACCGATTGTTTAAAATAAATTTAATCTAAGTCTTATTTTATAACCATAGATTTCAAAACTCTAAAAAGTAGTTAAACTTTATACATCACTAAAAACAGGAACGTTGATACAATTATCTAAAAAATCAAACTACTTATTATCAATATTAAGTTACTTACAATTATTTCTATGAATGATTATATCAATACAAAGACTATGTATACTACTTGACGATCCTTTTTAAAATTAAAATTGTATCACAGATCATAGTGTAGTTATGTTGATAGACGAAATTTTGTATAAAAAATCAGTGGTTTGAAGAAAAATCAGTACCATTAAAAAAAAAGTTTGTAAACTAATATAATATTACACAAAAATCGGGTACTTTTAATTTTTACATCTAGCAATACTGAATTGCTAATGACCGTCAATTGAATAATCTTTGAATAAATTTATTTTTTATTTGTATAGAGGAAAATGGAAACTAACATAATGGAAGTGAGCACAGAGGCTTTTTAAATTTATGGAAATCAATTGAATGCTGTGATATAATTAAAAGTGGCATCTAACTACGGTATACAATAATATTACGTTTTATAAATAAAATAGGTACTTATGTCATAGTAGGTCTAGGAATTTTCATTTTAGTATTTAACAAAAGTTCTGAAAAAATAACAACTAGGTAAGTTAGTTTTATTGCTATTAGTTGTTTGTTGAACTTACAACAACAAAACTACATCAATTCTCAATATTTTTTTTATATTATGTATGGTGAATGAATGAATAGGGTTTATTAATCAGCAACAAAAGTCATAAAAACAATAATTTTTAAGAAAAATCCGTTTATTATCTATAAACTTACCCGATATGTATCAAATATACTATATATTCGTACAAAATAACATAACTGCTGGCTAAAATGACGTTTGTGCAAAGTGTAACGTGCAAATAACTTGTGCTTTCGAAATTAAGACTTTATAAAACTATTATCAGTTATTAAATCTTATATTCATAATTAAATCATCTTAATAAACATTCAGCAATTAACAAGAAACGTCTGCTCTAAACGAACAGCAAGGTTGTAACTTTAAATTTCAAATGTCAAAGACACGTACAGTTATTATATTGCTACTGATCTTGCATGTCGACGGCGGACGTCGAGCCATGTGTTAAGTTAATTCGTACGGCGGGTTTGTTCTTTTTGGTTCTTACAATAATATTGTTAATAATAATTTGAATTCCTACACAACCTACTCTAGAAATCCGTTTTATTGAAATATATTATTTACTAAGTACCTAGAGTTGTTATGGTCTCTTAAAATCTCTGCGGTGGTATCGTGTGCGTTAGGTGGTTACGATCCCTCAAATATAGTATAGTTGAGTTGTTTAGTTGAAATTAAAAAAGCAGCCCTTGCTGAGTTTCTTGCCGTTTCTTGTCAGTAATGCCTCAAAATTAGACAGCAACTTTTCAGTACCGTACAGCTAGTCTAGTGGTATACATAGTCTGTATCAATCGCATAGATTTGTGAAGCGATGGTGAAACTTTTCGACTTACGAAATTTCTTATTAACCTAGTTAAGCTATAACAACTACAAACAACTAGACAATTTCGTCTAATAGTAGTCTTCTAAACAAAGTTCTTGGTGAAAAGAATAACTTAAGATTCCGATTGCGTAAATATAATATACTATGATTGTTGTCTTTAAATTCAAAATACCACAGATAAAAATGGCTCCAATTACAAAAACCGAATAGCAACTGGCCAACTGGCTGGCACGGTTCGGAATTGGAACTGCACTTACCCAATTTACACCAAACGCGCCTCTACAATACATCCATCAATGCGAAGCCCGTTGAAAACCTCTGGAATGTTTGTTAAGGACACTGTTTGGATCGTTTGAAATCTATATGACTTGTAATGAGGAAGTATTAAAAAAAAACGAAAGCACTTAAAAAGTATCTCCACTAGATGGCGACTCTAGCAAAAGTTGATTTTTGCAGGAAACGAACTGACCAAAGACAGTCATTTCCGTTCCAAAAGTTTGAAACTTCAATACAAATATGAAAAAGTATAAATTAAATATGAGTTGTTTGAGTTTTGAAAACTAATTTACTTTTAAACTTGAAAGAAAACCGGAAAGGTTGTCATGGAGAAATCAAGAACGTACCGTAGCGACATCTAGTTTGATTTCGGGAACTAATGTTTTTTTTATCGGGAATTGCGATTCCAATTTTTGGCAAAATGCCAAACCAACATTTATAATCTTGAGGCCCGGCTGCGTTTGCACTCTTAAACACCCACCAATCCTCATGACAGAGCGATATGTTTTTTCACCAATGGTAAGCTACACCACGTGCGGGTGACACGCGGGAAGACAGTTAGTTTTATAATAAATTTGTTGTAGGAAACAGTCCAATCAAAACGTACACTTTTTTTACTGTCCTTCAAATATACGATCAATATTATGTTATTAGATAATATTCGAAATTTCGATATGTTAAGGATACGAAAACATCTCTCGGCGTGGGCACGTTGTGAAAATCTTGCGACGGCACACCCTGGCGTGGTAAGTTGGAGTGATAGAACTTGCCCACAAAGGGATATCTTCTCACATAGAAGTGGGAACGTCGTCGAAGGTGGCAACTGTAATCAGTAAAAATTTCGTTAAACAAAAAAAAATACTTCGCTATAATACGATTATAAATACGGAATTACTTTCTTTATTAGTGCCAATAGAAGTACACCAAATAACGTAATATTATCGTTATTTGAAAAAAAAAACTCGTTGAAAAGATCATGCAATTATAACAAAAGCACCTGAAAAGTATCTTGCTAAAATAAAGAATATGCATACTTACATTACGAAATTGCAATTCGAATGAATCCTGCGGAGGAGCATTCATCCGCAAAGAATTGGGAGGAAGATTGGGGGGACCATAACCACCGGGCCCAGTGTTCATATGTACACCTGGTGCAGGACCTGGACCCATGTTCATCCTAATTGAACCCATATTGACCTCGACTGGTCCAGAATTCATAATTCCCATAGGAGCATTCATCATTGCAGGCGGACCAGATGGTCCCATATTAACCCCTGGTGGGCAAGAAGGACCCATGTTAACACCAGGAGTGCCGATACAAGGCCCCATATTAGAACCCTGTGGTCCAGAAAGATTTAAAGGCATTCTCGGGAGAACCGCACCAAATGTCATTCTTGGAATGACAGAAGAACCCATATTAACTCCTGGAGCATCATTAGTACCAGGCGGCTTAGAAATATTCAAATTTTTAGGAGGATTTGTGTTAAGACTTTGAGATTCTGGCTTAAGTCTTGCAGGACCTGTGGAACTCTGTGAAATGACTGTGAGATTCTGAAAATTGCGAGAAGACTGCATGATTTTATTTCTAGAAGTATCCTTTTCGCTTGATTTCCATGACGGTTTGTCAGTTCTTTCATGTGATTTAATACTCTGATATTCTCTACTATTATTTTCTGGCTCAAATTTCGATTTTTTACTTGGCGGTGGAGATTCATGCATATCATCAGTATCTTCAACATTCTTTGTTTTAAATGATACAGCTCGCTTAAAAGATACATCCCCTGCCTTGTTTACTTTTAAAGAATCAACATTAAAACTATTTTCAGAAATGTTTGACATTGACTTTTTAAAATCATTACTCTCAAAATTCCAATCTTTGCTGTCAGAATGTAGAAAAATTGAAGTATCTACCATGGAGTCTTTGTGTTTCAGAAAGTTTTTATATTGATCTACTATGTCTCTTAATGGTTTTCCTTTTGTACCTAAACCAGGGCCAATATTAGCCAATCCTTTTGGCAATATAATTGTATCCATAGGGCATGGGAGCATAGTCAATTTTAATTTCTGGCCATAAAAAACTTGATCATTTAACATTGCTATCGCCTGAAATAGATTTTTTTTTAAGAATCTTTCCGCCAGCGACTTCGCCCGCGTGATCCTACATAATAGGTTGGGGAAAAAGTTTCTTCGCATTTTATATGAAAATTCAAAAAATTATAATAAAGTTTATTTAAAATAACTAAAGTATGTAGGTACCATTTTGTTCGATAACTTTTTGACATCTTGTAGGTGATCCCACTGCTCTAGAAATTTTGGGGCTTCTGATAAAAAAACCGTGACAAATGATTTTTGCAATCCTCGTGTGATGTTAACCTGACACTACCTAAAGCATTCTGAAGAGAACGAAACAGGTGGAAATCTTAAGGGGCAAGGTCTATACGGCGGATGCATTAACACCTCCCAGCCACTCTTAATTTTGGCTGAGTGGCAAAAGATGTGTGAGGTCTAACGTTGTGTGAACCACACCCCTTCTATTGATTAATTCTGGCCGCCTTTCCTTAACTTCTTGATTTAATCTCATCAGTTATTCGCAGTAGAGTTCGGAATTGATGCACCAAAACTGTTTTGTGGTCGATCCCCAGTTCTTCAGCTATGTCGTAACTACTGATATGCCGATATTGCTCCACTTTATCAAAAATAGCATCCATTTTCTTCACTTTTAACAGGGCGACCGGAGCGACGTGCATCTTTGACATCAAAATTTCCGGGCTAAAAACGCTTAAACAAAGTTTGTGCTACTTACAGAAACTGCACTAGGTCCAAAAACGTCACTAATTTTTTTCGCAGCTTGCGTTGCATTTTTACCTTTTTTCTAATTACATTTTTAAATGTATCGAATTATCTCATTGTGACAGTAAACAAAACAAATGAAAATCACACGTTTTCCTTATACGAATTCAGATTTGTCTTCTCAAAATTTTAACTTTTTAATAATACCGATACCAGCCAGATACAAATGGTATATTTTATCACAAGTTTATGCATACTATATGCGAAAATACTTTTTCCCCAACCTAATATAAACCTTCCTTTTGGATAACTCTGTATATTGGATGAAAACTTGATTAAAATACATTGTGTAATTTAAAGGAATCTCCGTGTAGTGACAGCGGGAAGCGTTACTATGTATAGATTGAGATAAAACTAGCATGCAGAATTTAATGTTTTTCTATATAAAATCTGATCTCTTATAAATCCTATATATAATTAATTTACTGAAAAGAATAGTTATAGAATAGCATATTGAACATTCACTGAAATAACAAACCTGAACAGCTTCCAGTGGATGGCTATACATGACTTTTGCATAACGCTCACGAAATAACACGGAACATATTACAACATGTCCAGCTAATTCTAAGACTTCTTTCAACTCAGCTTTATCACACCTAAACTGTTAGAATCATAATTTGTCTGATTACTACATATTTTAGTCATATTTGACCAATTTAGCATTCACAATGCTAATGATTTTAATGAAAAATGCCAAGTACTTGCTCAGAGTACCTGAGTTGGTGGATTTTTAAGCATTTTTCATTAAAAATATAACAAATTTTATTTTATTCAAATTATTTCTAACATTAATTTCGACAAAGTTCCATCATCAAATGCAAAAGCTTGAGATGGTGAACTGATGAACAATCATTGTGCAATGAAAATGGTCATAGGTGCAACAGATTCAAAGTTATAATTAATTTAGATTTTGCTTGGTAATTACAAACAAACAAAAGAGACTGATTATAATTAATCAAATCCATCGTATAAATATTATAAGTATTACTTGCGCTCGCGCAATGATACTGTGCAATTTGGAGACTTTAAAGAGATGTGTTTGTTTAGTGTCGACATATGATCATAGCCAATTCACATATTCATTTTTTTACATATTTACTTACTTTTTGGATGTCAAAAAGTGTAAAATTGTTCTAATCATCAAACTAATTAAATAAAGTTAAGGTCAAAGTTATGTAAAAAACATAAAGCGATGTGCAGTAGCGGTTTCTGTAATAGGTAAATAAAATTAAACATGTGTTCTGGAGCAAGGCAGCTTGTTGAATGCAGATCAGTCCTGCGATTCTGTAAATATCCATACCCGATTTCGAATTCACTAAGGAGTTCGAATTCACTCCAAAAAGTGGCATCCACTCAACCTTAAATCGGTAATAACGTTTTGTGACATAAGTAAAAAGAGTTTCGAAATAACATAAGAATAGAACACGTATATTCAATAAATTATGTTTTGTATTTTTATACAAAAAATGAATGGGTCTGAATTTTTACAGAATCACAGGGCAGAGCCTATGACCTATTCAAATGAGTACATATATTAAAGGAGAACTTTTTTTTGTATGGAGGCTGGTACTTTATTCAAATTATCTGTAACCAAGCATAAAGTATATATTAATGGATAAATAAATCTTACTCATCATCATTTTATTTTTAGACGCCGCCAAAATGTTTATGTTCTGATTTGAACATCATTTGGTGGATGTATAATAATTTATGTACCAACACATGCAAATGCATTAGGAAAATCTATGGCAACCCCATCCCTAAGTTACGTTCCAATTCTTGTTGTGAATCAATCTGTTTGGAAAATGTGGAATTAATATTTTTAATTACTATTAATTATGGTAATTTCAGACCTCTAAATGTCAAATACAGGGACATTTTATATGAATCAAAGCTCGTCAACGCAGGTTAGGCCCGGTTTGAGTCATTTAAGAGCAAGGCTTATTATAATAAACTTTTTGTTTAATTTCATTATCGGAATTTTCCCACTTTCGTTATTACCCCAAAGTAACCTACCGAAAGCTAGGCTGTTGACATAGATCCCTTTGCGTTTGTTTTAATTTTCTGCACTTTATTTTTTTTTACGAGTTTTATGGCTGTGCATACTTGTGTTTCTAGGCAAACCATACCAATTTTTTTAACTTAATTCTCTAAAATGGGGGCACTTTCAGGCCTGAAACTTTGATGAAAGATAAGGGTTTGAGTCTTGATGTTATAATTTTCAAAATAAAGTACCAAAAATGGTTAATTTTTTTCGGAATAAAGTACCAAAAAAAAAAATTCTCCTTTGTCCATTGTGAATAAAGAAAATTTTATATTTAACTTTGATCTGATGTTATCTAGTGCTTAGGTATTCATCTGGTGTAGGACCGCACCACTCTTGCCGCTGACATAGGAAATCGCTCTATTACAAACTTACTATAATTTAAACAATTATGCTTTACTAAATTAATAGAAAAAAATAGTTATTTGTTAAATCAAATAACATTTGTTAATTTTATTTAACAATTAATATTTATGCTATTAAATAGAACTTACATTTGACACATGAACCCACTTATCCAGAGGAAGTTTAATGCCAATGGATTCTATAAATCGTGGATTTAAACCATAAAGATTATCAGAAGTTTCTTGTTCACTCTCCCATCGAAATGGAGACTTCATTCTATAATTACAAAAAAAACATGAAAGTTAATTAATAATTATAATAACAATTATAAAACAATAAAAAAAAAACAATGGGCAACTTACCCAGCTAAGTGTATTGAATCAGAAGATGAGTCACTGATATCAAAACTTTCATTATCTGTAATTAAAAAGTAAAAGTTTAAAGCAATATTGTATATTATTTAACTCATGATGTATGTTTTGTAATGGCATCCACTTGAACAAGCCAGTCATTAAAATACATATTAAGAAGTAAGCCTATTGCATTAGGTTTATACTTTTATAGTGACAGGGATAACATGGATTTTTTAAGCATTTCTCATTAAAACGATTCTTCAAAAGCTAAAATCAAGACTTTTTAATAATCAATTAATAATTTGTTAACACACCCAGTGACTGATGAATTAAATAATATTAGAGTAGAGAGTTAGAGTGGGAAGCATTTAGTCCCTGTCGCTTCCATATAAGACTCTATCAGTGTTATTACAAAAAAGATAAACACGCGTTGAACATGTGTTTAAAAAAAAATCTATTACAAAATCGTATTTAGGCATTGGTTAAGGCTAAACATCCCTTAAACAATGTTTAAAATATAAACACTCGTTGAGAGTTGTTTAACGCGTGTCTAACCTAAATATAGGTTGCGCTTTGTTGAAAATTCATCCATATTCTTAAGATAATCTTTATCTTATATAAAGATTATATTGATATGGTCGATTTAGATTACATGGAAAACTTTCAGGACGCGTAAGTGAACCGAACGCGAATTAATCCATTTGAGCAATACAATGAACTTTGATATAAAAGAAAGTACATATTTAGTGGATTGTTTGCTGACAAAATATATGAAATTATTTAAGACGATATTCCACATAATCCTCGGGATGAAAGTATAGATCTGCAAATAAATACACGTAGCATGTGCATGTGTGCATAGCTTCTGTGTCTGTTCACAGCTTGTGAACATGTGCGGCGTTGGGTTCGGCATCAGGTAGTCGTTGTTCCGTTTCTTCATATTATTTCGCTATAGTTTTACTTAACCTTACTCTAATATGAATTATTAATAGAAGTGCAAGTTTAAAAACGTTAATTTTGTACTTTCTTTTTTACTTTTGAAAGTTATTAGCTAATATGTTATTGAACATATCTTTTTACGATTAGAATTTATCATAAGTCTGTATACAATGTGCATATAATGGAACGTGTATGAACGAATGAAAGCAGACTGAACGAATGTTTTACGGGTAGCATGTTTAAATCAGCGTTAGTTAAACTACGACTAAAAATGGATTTGTAATAGACAAAGTTAAACATCATTTTAAACAGGGTTTATATTCTTAGACATTGTTTACTTAAACACATGGTAAAACCCTGTCTAACGTCTCTTTTGTAATAACACTGTTTATGTCTTTCAACTTCCTTCTAATGGAGTCTCCACAACTCAACATCAAAACTTTGTGTGTGTGTGGCATAAAGTTGATATTTAAGTCTTATCTTACAGTTGCCAGAATTCATGCAATTTTTATTTTAATATGATTATGGTTATACAGCATTTGGAAGTTACATTATTTATTGAGTTTCTCTACTTTTGGCCTACCCTAAAGTACATGCTAAGTCCACCCAAGCTAAGGTAATAGTCAAACGGAAAAATTAACCACATTAAATATGTCTTAGAGACAAGAATATAGGTAATTAGTTTTGGTTTAAAAAATAACTGATATTATCACTATAAATAACACATGCCAACAAAGGGTACAATTTTGTACAAGCTATCTATTTTATATGATAGTGTCAGAGAAAATTATTGTTATTATAATTATTATTATTTTTCTTATATTAACCACTGTAATTGATGTAACTTACCAGTTTTCATTTTCATTCCAATTTTATCAAAAGAATTGGTAGATCTTGTATTCTCTCGTTTTTCAGTATCAGACATATTCGCAAATAATGCCCTGAACTATCGCAATCAGCAGTATCTATAGTATTTTATTTTTATTTATGTTTAAAGAAAATGTGATAATTTTGTTAATTTCGTGTGAATTTTCGGCAACAAACAACTACATAACCACAACAAACATTCATTGTTGACATTGACCACAGAACAATAATACTCTACGAGTTATTGACTATATAGGTAACTAGGGCAAAAAATCGGTTTATCAAATTATCAATATTTTTTTGGAAAGTAATCGATATAAACAAACGAAATTTACCGCAATTCAAATTCGTATCAAAAATCAATATATTTTTAAAACTCTCAAACAGCCAAATGTGCATATACTTTGACGAAAACTCATCGCCGATCATCGCCATCTTTCATTCATTTCATCTTCTTTTTACATCTAGAAATTCACTTATTCACTTGACATTGGCAGAATCATGCAAAATGCGCAGATAAACCATTAATAAAAGAAGAAGAAGAAGAATATTTTAACAATGACATTCGCTTATTGGGTAGAAAGTATCGTTATATCAATATATTGATATTGGCTTCACACGGCTTGTGCGTTTAGCTAATGACACGTTAGTATTTTGTGAGTAAAGTTAGGGAAACTTCAGGAAAGAGATAAGGTTAAAGGTTTTCGGGAATTTGAAATAATTAGGATTAGAAGGATAAGATGAAGAATATTATTTTAACATGAGGTAAAGGGATGATATGATGAAATTATATTACAGTTGAAGCACTATGTCCGTGTCTTACTAGATCTGGGCGAACAGTCCGTGTACCGTCTCGTTATGTTTAATATCTGTGTAAAAGTGTAGAACTCACTCTTGACCTTTTTTCTAATCTATTTTATTATGAAGTCTATTGTTTTTGGTTTTGTCTTTTAGCCGACATGTAAGAATTTAAATATATTTTTTCAAGCTTGTGTGAAGATTACAGTTTAGTTATTTTAATTGTATTTCAGTTTAATTAAACAATTTATTATTTATAATAGCGTGTTTTCTATGCCGCCATTAGCCAAGGGCCATTATCAGACTCGCGCTATACAGTTTAATATTGTTAAAAATAATAAATTTTGCTAGAGATTTATATACATTTAGGAACCTTATGGTTGAATGTGTGGTCCCTACTGTGGTGGTGGAGACAACTGGCCAGGGACTAAAGGATAATTGTCTCCCTCCGAGCTAGGTGTAGTTAGCCCGAGGACAGCGGTCCAACTGATGTAGGTTGGACGTTCTATTTATGCTAATAAGTAATTAAACTTATTCTGTGCGATGTAGGTTTCTTTGTTCTAAATGCCTTGTAGGTATTAATTTATGCTGCTTGTATTGGCTATAGCGCTATCTCGTTACTTGCTGTTGAAACTTATTGCAGTTCGTCTAGCTATCGATGGCTGTGACGATGCTAGTCTTCTCGCTATCGATTGTTGTGGCGATGTTAGTGCTTGCAAGTGCCAGGTTGTGACGTCGGGACCGAAGCTGCTGGTGTGCAGGGCTGCCACGCCGGTGAGTTTTGTGTGAACTGAGGTCCGGTCGTGGGCTGCGAGGACCAGGTCGGGATGATGCCGTCGAGTGGTGCCAAGAATCCAGAAAGCGCTGTCAATGCTGCTGTGATGGACCTTGGTGTTGGTTGGCTTGCTGCTGATGTAGCTGTGCTGGTGAGGGATGAGAGGCTGATGATGAAGGTTGAGAGACTGTTGATGAAGAGTGATGACTGCGTTGTGATGCTGAAGGTTGCTGATGTTCTGTCGGGGTCACCACTTTAGGAACCTTAAGGTTGAAGGTGTGGGTCCCTACTGTGGTGATGGAGACAACTGGCCAGGGAGACTAAAGGATAATTGTCTCCCCCCGAGCTAGGTGTTGTTAGCCCGGGGACCGCGGTCCAACCGATGTAGGTTGGACGTTCTATTTATGCTAATAAGTAATGAAACTTATTCTGTGCGATGTAGGTTTCTTTGTTCTAAATGCCTTGTAGTTATTCATTTATGCTGCTTGTATTAGGTACAGCGCCATCTCGTTACTTGCAGTTGAACTTATTGCAGTTCGTCTTGCTATCGATGGCTGTGACGATGCTAGTCTTCTCGCTATCGATTGTTGTGGCGATGTTAGTGCGATGAGTTAGACGTCGCTATGTATCAGTCGCCACATACATATTGGTTATTCGTAGCAAGCAAGGAGAATATGGAAGTTGGGAAAGAAATTTAAATGAATATATACTATTATACTATTTTTATACTATTTTAAAATTAAAGAGCGATCATACATTAATAAGCAAATTTATATGATTCAGTTGAAATAACAGGATAATATGTTTACATTTGAAAGGGAAATTTATCAACAGCATGAAGAGCGCTCAATAAATCAAAGTGTGGCAGCAAGTTAGAACGATGAGTGAGATTGTGCAGGTTTTTATATTTTTGTAAGCTTTTTATTAACAAGGAAAAGTTTTGTGCGACCAATAGCTGTAAGAGTTAATTTTTTCTTCGAGTGTTTGTAGTAGCAAGGGAAAGAGCGAAAAACTAATCTGTCAGGTGACGACATTCAACTTGTAATGCATTGACTCAATTTCATAGCTCCTGCTATTAATCTGAGAACTTCAGATTGGATTTTCTTTAGGCAAGATTGGAAGTGAATCATTATCATACACAATCTGAACGAAGGGAATGATAAGTCTCCAAGAAAATATTACTAAAACGCTTTTTGCTGAATCTGACAACACATCGGGTTACACACAACCTGACGTGCTATTAACTTTACATTTATAAAGTGCTCCCGCGTGACTCCCGCTATAATAATATTTTTATTCAGTGATCTGATCACACAATAAAATATAACTTACAGGGACATTTTTTTAACTATTATATTCCGATGTAAGTTCAGTATAGTATATTTACTAAATATACAGTATATATACTATATTGTTCATAATACTCGCCACTAGATGGCGACTCTAGCAAAAGTTGATTTTTACAGGAAACGACCAAAGACTGTCATTTCCGTTCCTTTTATATAACATATGAAATAACTGAAATTTGAAAATTTCAAATACTTAGATATCAATACAAATATGAAAAAGTATAAATAGAATATGAGCTGTTTATTGGGTTTTGAAAACTAATTTACTTTTAAAAATCAAAGAAAGTCGGAAGGGTTGTCATGGAGAAATTAAGAAAGTGCTGTAGTGACATCTAGTTTGATTTCGCGAAAAATTATGCTTTACAGTAATGAAAACAGATTTATACATTTATTTAAGAAGTGGCTGTATAGATTAAATCCCTTTAGTGTTTGACTAAAAAAAAATTTAAAAAATATAATGTCAACCCGTTTTTTCAAAATCGTTTGGAATTGTGAAATTGTGCCAAAAAATATACGGATTCCCCGTTAGATGAGAAAATTATAGTGTTTAAATATTTATTTTTATCAATAAAATGTCCAAAAGTGGCACCTCAAACGTAAAAGACTTACTTTATTATGTATGTTTTAAAATTATATACTTTTGTTTCATCTACCCTTTATTAACAAGGGATCAATAAAGTAAATATTTCTTTTGCAGTCAGAGTCCTATGATGAGGATGTTGATGAAGATATTTGGGATGACAGAAAGCTGAATGATGCATACGATAAAGCTTTAAGAATAGCGAACGCAGAGGTGGCAAAAAGAGTTGCGATGTCTACAAATACTCAACACAAAAACAAAGAAGGTATTTATGAAACAGATTAAATTAAACTAAACCTCTTTTTTGTTTTTTACTTCCTTATTCTAACACTTCAATATTTGTGATCTGGACCTCTATGTAGCATTTTGAATGCAAAATTTATTAAATATCATTTCCATACAACAAGAAAAAAATACATACGTAATTTGTGTCTTGTTAGAAATAACGTATTATAAAATTAAAGTTACCTGATTTCGGGGTAAATAATAATGTTTAACGATGGTAATATTTGGCTGAGGTTTTGTGTTCTAAGCAATTACTTAAATTTAATTTTTAAATTACTGAAAATGTAAGTTTTCTCCAATACTTATATATGAAATGTGATTCCATCCTGCTTTTTATTTTTTGAGGATTGGTTTTTACAATCTTTTACTACACAATTCGAGAATAAGTAAAAAATTTTTTTTTTTTTATAATGAAACATTCCGCACACTGTCTTTAGTTAGACTGATAAGGAAGGCGTCGTTTCGTTATGTATGTGCGCGTGAAACTGTGTACGAATACGCCGAGGCGTAGTTTTGTCAGCTTCACTTTTCTGTTAGGCAAAACTCCGTCTATACTTTTTATTTGGTCTGAGATCTCCAATAGAATTGAAACAAAAAGTGGATATGCTAACAATTGTTTCAGAGGTTGTTGATATAGATATGTATATTAATATTTTTTATTTCATTTCTCATTCTTCACAAATACTCTAAAAAAATTTTGTAACTATATTATAATTCAATTATCTATAACAACATACTTTTGATATTAAAATACTAAATTTATTGATTATAGGTAATAATGATACAAAAAAAGAAAAAACTTTCAACAAAACAAATCCTAAAAACAGTAAAAAGCATACAAATAGTCAATGGAAAGCTGGCATGCCTTGTCGTGCAGTGTATGAAGTTGATGGGCGAGAATATGAAGCTTTTGTACTTAGAATCATAAATGAGAATGAGTGCATAGTGAGATTTTTAGGTAAGAATGTTTCTATAATCCAAATATGGGAGTATATAATAAAACCATCTATATAATTGAAGATTATTAGCAAATCTACTAAGAAACTCACAAGCATAAAAACTACTTCCATAATTACCAGGGCTAAGAAAATTTGTTAAAAAATATAATTTAAAAGTTTGTGCTTAGTTTTATTTTAAGTAAATGCATAAATTAAGTCCCAGGTGCATGATGGGATTTGAATCCATAACATTTTGTAATCTAAGCCATTTCAAAAATTCTTCAGTGGCATTAGGCAGTTCAATTAGAGCTAATTGAACCAGGGGTCGGAAACCGGTATATTTTTCGAAACGTTTTCATCTTAAATACCTAAAAAACACTTTGTTTCGGTTTCGTTCGAACAGAACAATATAAAAAACGATTTAGGAAAAAAACAGAATTATATTGTTTTCGGTTAATAAAACGTTTTTAACCATTTATTTTGCGTTTTTTTGCATCGCATACTGTAAATAACGTAATAAAATAGATGTACGCCGCCCTTACAGCCCGCGCGGCACCGTCTTGCGGATTAAACCGGTTTTTTAAAGCGTTCTCATTTCGTTTTCGTTTCGAACGCAATCTTGCCCAAAGAACCATAAGAAACGTTTTAAAAACGTTATTTTGAATAACGTTTCCGAGCCCTGAATTGAACTACCTAATGCCACTGAAGAATTTCTTAATCACTTGTGATTTTTATCTTTAGTAAGCATACTCTTACTGGTCAATATTCTGGCAATTTAGGCAAATAGGTATAATAGGAAGCCAGATCTGAAGTTTATATTAAAGATATATAACAAATACTAGATTATTATTTCCATTTCAGGATATGAAAATTCAGAGATAGTATCAATAAGTACTCTTAAGCCGTCCTTGGGTAAAGAGGAAAGGAATCGACAGATTGAACAAGCCTTGGAAGATAAGACTGATGAGGCATATACCAGCCAGTCACCAAATACAGAAAAAATGGATTGCACAAGTGATAGAGCTCTTAGCCCTGGCAGCACAGGTAATTTATGGTCTCTAAAAGAAATTCCTACCATAGGGAATACAGTAGAAGCTCCTTATTCACTGCTTTCTATTTTACATTTTCACTAATTACAGGTGAAAAAATTGTAACCGAATTTCTGTACTTGTGGCTTAAATATGTTTATTTGCAGATGCAAATGGTAACATAAAGGGATTCAGCATTGTTTATTAACATCATTGTCATCTTTTAAATACTCCAACCATGTCAAGATGGCTTTTATAATGCCTTGTAGCATTCACAAAATACTTTAAAAGGCAATATTTTGAATGCTACAACTACATAGTTATGAATCTTAATTTAATTATAGTAGGTAGTTCTTCAATAAATTGGATTTATTTTAACGTACTGCTTTAATAAAGAACATACCTCCTATAATTCTATACTAAATTATATGTGATGTGTAATCACCAGTGGTCGGCATAGGTAGTGCCATTTGGGTGAATGACCTCAAACGTGGACATCATGGACATTCCCCGGAATTCAAGATATTAAAATCGATATTGTGGTAACTTATTTTATTCATAAATATAAACTCTAATAATTTTATTGTTTTGTGTTTATTCTTTGGTAGATATCGTTTAAAGCGGTTAATTGAAACTGTATGTAAAATTTCTTTTGTCACTAACAATCATTAAACAAGCGAGGACTGATTTTGTGCTATTAAAATATTTATTCTAATATTCTGCTGCCTTAAGCCATCTAACCCACCACGTAATTACGGGTTGTGGGAGGCAACGGAATACCGGGACTTTTCTTTGAAAGTTCTTACTATTTGTGGAGAATTCAGAAATGTTTTTTCATATTTATAATCAAAGTATCCACGTCCGGATATTCAAAACGGACTTTCTCTGCTATTCGATGCAAAGCATGAACTAAATATGTCACATGTTTCGTGTTTGGTATTGAAGTTTTTGAGCGCATTAGACAAAATAAACAAAATTCAATCAAGGTGTCTGCGTATTATTCTAGGGGCTATGAAATCGTCCCCCATTAATGCCCTCTAAATAGAAGCTGCTTTTTAGAAAAACTTAGAACTGGTGTTGGCTTGGATCACAGGCCACAGTGGTATAAAAAGCAATGAGTCGCTGGATTCATGTGCTCGTACAGCAATATCTAGTGGTACTACTAGCTATTCTTAACTACCATGTCAAGATTTTCTTCCTCTTACTCATTTATATCAGTTGTTGTAAAAACACTCGCAGAATACTCGAATTAAAACCGGTAAACATTATTACGACACCCGACCAATAATAACTCGGAAAATGTTTCAAAACAAGTGGTTTCAGTATTGTGTCGCCTTCGACTCGGACAATCTCACGTCCCTGTCCACTTAGCCAAAATTAAAGTTAAGGACAATTCCCTTTGTGAATGACTGGATGAAGGATCAGTCGAACGTGTGTTATTTGAATGCCCCAAACTTCGTTGCTCCTTATATGATTGCCTTCCAAATGATATACCCCGGCGCCTAAATGTCAAAATATCCTTCAGTTGATTAAATCACCTTTGTTAAGCATACTAATTAAATTAATATTAAATAACAAAATTAAATTGTAAAAGCTCAAAAAATTTACCCTGCTTACTAAATCGGTACCCATAGGTGTATTTGTTGTGTAATGTCCTGCATGTCATAAAATGTGTTGTATTTTGTTTCAGAATCGCTAAACTGTCATAGGAAGTAAAATAATTTTTAATAAGCCTTTTCCAAAACTTTTTTTTTCTCATAAATATCTCTACCGTGTAATAGCTTTACACGTGAAATTGGCAGAATTGTGCGAAACGCGCAGATAAGCCATTAATAAAAGAAGAAGTTTTTGGGATACGTCCTGCTGATACATTCGTCACCCCACAAGCTCTCCAAACAATTAATTACAAATTCTGATGCAGTGCGTAAATTAACAACTTCTAACGTTTTAATGCAACTACAAACATGCAACTTTTTGTGGTATCCAAATTTAATTATTTCAACAAAAAGTGCACGATGTAGCGCCCTAAAAAATCGGTTCTTTCATCTAATGAAATCCAAAGCTTTTCATTTCATATTTTTGCGACTTATCTAAGTATTTTTTTCTAAGGCTAGTCTCACTTGGGAGAGTGGGACAATTTGAACAAATATTTCCCAAAAAACTATTTGAAAGACGGATTATCCAAATTATTCTATGGAATATTACATAATATAAGGAAATTAATAAGGTCAATATTAAAATCATTCGTAGTCTTCTTACATGTTGGCATTATTGTCAACATAAGCGAAAATAATAGAATCAGTAATGTCAAAAACTAATAAATTATTTTGTAAAGTTTAATAGTGGTATAGAAATATATGACCAGAATGATGCAATCAGTAAAAAATAAGGAATATGAGCAAAGCGTACAATGGAGTAAATTATAAAATTCTACTCGATAAACTTTGAGGGGACACGCATTTGAATGGTTTCGATCTTACCTTCAGAACAGATCATAATGCGTAGAAATACAATATACTACTTTGATACCTAGATCGAAAATTCTAGATCTGACATTGTGCCCATAACCGGTTGTATTCCCCAAGGAAGTGTACTAGGATGCGTTTTGTTTTTGGTCTATATAAATGATCTTTCCCCAACAAAATCATTAGACTATGTTCTCTTTGCAGATAATGTCTCCGTCATCATATCTTGTGAAAATACGAACTCTTTAGGAAAGACTTAGATAAAGTATAACATTCTGTTGCAGAATGGCTTGATCATAATAACTTGCGATTAAATTAAAAAAAAAAAACTAAATTAATTCATTTCAAATCCGACCAAAAACCATCCTTAGAGATTGATTATCAATATAATTTAAAAAATTTAGAACCTGTGGATTCGGTCACTTTGCTAGTAATATAGATCTATAGAAATATTAATTGAAAACCTCATATCCAAATGTTATCTAAAAAGTTATCATGTCTCTAATCAAGAAACAGCCCTCTCCACTTATTATTCTTTTGTCTATTCACGTCTAAACTTTGGAATAATTCTTTGGGGATATAGCCCACATACCCTAGAAATTACAAATATAAACCAAATGGAGTCATGTAAACCTTATTTTAAAAGTCTGAAAATCCTTAATATGTCTGAAGCCTGAAATTAATAAATGAGTAAATACTATATCACTTCAACTCTGTTTAATCGAATCATATAGTGTCGATATATTTCATCCTATATACCAAATAATGGTAAAAAATTAAACGCATTTTATGCTTGTTTATTAAATACGACACATTGTCAATAAATAGTAAAGGCGTATTTCACGACTGATTTAAAACAATGTTTGTAGAGGCACTAGTAGGTTGTACAGCCTATAGGAATTGAATTGTTTTTATAAAACAGCTGTTGTCTTATTGCTAACAAGGTAAGTATTTATAATAAAATAATTATGACATTTTTAGTGTTCGGATTTGTTAATTTATCATAATGCATTATTTGATTGAAAGTGATTTTAAAAATCCCGGGACTTTGAGATGCGAGGGTATGTCCACGTTAATCTAGCATCGTCAAATCCCGTGAAATAGCACTACCTACGTCGACCACTGGTAATCACAAAGGTATTGATATAACTATTATCTAAAAACATTTTGAAAAGCCAATTATTAATACTAACACAAGAACACTAAATGAGTTGCATGAGGCCAGTGCAAGGTATTATGAAGATCCTCGGGAAAATAATTTTTAATATAATTAAACATAGTTTACAAATGCTATTTCAGAGAAATCATTCAGCAAAAATAATAAGTCTTCAAAAAAGAAGAAGAAACAGACTTCCAGAACGCTAAATGGTTTTGATCTGCCAGGAATGCCATTCACCATGCCTAATATATCCGCACTACGAAACGTAAGTATTTTTTTTTTATTTACCATAATACTAATTTTTACATTACTAATTTAAGATGATTAAGAAATTAGTCAAACAGTAAATAAGTTCTTAAGTATGATTCCAATACTGGTTAAGTAACTAGCAATCTCTCAAGTTTGGTTAGTTAGAGTATTGATTTTTAATTTCGATATTATCCTAATATTTTACGCTTTAATTTCTTGGTTTCTATAGTCATCTCTAGATCTGCAGGTGACACCTGTATGTAAATATGAATAACACATTAAATAATTGCATAATAGACTATTCGTAAATGAATACCTATGTATGAGATTCGTCAGGCCTGTTAGGTCCTGGGTAGCTCAGTGGTTAGAGCAGTCGCCCGGATTGCGAAACGTGGTGGGTTCGAGTCCCATTTCAGAGTGTCAGGGACAAAGTAGATTTTCTAGAGTAAATTAATTTGCATAACAATTGGGGTGTAGACAGTAAACGAAAATAAATACATATTATTTATGTAGTGTTTAATATACTCTTACCGATAATCATTCAGTTCCAGTCAGTGCAAGATAGGTACT
Source organism: Diatraea saccharalis (assembly GCA_918026875.4). Taxonomy (NCBI): domain Eukaryota; kingdom Metazoa; phylum Arthropoda; class Insecta; order Lepidoptera; family Crambidae; genus Diatraea; species Diatraea saccharalis. Next base: position 2,856,316 of record OU893334.1, read on the forward strand.
ATTGTTTGCAGAAACTTCGCATTGTTTCGTGTTTGTGCATTTTTGTTTACAGTATTTAATAAGTAGGTTAGGTTAGGTGATGATGATGATGATGATGATGATGATGATGATGAACAAGCCCTGTCAGAATAACAGCGTTGACGCGACACACATGTGTGTCACAACACAAGCTGAGGCAGGGTCCTGATTGACCTCTGTAATTTTTATTATTGTATTGTTTGTTAATAGTTTTATATTTCTATGAATTATATTTTGTTGTGTATGTGATTGAGGTCAATAAATGTTTCTTCTTCTTCTTCTTAATCACACTTTTATGCTTATTATATTTATAATATTACTTAAATGAATTATAAAAAAATAGTAATAATTTATACTCGTCACGTGATCGCAAACTGCGCGGGTCATCACGCCCCTCTTACTCATATCAGAACTCGCAGAATTCAACCTTATGCATACATAGAACGATATTAGTTTCAGAGGGCGGTGACGTCATAGCGATGCCATGACAGAAGTGGCTATTGCGCGGGAAATTTTGAAAATTATATTTATTTCTAGATTTTAATTATACTTTTTTTTAATATATTTCATGTATGTATAATAAAAAAGTTGTCGACACCCCTTTTCACGGACAATTTCACTCGTTTTCTATATGAATAGAGCGTTGGTCGGCTAGTTAGTAGATGGTTGTGTGTAGTTGGGTTGTATGGAGATGCCGCTGCCGCCGCCGCCGATGCTGGGCGGCGCGGGCGCGGCGGGGGCGGGGGCGGGCGCGGGGGAGGGGGAGGAGCAGGCGCTGTCCTCCATGTTGCTGAGCTGGTACATGAGCGGGTACTACACCGGACTGTACCAGGGCCTCAAGAGGTATACGCATACATATTAATGTTTTTAATTTTTATGGTTCCGCACACAAACGGTAAAAACACGACCCTATTAATGAGACTCCGCTGTATCTCATCTCATGAACCGTTATATTTTCACAGATACCGTAAACCGGGGTTACTTTGATCATTTTTTAAGTTTAGATGCCTGTATTTTAAAAAATTATTGACATTTTTTAAATAAAAAAATATCAAATTATAGGTTTTTATAGTTCTTCCGATAACCGCAAAAAAAGTAAAATAATATTGATACTTTTAGAGAAAAAAAATAAAAACATCGTGATCAAAGTTAAAATGGATTTGGGGTTACTTTATTACCCCATGTTTTTATGATGAATTTGGAAAATAACCCCCATTACTATTATAAAGAAAAAAACAAAAATATAATCGGTTCACAGGAAAACAATATATTGCAATTTTTATTCCTTGGGGTAACCTTGATCGAATAAAACTACGTAAAAATAATATAATCAGTCTTTATTTTAATCAAATATTACCTAATATATGATCACACTCAGTCTTTCTTTTATTAAATGACAAAAACAAACAAACTCTTTAAAAAAAGATATATCAAAATAGCCACAGAGGCTTTAAAAAAATGTTAGTTCAAGGGAGTTCCAAGATATGGACATCGAAGTTGAACTGGACGCATTCAACGTTATCTTCCCCAGCAATTGTTTTAGGCCTTGGCAAATAGCTTAGAATATCAGTCTCGTCAAAACAGAGAAGAAGACAGACGTCGCTCATGTTTGTCTCGTCATAGTTATATATATAAGACGCTGGTAAATCTTTAACTACGGTAGTAAGATTGTCGAAATAGGCATTTACACTTTCATGGGAAACATTTGCCCTAGCTTTTTTAATATTGGATGAGACCCTTTGAGAATATTCATCTCTATGGCGTCGTAGAAGAGAATACGCCCACTCAATTCCGGGTAGATTATTAGTAAATTTTGGGACCACTCGTCCTTGTCCGTGGAGAAAAGCTTTTGCGAAGAACCTTAAATCTATAATAGTCAGAGGATAACCCCAGTCTGAACACTTCGCGGCTGATTGCAGTATAGCTTTTTCTTCAGATTCTGAGAAAACCGTCTGAGCGCGAGGTTTTTTTACATGCATCCCTTTCAATTTATTATATAGCGTTCCATATGCTATGTTATATAGTTCAGATGCCCCTCTAATCGAAAGTTTACCGTCCACGATTTGAGTCAATGCCTCTTCTAACTTGTGAGTAATTTCGGTACTAACGAGAGCCCAGTTTGTTTTTGTATACTCGTGGCATTATTCTGAAAAAGAAATTAAAAAAAAAAAACATAAAACAAAGCCTTGAAGCAAATTTTGCTGCAAGCGGTTGGGTTGACTTTGATCAGTTGATCAATCTTACACTATGCACATTATCAATGACACCCCGCATAAAATAAAGCGTCGCCATAATGCAACCTTTAAGGTTAGAACAATAAAATATTTTGTTATGGGTTAACGAATGCACAATACTTAATGAATTTTATCCAAAAAAATTATGATACCAACACACGCTACAATGCACATAAAGTTTTGCAACACATTTTTTTCCAAATAAATAGATAATAACGGAAAACATACCTTTTTTTTACATAAACGCAGTGATATCGCCAACGCCGCCGGAGAAATGAATTTGACAGTTCACTCAGTATTACCATGCAAAAAAAAATCTGACAATAGTAGTTCTGTTTTACGCAATTTGAATTTTTATGTGAAAAGGAAGTTTTGATCAAAGTAATCCCGCGATTCAAAGTAACCCCAGTTTACGGTAATGTATTTCTGTTGCCGCAATAATACCAACAACTTATTAGTAAAAACTTAATAGTCCTGATTAAATTAGTAAAAAAACATACATGCATACATAGACTCATATATACATTACCCTCCTTTGCATTTCGCAGTGGGGTAAAAAGGAGAATGCCCATTTTATAAGGGCACAATGACCCACTTGTATATGTTTTATGCCTTTCAAATTTTAAAGACCTATAATAGTTTAGATGTCGGTATATTAGGTACATTTAAATTCGTATATGACATACATATTTTCAAATATTATTTATATGAAAATCGACTAGATAACATATATATTTCGAGATTATTTCGTCAATGTAAACTCACAATACTCTATAAATCACCAGGAGGCTGCCGAGTTGAATTCTTGGTATGAATTATCTAGTCTATATTATTTCCATTGTGCTTGAGGATTTTTACAAGTACTTTTCTAAGAATTATAAAATGTCATATTCGTTACTTGGATTTGCTTGACTAAACTATTCTAATTATAATAAAAATAAAACAGTTGTTTTGTTCAAGTTTACATGAAGCGGTATTAATACCTATTTTATTTCCTCGTAAATGTAAAATTTTCTAGTTCTGAAATGATGGTATGCCAATTATTTTAATAATTCGCTCCTTGATTGTTTTGGAATAGTATTTTTTAAAACTTTCATACGATCATATTAAACCACTATCAGATTTATTTTTCTCTTAAAATTGTATATAAAGGAAAAACATATTTTTATTCGTTTAACTAAATTACCCCCTGTAAACAATCAGTCACGTTACATTTGCATCAGGTACGTCACATTCAATAAACATGAGTACTTCTTGCTGCCGCTACAAAAGAGTTTAAATTTAATTTAGCAAAAATAAAACGTACAATTTTATTTGAAACAAACAATACTACATGTAAACGCCATTTTTCTTTCATTTCAGATCAAAAGATAATCGCAGTAACATCTGACAAGGCAATAAAGGAAACAACCAGGTTACTTGTTATAAATACGGTTTATTACAATATCTTATAAAATTAATTACAAATAAAAATAGACATGCCGTTATCTATTCAGGGAGTAATAGAAATAAATAAAATTAGGCCTCGTTGATTCCTGTTTAAACTATGTACAAAATATACATTTCAATGTTTTTTTATAACAATTGCTTATTTTCAATGTGCATGGTGTCAATAAGACCTGCACTGTTTATTGGTGGGTTAAATTATTTAAGTAATCACGTTAAAGTACGGATGGCAGTGATATTGTCTTAATAGTGAAAAAAGCATGTTGCTTTAAACTAACTGGCAATGTGATGAGCCTCGCGAATATCTATACAAGTTTGTTTTGCTTTTACTTATAACTTCACAGTATTGGTGCTGAATATCAAAAGGCATTGTTGTTTATTAAATTGTTCTAACAATTCAGCGTAAAAACAATGAATAAAAATTGTAAAACTACTTTTTATTAAATGAAAATTGAACATATTTTTGTTTTTTTTTTTAGTATAATGCATAAATTACACTGATAGCTAGTTACTCTTTAGTTTCTTATGAATAATTTCTACAGAAGTAAGATGCTTCTTTATTCCGAAGAAAGAAAGTTTCTTTTTAGATTATTTTTTATTGCAAGAGTGGTCCTCTAAGTGTAATATAATCCAAAATCTATCCATCTGATTTTATAGTAGTTTCAGTATTATTATTACCGTTTTGTTTTATATATTATCAACTATCTTTCAAAATTATTAAAACAAGACAACAATTATTATTCTCTAACAGCGTTATTAATAAACGAGGTTTAGCATTAGAGACAATGTACGCTGAGACTGTACTTAGTATTAGTCAAAATTCATATCATTAAACAGAGACTTAGCAAAGGTTACCCTCCAATCCGCATTGGGCCAGCGTGGAGGGTCATGGCCCATCCTCCTTAACCATCCATAAGGAAGGCCTGAGCCCCTGCAGTGGGGACGTAAAAGGGCTGGTGATGTAGCAAAGGTTAACCTAGTACGAGGTTCTTCAGGAGAATTTTTTTCTCCTATAAGAAAGTAGGTTTGCTTATTCTCTGTATAATATTGCAATTTTAGCGTAAATTTACTCTGACGCTGAACCTTGTTTATAAATAGCACTGTATTAGTGTTATTAATAAACAAATTTAATTCTCGGAATAAATTTACACAAAGATCGTGAGTGCAACTTAACGTAAAAAATAATATGAATTTGGACTAATACTAAAATTGCAATTTTAGCGTGAATTTACTCTGACGCTAAACCTTATTTATTTACTGTATCAGTGTTATTAATAAACATAGTTAATTCTCGGAATAAATTTACACTAAGATCAGGAGTGCAACCTTAGCGTAAAAAAATCAAACTTTAAGCTAATACGAAGGTAATATTTAATCTGAGAAGGTAATAGATTTGTATAATCTCTGTTTAATAATATGAATTATAGCCTAAGTACAATATAAGTTAACTGCGACGTTAAACCTTATTTATTAATAACACTAATCAGCTGCAATACTCAGAGATAATATCAAGAACATAGATCTATGACTAAGTTCCCATTACAATAATCATTAATAATGGCAGACAATCATTTAAATGACCGGAATCTAAAAATATATACAACTAACGTATTATACAAAATGTAAGAGATTACATTTATTTCGTTAACTTGCAATGATCAAGATACACTGTGCCATACTCAAAGGTGCCGATTAAAAATAAATCTAATGTTGATAGAAAATCTTTCAAAAGTAAACTTTATTTTTATCGTCTAGTACTACTAGTTTTTCTTAAACACAAGGTTAATCGACATTTCTTGATTCCGATAGTTTGTAAGTAGTTTTGTCGTCCATAAACATATTTAGAACTCCTCACCTAACTCATATATGCCAGTTATTTGACTATAAACTCATATTTATCATTAATATTATTACAATCTATTAATGTTAGGTATTATAGACTTTAATACAAGAGCAAAAGGTTGAAATAATAAATTTTATTAAAATTCAAATAGATTCCATTATTATTTGTTATTCCTAGTAACAAAAACACTTAAAATAACAAATCAATTAAAACATTTAGGGTTCATAGAAAAAATACTTTTTGAACTTGGACCCTTTTAGGTAAAATATTATTATATGCCAGGACTTCGTGGGGTGGATTAGTTAAGTATACTGAACATTTACTATGGAAACAACATTGAATTTACGAAAAAATAATCAGCTGTTTCATACCAAATCGTAATACCAACAATCGTTGACAGAATGAGACAGCTGTTTATTTTTTCGCGAATTCAGGGTTGCTCCCTTCAGTATACTTAACTTATCCACTCCACGAAGTCCTGGCATATAATAATATTACACCTATTTTTTTTTTCATACAAACGTTTTGTATCAAAAAGTAGTGTTTATGATTAAACTTGTAGCGATAATCGAATATCTTTATCAGAAAATTGATAATTCATTGACATAGTCTGAGAATTAAACTGTGAGGTAATGGGGTTTATATGAATCAGTCATCTCAAGCTTTTAGTAGGCTCGTTTACGTAAATTAGCTAAAATTCGGTCTAATTTTGTTAAAAATTATAGTTACTGAGAGCGACAATAGTGTTGTTGCGAAACGATAGTTTTTATGTCGATAGGTTGCTGATCTTCTAAATCTGTAGGTAGGCAGGCAATATAAGATTCTTAAGGCCACATTATAATCACGACACTATAGCCATCATCACAACAGCACTGCGGCTTTACACCTTAACTTCATCGCTTTCATTATAGCTTCGTTTTCGTACAAACTATGAAAGTTTCATTTATTTCACGTGTAGGTACTGTAGTCGTCTATAAGGAACAAAACAATTTTGAATGAATGATATTATAGATTTGACAGTTTGGATACGAAATATGCAATAGGTACCAGTGTTGCCGTTCGATAGTCCACTATTGATATTCTAACGATGTAGATGCAAAAGCAGTATCGATAACTATCGATAATGTCGATAGTATCGATACTATTACTAGTTATCGATACTATTAGGTACTAGTGCATAAAAACGTTATTATCAATATTTCGATAGTATTAATTGAAACACTAGTAAGAGCTGATATTGGTAATACTAATTACCTATCGATATAATTGAATCTAAATATCGTCTATGATACAGATATTTTTGAAGATCAACAATTGGTGATTCTGCAACACAAATAAGAGCTGTCACTCACCGGGTAACTGCTCTTGTTGATCTATCAAAATGAAGCTTTAGTTGATCTTTCAGCATACTAATCAGGATTGGATAGATCAAAATACTTTTTGATCTACTGACAGATCATTCAGATATTCATTTTGACTTGAGACGCGCTAGAGTCACAAGTCACTAGTATCGTAAGGTGTGGGTCACACGAGCGTGCTGAGCTCGTGCGTGTCGTGGCTGAGGTCCACGGTGGCGGGGGGCACGCCGGGGGTCACCGCCCCCTCGCCCGGCGGGGTGCTGGTGGGCGGTCTGCGGAACAAATGTGTCACATTAGTTTAAGGAATTCTGCACATAGTTCATTATAGAACCTGATTATCTCTCTCGTTATAACTAAAGCCATAAATATAAAAATGTTTTATAAATTTTATCACTGAATATGTTGATATTCTTTTAATCAAACCTTTTAGTTTATTTATGTTTGCAAAATAACTTGTCTTAGCTCGAATATTTTTTCTAATTTTTTTTTTTAGTAAATAAAACTTTATATAGATAATTCGGAAATGTACAACGACCGACACTATTAAATGAAAAAGACAACGAGGAAGTAGTAAAAAAAACATTAGTTCCCGAAATCAAACTAGATGTCGCTACAGTACTTTCCTGATTTCAATCCATGACAACCCTTCCAGTTTTCTTTCATGTATAAATTTTCATGGAACATTTTTTCATTTCTGAGACTGTGCGTCCTATTTTGTTAATATCTCTGTGGGTATGCACTTATATATGACCGAGATGCATATTCGGCTTCGGAGTTATCCTATGTCGGGTGACCATAACCACAACCTTTTTTATTCCGGATCCGCGCCTGATTCAATATGGCGTAAGTTATAACGAGTATATATTCTAATAGTTGTAATGAAATTTTACTGCTATTGAATCCAGCGTGTAAAGTATTTACATTGGTATCTATAATTTCTTCATCAGAAAGTAATTCTATGTCTTTTATGATTTGAAGGAGATTATTTGTAAACATGAAATCCAAACGAAACATAACTACTTTTGCATTTGCCTGTAGTCAAAAGATTACATCTTTATAAACCATAGATAAATTTTACCTTATAATATACGGTCCTCCTGGCTGCAACAGCGTAATGGGATGCGTGTACGGCGCTCCAGCCATGCTGTGGAAGCTCAGATTCCCCACTCCCGTATTATTCAAATGTCCGTTTAACAGGACACCGTTCGATGTGTTCAGATTCGTTGTCCCGCTCGTTGTGTTCAATTCTTGCTTTCTGAGCGCTTTAACTAGATTCGTTTTCTCTTTCTGCCACACAAACACGTTGTGGACCATTGCACAGCCGCAGAATATTATGCCTACTCCAATAAATATTGAAGTGACTATTGCGGGTGTCGAGTGGAACTGTATAAAAGTGTAGAGTATTATTCCTGAAATTGAGGAAATACGATACATAAAGATTTGTTTGTCTCAAAACATCTATAACTTTTCATGAATGCAAGGATTTCTTTTTTATCAGATAACCACCGGTATTTCCGAAAAAGAAAGAAGAGTTTATGTCACCGCTTCCAGTATATGCATGAAATTTTGTCAAAAATGTGCAAGAGCCGTCTAAAGCTTGATATTTCGTTGATATCTGTATGTTGAAATATTAAGGGTATATATACATTACTCTGCTGAAATATCTGGTGATGGCATACCGCCGACCAGAGAGGTAAGTTGAGTTTTACGCTAACGCGTTCACTAGTGAGCGCGTTAAGAATTTGTAAGTGTAACTTTTACCACTCAGGTACCTAATGGTAGGTACTGACCGGGTACGCGTTCACGTGTAATTTTTTTTAATTATTAGCTATGCAGACACTTACCCGCTGCGTGCATTTTACCCATATGGCGCCAGTTCTTATAGTTATGAAATCCGATTTTTACAATAATACAAAAACTAAGTTACAACCTCTCTATAAATATTGGGTATATTAAATACATTATAATACTGACCTGTTAAGAATACAGGTATGGATATGAAGAACCCTCCTACAGCACAAACTCTCGTTATCGCTGACTTTTGAAGGTATTTATTAGATCTGAAATGTAAAAAATAAAACAAATTATACCATCTATACACATCTACACCTACTTAATATAAAAATATTATACTATCTTAACCGTGAGTATAGGGCCATTCAATTGTATGGCGAGCGATATTTTATCTTACGATATAATATTATAGCATCTTCACCGTCTGTTATGAGCTTTAAAGTTGAACTTTACGATTTATAGAATGAAATAGTGTTTGTTCTTGGATTTATTATAGTTTTTATAATATTCATTCCCAAACTACATAATGCCCTATTTCCTACTAGGTTTTGTTTGATTAATTTTTAACTGACGAATAACGATATAGCATTTCTATCCTAAAAAAACTTTGTTACGCAAAACTTGCGTCAGTCTTTGTCATATTGTGAATACGGAGGCTTCTTCTATCCTGATTTCCACATACAAGTGCAGGCGACAAATTAAATTAGCGGTTAACGTTACCTACTCATAAGTAGCTTCGCGATAACTTATCTATGACAATATTGTGAATATGCTTACATAACATTTACACGTGTCTGCTTATACCATGAAAAAAAACACTACCTACCTCTACTATACACACATACATTATTTATGATAATTGAAATATAAATAACTAGTCGTTTTGCCTTCCATTTGGATTACCTACTTTAAATTCTCCTGAGCTCATAATAACGCTAATGTTAGCGTAATAATGGCGCATCAATGGCGCTTCAATTTAAATCCTTTTTGACAAACTTCCTGTCACTAGATCACAAAAATCGCAAACATACTACATGCATACATATTGCACTAATAATACCTATTAAATCTCAGATAGTGAGTAGGTAAGATGCAAGTAGGTAATTGAGATGAGTGTGTTACGTTTACATTAGGTATCAGATATGAGCTCTTTAGCCCTTTAGAATATTACAAACCATTTCGCGATTTATAACCGATATCTTAGTAGTTACTTAACAGTGTACCACACCAACCAGACTCTAGGTAAAATAGAAAATTTTATATATTGGCCTAACTGGGAATGAGACCTAAAAGACGGCGACACTTTGAAACCGGCGTGCGAACCGCTCGGTCACGGAAGTTTAATTTCGAACTTTCGTTTAGTCTTGTGTTTGGAAGCAAAATACTTTTTAAGCTTTCCGCCAGCAACTTCGCTCTTTATTTCATCCCTTAGTGGTTGATTTTCTAAAAAGCCTTTTTTAGCTCTCACTCTCTCCCAAACCTCTGTACCAAATTTTTAGGTGCAGTAATTTCGGCTGTGAATTGATACATAGTATAAGTCAGTCAGGCAGGTATGCATTTTATTTATGTAAGATTTCAGTAGAGTCGGTACCTAAATATTTTTTTTTACATTTCCTATTTAGGAAATAATGTTGCCATCACTTCTTATCGTAATAGCGAAGTGTCATAGTCCAAAGGTTGAGGAATTCACTAGAAATTATTTGATAGTTGGATTATATCGATATGTGAAATAACTCGATGTCGAGTCGCTCGGTCGACCTAACGGGCCCGCGCACCTGTTCATCAAGTATGTTGCGACCAAATATTCCATTTATCTGTGGAAATACTCTAATGCTATGATGAAAATTTGATTATTTTAAAATTCTATACTGTCAATTTGTTTTTTCGACTATCATAATTATGGTTACATTTCTTTTTGTAGAAACTTGACCTGCTACCTGACTGTACTTAAGTATGTTCCTCAATTTATTTTGGTTATATCAAAAGAAACAGATAAAAAAGACAATAAGTAAATAACGCTTATAAAATGTATTTAATTTTGTTTTATCTTTACAGAACTCACTGCTCTATATTAAATATTAAAAACATTAGCTAACAAAAAATTTTGACATGCGTTTAAAAAGGGGACTCATTAAGATCATCCTTACAATATTTCAAGAGAAGAGTAGTTACAATAATACCTGTATTATATATGTAAAAAAAGACACTTTTACAAAAAAGACTTTTTTTCCGTAATATGAAAGGAAGTTAAGTGAAGTTCCTAAAAATAGCTTCTAACTTATCAAATTTCAATTTACATCGGGAGGATCGTGATGCATATGCCATCACCAATAGCACTGTTACAAATAGGTAAGTACAGACTACAAAAAGTACTGTTTAATTTAATGTTTAATGTTATAGAAAATTAAATAATTAAAACTATAAACCGGGTCTATCCTAAACAATTCAGAACATATAAATACCCCATAGACAGCTTCACTAATCTTGTTATTATTCTTTCAAAAGTGTTTTGAGCATTCGAATGAAAGGTCGTGATGGTTTTTAAACCCAGTCTGAGGGCGAATTTTTCAACACTATATGCATGCAACAAAAACCGATTTAAAAATAATCGAATAATGTAGTAGTATTTTCAATGTACAACCAAAAAGACATTTACAGAAGTTTTTACATTATTTGCAAGCTGCACTGTAATTTTAAAATAAACAAGGGCGTTACTCTAATTCACAATAATCAGAATATGTTTCTTCGTTTTATAACCACCGAAATCTAATAAAATTTTCATTCGTGCGCCTTTTGAATAGGTATTACCGATAAATTATAACTTTCGGTTTTTAACATCTTTCTGTTTTCACCCTTGAGTGGGTGACCCTCGATATCGGAAATGTCTGTTTACTAACGGTTGCTAACCGCAGTGACAGTTGCACTGGTAACAGTTTTGCCGCGCGACAAAGATCCAGCAACTGGACGTTCCGCATCAGCGCACCAAGACTTGTTTGATATTAAACAACCCTACGTAACTGACGTTTTGTATTATACATCGCGATAGTTTAAAAGTGAATATAATACTAATAATAAAAAAAGGAAACATTTGATTGTTTGTTTGCAATGAATAGACTCCGAAACTACTAACTACAGGTACCAGTAAAGGGATGAAAATAGGAGTGGAAATTTCTATAAGGAATCAAAACGTTACCATAGTAACCATTGCTTACTATTCAATTTGTCTTTGTAATTATATCCGTATCATGATAAGAATCGATATCCAAATAAACAGTTCCCTAGGGACTACGCCGGCGAATCCGCTGACGGAAAGCTAGTTAGATAAAAAACTTAACACGTTAGCCTGATCTCGAAATTAAAAGCGAAAGCACTTATACGGGTGCCACGATGCGACTGAGCATTGCGTATTTTTAAGGATGTGAAGTCACTTTTCATTATAATAGGTTTTCGAAATAAGAACAGATATTATTTCCATAATATGTATTTAATCACCATTTTCTATTACAGTTTTGACCTGTTTGTTCGTTGGGGGTACTCTTTAGAAATACTGATACGGTCGTGATTTTCTTTCACCTAAAAAAACTTACATTATACGCGGACGATATAGGGTACAATTTACAATGGCAAAGTCGCAGGAAAATAGTTGATTTTTAATATATCTTGTGGGCAAAGAATATGTGGGGGCGAAAAGAACCGATCATGACCCAAACTTTATTACGTTTCCGGTCATATCATCGGTTTGTCATTCGTGTTGTAACGCCAAATTGTTATGCTAATACATTGGGTCTGTAGGCCAATCAGATCACTGCCATGTAGGAAGGTTCAATAACTCGCCACACTGGTTTAGATCTGCTCGTGCATGCCCCAAATCAAGTAGATTTCAAGGTTTCCAAAGAGTATATTTTAAGTTTATAATGTTTTTAATAAAAAATAACATAAGCTTTTTAACTGAAATATTACAAATGCGTTTAGAAATTTTCCATTTCCAACAATAAAGATCACCCATTCTTATCGAGTAGCTATTGATTACTGGAAGAGGCTTTATCTTAGAAATAGTAGATGAAGCTGGTACAAAGTTTACTAGAATGAAAATCTCCTATGGGTAACTAAATCCTAAATTACTGATTTTTATCGCGTACAAATTTAAAAAGTATTACCTACTTACATTATCATGTAGAGCCATTAATTATTTAACAGTTTAGATGAAACATTGTGGTGAGTTGGAGTTTTCAATAATTAAAACTCGCATTGCCGTAGCCGTACTCCGTGACCGGGTTGTTCGCATGCTGGTTTCAAGATATTGCCACCTCTGAGGTCCCAGGTTCGATTTCCGCTCGGGTCAATGTAGATAATGAACTTTTCTATATCGTCTCGGGTCTGGGCGACCTTCGTTGTCTCAGATAGTCTATAATCCATCTTGGAAACTTAGCAATGTGTCGTTTAATATTTATTTAAATTTTTTATAGTTACTTAGATTGAAGGTGTAAACGTCGAGAAAGCTCTAACTAAGCATCAGTATTCTAGTATTTATAATACAAATGTGACTTGAATAGAAAATTTAATCAAGATCACTGTGTTTTATCGTAAACCGATCACTGGCAGAGACTTCATCTTGGACGATATAACACGTAGTTAAAACGCTACGAATATTATAAATTTTCCATTGCAGAAATAAGATTAGACATATAGATCAGTGATATAGATCGCTCATCTTTATAGAGTACTAATCACTTGTCTTACTATTTTGTATCTAACGCCGCTTTTAGTCAAAACTGGTTCAGTTCTTTTGATGGCGTTACCACCCACGGAGACTAGTTCGTTGGTGTTATTAATTCAAAAAATTCGTATATTTATTATTAGAATATTTGCGAGTTATTTCGTATGTAACAATCAAATATTTCATATTTAATCAATTAAATAATCATTTCTACTCTAAAATCACCATTAAAGAAACATAACATTATTATGATTAGTGTGTCTTTCCTATTTTTTTAATTGATGTCAGAACTCTAGATCTATTATATTTTTCTTCGAAGCTAGATTTTCCAAAAACATCGTTAAAATAATATAAATATACCTATTATTAAGTAAAAATAAAAACTGACTTCTAAAAGTTTAATAACAATAAAAAATAATTCAATAAGCATCTATTGAAATCATGCATTCCCACCTTACTACAACCGAAATTTATTGATTTATTTTTTCTTTTCTTTAGCCTTTTCTGATTTTTTTATAGTATACCATTATATTTTTTCTTAAAAAATTTAAAAGTCTTTATCTTAAAAACTACTGTGTCGATTGATTTGACGTTTGCAATGTTCCCAGAGTTGAAAAACATTTAATGAATGGTGGAAAAATAATAAAGAATGGTTGGAATCCGATTTTTCATTTTTGAGACATATGCGGAAAAACGTACAGACATACCCAGGTTCCGGCTTTATTCTGAATTTCTACGCATAATTGGCGTTAAATAAAGAAAAATGATAAGCAAACAAATATAAGATTAGGTTATCTGTATCACAGGTCGTGTTACCTTCCGAAGCACGCCGCCGTCATATCTACGAAAGCTTCACAGTCACAGCTGACTGGACCGGTTGCTCTCAACACAAATACCGAATAACAGGTACGCACAGCAATGCAATCGTGAACATTCCTCTCTTTCGGCCGTGAGATTTTATCCCCTTTGCCTGTCTGTCGTAGGTTCGTAGACGTGATAATAAAAGTTTTTTGCCGGCGCCTTTTTGAATTAATAATGGAGTTGGCTTTGCAATTTTCTATTGCTAATTCAAAAACAAAATATTTGGTATAGTACTTGGCATATTCGCAACAATAATATAAATGCGTTTCTTTGCATTTTATCTTCAATATTTTAAAAACCTATTATATTAACATCAAATTGTCAAGTTGCATTCGTGATCGACTTTAAACTCCTTAAACTTAAACTAATACTAGACTATACAGATATTAGTTTTCATGTCGATGAAAGAATAAAAATAAACATAGTGCTATTAATAAACGAGGTTAATCGTCGAGTAAATTTGTGCCAAAATTGCAATTTATGCATTTATCCAAATTCATATTATATAGAGAATAAGCAAACCTACTTTCTTCTAGGAGTAAATATTACTCCCGTATAACCTCGTACTAGGTTAACCTTTGCTAAGTTCCTGTTTAATAATATGAATTTTGACTAATAACAAAATATGTTTCGAGCTTTTATTAGAAATATGAAGTACGTATACGAATTTGGTTCCTCTTGACGACAGTTTTGATAGCTTCTATAGATAGTTCGTCTTTATTTGATTTTATATAACGTTTGTTATTGCTATTGCTGTCTGTCTTTGTTTTTTGTGACAATTTCACATAAATTTACCATATCTTTAATTTAATAAAAACTACAGTCCACATATTCAGATGTCAATAAGAGTTCTCATGGTCCAATGCCTCCTCCCTATACGTTTTGATTCGATTCCATCTATGAGGAAAGCCGGAGCTCCAGAAGTAGGGACACTTAAAGGCTGGTGAAAAATGTGATGATGATGATTATGAAAGCCTCTTTCAACATGATATTTTAATAATAATAATGAATTATTGTATTGCATTAGCCTATTTACACAAAAATGCTAAACATACCTACATAAAAAAGATATATTTTTTGATAGGATACTATTGTATTACATGTTTCTATGCTTTGACCAGATTTAGTTAGAAATCTCCATTTTAAAACAATACAATCACTTAACATATAATAATGGCGGCGGCGGGAAAACGTCATGAATCATCATTATTTGCATTCGAAATCTGAAACGTCAAGTGTAGGTAAGTTCTCATTCTTATCGTACAATGCAGTCTTATCTATGGCCTAGAAAAAAAAACAATTGTTATAATGCGTTTATAACTTGCGATTATTCCGCAATTTCTTTTACCTACTTCAAATAACAAAATCAATTTGTTACATTGTCCCACAAATGCATGTCGAGCAAACCCGCCAAAATAATTGAAAAAATGTTAGAAATGGTTTTTGGAAACGCAACATTTAAAAAATCGGGTTAATAACCGTGAACTAACTGCGTAAGCGAGTAGTTGCCATCACTAATTAGGTTTCACGTGGTTTTACCGAAGAAAAGATAAAACACGATAAAAGATTACTCGAGTAACCAACCGATTCAGTAACAATCTATTCGGCTTGACTAATTATCTCAGTATGTCACTTTTACAACGGAACTAAACTTTTAATTCGCTTTTCGAAATTGACCCATTTAACGCTCACTTTGAGTTAATTTGTTTAAAATATACTAGTTCTTTCCTTACCTTTGTGTTTCACCAACGAGATATAGGTATTTATCCTTTTAACTCTACAAAATTTAGCAATAGATTTTGCACACAGATTTTGTTTTGGTCAATTATTTAAAACTTAGAAAATATAGGTTTAAAAACATAATAAAATAAAAGAATATTCTTATGTTTTTTGATAAAATATTTAAATGTTTAGATTTAACTATGTCTGTAAGTTATGTGACCACGCCAGAGCGGTTGGCTAGGTGGTATTATAATTCAAATTCCTGTTACCTGCTTTTTTGGCAAAAGATACAAACCACAATGCATCCCGACAACACTTTCCAAGATTTGTAAATTGTTTGTGGCTTATATTTCTCAATCTTTGAAAAAAATAAAAAAAAAAACATCACCTATGCTTAATGCTATACTACCTTGGTAGATCACATTTGTTTACTGTAAGTTAAACACTTACGGTAAAAGAGTGTAGTCATTTATAATAAAACCTTAATAAATGTTCAAACTTCATGGTTAAATTTCAACAATTGGTCGACCGTTTTATGTAGGTTTTAATAGGTAAATAAATATAGAAAAGACATCACAGACATTGCTCAGATTCCAAGATGAGCAGCTAAAGCCCCCGTATTATGGAGTATCTGAGAGAGCGAATGTGCCACAACACCCAGACTCGAGACAGTATAGAAAAGTTAATTCTCTACGTTAACCCTACTGGAATCAAGCCCGGAACCTTAGAGATGGTGACACCTTGAAATCGGTATACGAACTAGTCGTATAAATATATAAGTATGAGTTCACAAATGAACGAATATTCAGTGGTTCTCACGTAACACGACACTGGATTTAGCCTTCAAGGCTTTGTCTCGAATATCGTCGGTGACATTGTGGTTATTGATAATTTAAATAAACTTATGTAAACTGAATTACGAGACCGAAGTTATTTTAATATTTTTAACTTAATAATAATTTTTAGATGTTCTTCCTTGATTTTGTTGTATATCGACATTAAGATAACTTAATACATCTTTGGGACGCCGCTGGATGCGGGAGGCGCAGGATCGAGCGCTTTGGAGATCTTTGGGGGAGGCCTATACCCAGCAGTGGGCGTCTATCAATTATGATAATTAAAACAAATTTTCATCTTTATCGAAATTTTAAATATTTGTTTAAAATATTTCTTACGGCTGTTTAGGTGGATTGCCTGAACATAGATTAAATGAAAATGAAAATATCTTTATTCAAGTAGGCTACAAGCACTTTTGAATCGTCCAAAAAAAAATTTTTTCCCCTACCACTTGTTCAGGACGTCTTTTAGCTGACAAGAAGAACAAGCGAAAGAAACTTACCAGCTTCTTATCATAAGTAATGACATTTACATAAATCATGTCATTACCAAAATAATATGTATTATCACAATAATAAATACAACTTTCAAAGTCTGTAGGACATAGGTTGAACATATAATTAGCCTTTATAGAACAAAGCGAAGGCTATCAATTCCATGCATTGCGATCCTTAAAATAATCATCAACTTTATAATAGCCTTTACTCATAAGTATATTCTTTACATGAATTTGAAATTTATTTACGGGTAGGTCAATTACATTTTGTGGAAATTAAAAAATTCACTCTGTAATACCGAAAAAGTAACAAGTACTTGAAAACTTCGTTAGTTAGTTCCTTGGGAGCTCAGTGGTTAGAGCAGTCGCCGACAGTCAGAATTGTTTTATGTACAAAATATAAATAGTTTATAGTATTATTCTTGCTATTTATTTAAACAACTAAAGCGTGATTCAGTGGCCATGACAGAAAGTGTAACGTGGATCCACTTGTTACTTATAATATTACACATTGAGAGTAAACGGAGCGCAACTGTTACAAAAAGCACTGTGATGGAATATCAGTGACAGACTTGCATTAACAAATACCAGGGACTTGTTCAAGGCCGAAGAGAAGACAGAAGAATATTTTGTAAAAACAAAAGATTGAAAAAAATCGCTGCCATAAAACATGTCATCTAAATATTGTTTTTTTTTTTTTTTTTTTTGCTGTATGGCAATAATGTGTGAACAATTTGCCAGTGTCGAGTTGTTTCTAGGGTTTAAAGTAAAAGGTAGGGAAACAATCTCATAAAATAGAAAACATATTTACGCGAATACAAATAGTGGATCAAATAAGTTGCTAGTTTAAGAGTAATTGTAAATAGATAATTGGTTAATTAAAATATATAGTCATTGTTATATTTTGATATTATTTAAATGAATAAAAGAAGATAAGATACTATAATATACACATGGATATTGTAGTAAACATGATATTCGAGTGGGTAATGGAACCTTTTGTTCTATTAAGGCATCGATGAAAGAGGAACAGTCATTTAAGGGACAAGAAAAGAAAATATGGTCAAGATCTCCTACATCTTTTCCACACGCACAAAGGTCACTGCTTACAATATGTAACTTGGCCAGATGTGCAGGAGTACACACATGCCCAAGACGCATTCGCATAATAATAGTAACGGATTTTTTATCGTATTTTTTGGTAAACCATGGTTTAATACGAATATTGGGCTGCAATTTGAAATAATGTTGTCCTTTAATTTGAAAACTCTTAGGTAATAACTCTTTCCAAGTATCTAATAAATACTGTTTAGGTAAGGAAATTATGTCATTAACATAATTAAGATAGGGGTATACGTCTCCACACTTCATCGCTTCTTTAGCTAGTTGGTCGGCTCTATTATTTCCCTTTATCCCTTGATGGCTAGGGATCCATGCTAAGGAAACTGAGTATTGTAAATCTTTACATAGCGTTAGTTTATCTCTAATGCCACAAATTATAGAATGACAAGGTTTCATTGTAAAAGGAAATTTTTGAATAGCTTGTAATGAACTTTTAGAGTCTGTAAAAATCACTGTTTTCTTTAGTTTCATTAAAATGATATATTCTATGGCTTTATAGATACCAAAGCATTCACCTGTGAATACTGATGTTTCAGGGGGTAATTTAATTTTTTGAACTATATTATACTGTATATGAACAACACCTACACCTACATTTTCAGAGTCAGATGATTTAGAAGCATCTGTAAAAATAAAATTATGATTTTTCCAGTTTTTATCTACATTAAAATTAAATAAAATATTAGTTTCTGTATCATTTTTATCAATACCTATATTAAAACAAATATCAGGAGTATAACACAAAGATTCAAAGGTATTATTAAATATCGGCAAAATAGGAGAACGATAAATAGGAGCTTGAATAGCTAAAAGTTTTCTGTAACTAGTGATGAGACAAGTAGTAGGTTTATGTTTCCAATACTTAAGAGAGCGAGCATATTTTTCAAGGGTTTCTAGTTTCTTAAAGATAGGGTGGAGAGAAAACTGGTAAGCTTTGAATAGGAATTTATCACTAAGGAATTGTCTTCTTAGATATAGAGGTGGTTCCGCACATTCAACTTGCATTGCATTTGTAGGCGATGATTTCATAGCACCTATAATTAATCTCAATGCTTTATATTGTATCAGATCTAATTTCTTAAAGGCAGTAACATTACCTCCTTGAAGTAAAAATGTACCATAATCAAGCAAACTTCTTACTAGAGCGTTATATATAAGTCTCAGTGCAGACGGGTGTGCACCCCACCAAACTCCAGATAAACATCTCATCATATTAAGAACTTTTTCACATTTAGTTACCACATAATCACAATGCTGATTACCCGAGAGTTTTGAATCTAATACAACTCCGAGAAATTTAGTAAAGGGATTATTTTGAATTGGAATTTCATCATACACAACATTTACATCTGGTGAATTACGTTTTCTAGTGAACAATACTATTGTACTTTTCTCGACTGATAATTCTAGACCGTTATTCTCAAGCCATCTTTTAAGTTGTTTCAAGGCAGAATTTAAATTATTATTGGCGATCTCAACAGAGTTATTAATGGAGTATAAAAGTAAATCATCGGCATATTGAAGAATCTGAATATTATCTAAACAATTTTCTAGATCGTAAACATAAATGTTGTATAATAATG
The DNA here is from genome assembly GCA_918026875.4 of Diatraea saccharalis. Taxonomy (NCBI): domain Eukaryota; kingdom Metazoa; phylum Arthropoda; class Insecta; order Lepidoptera; family Crambidae; genus Diatraea; species Diatraea saccharalis. The sequence goes on from OU893334.1 coordinate 2,876,347, forward strand.
GACTTAATACAGATCCCTGCGGGAGTCCTTTCCTTACTAACCTAGTTAGTCTTGTACCATTCAGGAGGTCTAAGTGAATGTACCTTTCTGAGAGCATACAAGAGATAAATTTGATTAGCATTACCGGAACATTCATATCTATTAATTTTTGTATGAGTTTAGTTATAATAACATTATCATATGCGGCATGAATATCTAAAAATGCTGCCAATACATAATCATTGCTAGAAAAAGCTAAATGAATATCGGAAACTAAAATGCCAATACTGTCAATAGTGCTTCTGCCTTTCCTAAATCCAAACTGACTCTTTGATAATATGTTATTATTTTCAATATACCATTCTAAACGGTTTTTCACCAAATGTTCAGTTAATTTGCTCTAACATGCTGCTCTAACATATATCCTTAATTATTCTCTGACTTCTGGCTCCTTTCCTGACCTTTGGCAAAAGGCATACGCTACTCCTCTTCCCAAAATTCCCAACCCTAGCTGTATGAGTCATTATAGACCTATCTCGATCCTACCATTCCTCTCTAAGGTGCTTGAAGCCGCTGTTCACATACAACTTTCCCGCTTTGTCTTTCATAATCAACTTCTCTCCCCTTTTCAATCGGGTTTCCGCCCCGGACACAGCACTTCTACTGCTCTTCTTAAGATAACTGAAGATATACGCGACGGTATGGAGGGCTCGAGACTAACAGTGTTGGTCTTACTCGACTTTTCTAACGCTTTCAACACTGTTGACCACGATCTCCTACTCTCTCTTCTTTCCCGAATTGGATGTTCAGCCTCAGTGCTTACTTGGTTCTCCTCTTATCTTCGAGGTCGCCAGCAAGCAGTACGAATAGGTCATACCATCTCAAACTGGCGTACTCTGTTTGCTGGGGTTCCTCAAGGCGGTGTGCTCTCTCCTCTTCTCTTCTCAATTTTTATTAACTCCCTAACCACCATTATTACTAGTTCTTATCACCTATACGCTGATGACCTTCAGTTGTACGCGCAGGACGACGCTCTTAACTTGAATGGAGCTGTTGAACTACTCAATAGGAATCTCTCACGGATAGCTGAATGGTCACATAGTTTTGGAATTTCTGTAAACCCCGACAAATGTCAGGCCATTATCATCGGGAACCCACGTCAAATTGCGAAGCTCAACAGATTTTCAATTCCTGCTGTTGTTTATGGTGGCACGGTAATACCATATACTAATACTGTGAAAAACCTTGGGCTTGTCCTTGATAGTTCTTTGCACTGGGATGGGCAGATGGAAAATATCTGTCGCAAAATACACCGCAGTCTTGGTTTTCTATATCGGCTGAAGAATTTTCTTCCTTCCTGCATTAAATCTGAGTTAATTCAATCCCTTGTACATCCCCTTTTTGATTATGCTGATATTTGTACTTCAGATATCAATCAGATTTTCCTCAACAGACTGGATCGTCTTCTCAACAACACCATTCGCTTCGTTTTCGGGTTACGTAAATATGACCACATTTCTCACTTCCGTCTACAACTTAAGTGGCTGCCCATTCGTGAGCGCAGAAACCTAAGGATCGTATGTACCCTCTTCAACATTCTTTTCGATCCACATACTCCTGAGTATTTGAAATCTAGGTTTCACTTCCTCGGGGCCTCCCACCAGAAAAACCTTCGCTCCAGTGGTAGTCTGATCCTTCAAACACCTACTCACCATTCCAGCTACGTATCCAGCTCTTTCACTCTGACTGCCATCCGACTATGGAATGCATTGCCATTTGAAGTTCGTAATGCCCCAAACAAACTCGCATTTAAGTCTGCAGCTCGTAACCACTATTTCCTGTCTACTTCCATTTCATAATCAGACACCACCATTTCAGTACTCGTTATATCTTATAATGTATATGTATATATAATGTATGTATATTAATATTATGTATATATGCGTATATGTATTGTATGTATATATGCCAATGCTTATAGTTACGATTTTATGTACCGTTTTTAATCTTTACCGCCTACTACTGTTCTGTACAATCTAACTGGTTGACTGGGAGAGAATGCCTCTATGGCATTAAGTCCGCCATTTGTCCTTAGTTAGGCAATAAAGAATAAATAAATAAATAAATAATTTAGTAAGAGTACAACTCAGAGCTATTGGCCGATATGATAATGGGTTTGAAGAAGGTTTGTCCGGTTTTAAAATAGGAACTATAATCTGTGATCTCCATGAAAGTGGGACCTCACCAGCGACTAGAATTTTATTAACTAAGTCTAAATAGTAAGAAAGAGCTGTATCACTTAAATTTATAAAAAATGAGTATGGTATCCCATCTTCACCAGGCGAACTATCCTTTACATTACTTAAGACACCCTTAAGTTCAGCGAGAGAAATTGGATTATTAAGAGTTTGATTTATTGAAAGTGGAATAAAATTATTGATGTTCATGGACTCTGATTCTAAAACTGTCGGAGGCGCTAAATGATCCATATAAGAGTCGGCTAAAGAAGAATCGATAATATTATGAGAATGAGAGTTAAACGCTGATCTAAAACGTTTGATATTACGCCACACGTCGGATGGACATGAGCTGGGAGAGAGAGAGGCACAAAAAGAGATCCAACCGTTTCTTTTCTTCTGCTTTAATAACTTTCTTGTAATTTTAATTATGCTACAAAGTTGTTCGTAGTTGTCAGGTGACATGCAAAGCTTATACTTTTTTTCAGCTTCTTTACGTTGCTTAATAGCGTTAGTGCATTCATGATCCCACCACGGAGGACATGGGATTTTGTCAGATACTGTACTTTTTATTGGAAAAGTTACATCAGCAGCTTCTTTGAGACATTTAGCTAATGCTTCAGAACAATCTGAAATTTCAGACTGAACTATATTAGGTAGTTTTGAAATTTTTGTATCAACCGTTGTTCTGAATTTCTGCCAATCAGCGTTGCATAATCTGTATTTAAGGCGCGCTTTACGTCTAAAATTGAATGTAGTTACCTTATCTGTCGAACTTATTACTAAAGGGAAATGGTCACTGCCACATGTTGAATCAAGGGAATTCCAATTCATTTTTGAAGTTAATCCAGGAGTGCAAATAGATAGGTCAACAGCACTGACATTTTCATTAGGTTTTGTACGACGAGTCGGAACTCCTGTATTTAATAAACATAAATTATGTGAGTCTATGATTTCTAATAATTGTTGTCCAGCAGTGTCAGTTATTCCACTACCCCAACTGCGGTGATGTGAATTAAAATCGCCTAATAAGAGAAAAGGATTAGTCAGAGATGTTATTAATTGGTCGATATCATTATTCAGAATGTTAGATGTTGCATCTGGTATATATATTGATACAATAGAAGTTCTATTTTGTAATGTAATCCCTATAACATTGAAGTTATTTATATTATGCGTTGGCAAGGTCAGCCGCACGAAGGAAATTGTATTCTTAACAAGTATGGCTACTCCTGCATAACCATCTGGTCTATCTTCTCTGAGGCAGGTAAAACCAGGGATTCCAAATAGAATGCCTGGCTTTAACCACGTCTCAGATAATACTACCACCGAGCAATTGTATTTGTTAATTAAATGAATTAAGTCACTTTTTTTTGACGTTGCACTTCTACAATTCCACTGTAGGATTTTTAGATCCATTATTGGCGATTAGGTTAGATATTATTTCAACTATAATGGCAACGTTGGACGGTTTTAATGTATGTTTTGTTAACAAAGTATTAAGTAATGAAATAACTGTTTCAATTACATTTTTATTTTCAAATTCTTCATTGGCACTTGGTTTAAATGCAGAACCATTTGGTGAGGTACAAGGCATATCATAATCACTTATAATCTTATTATGTGTTAGCTGGTCATATCCTTTCGATAAAATTATCGGTGAACGTGGTTTTAAGTAAACAGTCTTTTTATATGAGGTATTATGTGATTTTTGATCCTGTCTCTTATAATTATTTATGTCAGATGTTTGATTAGTTGCTACAACATCAGCATATGGTTTTGATATTGGTGGGTGGAGTTTGCTAGCTTCCATGTAAGAGATACTGCTTTGGGACATAGTCAATTTAATGTCTTTTTGACGTTGGAATTCCGGACAAATTTTATTCGTAGCGTAATGAAACCCTGAACACATTATACACAGTGCACAACTTTCCTCTACTGAACAGTTTTCACTTCTATGATCCTGAGCACATTTGAAACATCTCGGAGGTGACCGACAAACAAGTTTTGTGTGTCCATATCGACAACAATTAAAGCATTGGATTGTTGGGTAGGTATAGAGTTCAACTGGTAGTGCATTGTAACAAATGTTTTAGGAAGAACTTGCCCATCGAAGGTAAATACGACAGACTGAGTTGGTTTCCAAATTACTGACCCATCAACGTGAACTTTATAATTAATTCTCCGTAATTTTATAATTTCTCCACAACCCATTGGAATAGAGACATTGCTTTTAATTTCTTCTGGTGTCCAGTCGGCTGGTACACCACTTACAATACCAAGTTTAGTAACATTAAATATGGGAATAAATGCACGAAGTTTAAAATCGATCAAATTTTTATTATTTAAAAAGTCATTGGCATCTTTAATTGTGGAAAACAATACAGTACATCTATTACGACCTATCCTTTTAACACTTCCTGTCACAATATTTTGAAAATTATTTTTCTTTAAAAAGTTGCCAAAAGTAATAGGATGAAGTGTGGAGCCATCACCCGGAGAGTCTTGAATTCTTTGTACATGAACAATATACGGGGATAAATCTGTAGAAATATAATGTTTACGACCTACCTCTGTACGTGGGAATAAAGTAGAATCAGCTTTTGAGTCATCTCTCTGTTTATTATTGCTAATTATGGGAGTTATTGGTTCTTTAAATTCTACATTTTTATCTAATAAAGTACATTGACAATCTATTTCGCTAGAAGTACCTGTACCTATATGTGAGCTTCTCTTTCTCTTTTTATTACAATTTTTACAACGCTTATGGTATCTGGACCTTTTACGCGTCCAACCATCCGCACTGCTTATAGAGGCGTCAGTGTCCATTTCGTTATTAGAATTATTATTTACAGTCACATTATATCCAACAGGGGGACCCAGGTCAGGACCTAAGTCCCCCGCGGTTAGATCCGGTGGTTTATTCATAAAAATGTATCCATACAATATATATTATAAAAACTTACCGAAAATATACAGGATAAATATACAAAAATACAATTACAATACACTAATTATAGAAATATAACACTACACAACTTATCTGATTCGTTTAAATTTACAAAACAAAATTTTTAAAATTTTGCAAGAAAAATTTCGTCCGCCACGTTTAAAGTTTCCCGCGCTTTTTCGACGCCTACTTTAGGGATAATCAATTTGACAATTCCTAAATATTGTTATTTGATGAAAAGCATTTTTTTTTTGTTATAAAAACAAAACAGACAATTAGATTTCGATAGAAAAAATATGGAGCCTATATCTAGCCGTCTAATAAAATAAATGAAAATCGGTAAACAATATGCAGAAATATCGGCGAACCTTCATTAAAGAAAACGTACATCGCCGTCGAACGTATAACCTCCTTCTATTCGATTTTGAAGTGTGTTAAAAATTGCAGAATTAATTAGATCTAAGTCATAAATGTAATTTCTTATTTGATGAAAAATCTACCGTAAACAGACAACTTTGAAAATGTTAAAATAATGTCAATGGAGATAAAATAATATCATACCCTGCAACATTTACAAGTCTATTTATTCAAATGGCAAATAAAACCGGGGGCCTAATTGTCTAACTTTAAAATCTTTCGGTTTGAAAGATGTTGTATAACCATTGCTTGTTTCTGAAGACAGTTGAAAAAAAGTATTTGTATTATGCAGCAATGATTGTGCAACACCTTTCAAACTGAAAGCGATTGCAATAGATTTAAAATTAGACAATCAGGGGGCGGGATATGGTACAGAATAATTAAGTGCCCATTACAAAATCAACTTCGTTCAAGAAGCTATAAAATCATCCATTTAGTTAACTAAAGCCAGGCTATAACACTTGGCTTATATTAATGAGAATCTCGTTAGTAGCTACCTAAACAGGTGCTTAAAATAGATATAAATAGACGCTTATAAATTACTTTCATATTTGATAATGAGCTATACAAGTTTTAAAAACGTCATTCCTAAGTAACTATGTTCTAATATGCATTTAATCTCTATTTAAATACCTAGAATAAGGAAATAATGCTTTTAACGATTAAATAAATACACTAATATTTATATTATAAATAAGATGAAAGATTTGATTAATTGTTTGGATTGAAAAGGCTCTGACGGCCAGTTGCTCAAACGTCCTTTAAAAATTTCATTAGTTTAAAACGACATTACCAATACAAATATGACATTAATTAGAGCTTAAAGGCGTCATTAAATCTTAATGGATGTTTGTGCAACTGACCGTTAAACTATTGCATAAATTTTAAGATTTCTTTCACCTACGGAAAATTAGATCATACGCGAATGACATAGGCTACAATTGACGTTGATGAAACAGCTAGTTTTGTATAATCTAGCCTTCTAGATATTGTTTTCTTGTTTTTGGACTTTAATCAACCCTTTAAGAGTGTAAAGTCATATTGCATTATATATTAGAATCTATCTATTACCTCAGCACAACAACAGTGTATACCAATAACAAATGCACCGAGTAAGAGATCTATTATGTAGGAATATAAATATATTTAAAAAATCTGACAATCACTGCAAGATAAAATTCAAAAGCTGCTTCAAATATTTCAATCTATTTTATAAAACCAAATTAAAAAAAAATCTCATTCCAATTACGAATTATTCGAAAACAATATTTACATTCTACGATGAATTAGTTCCGAAAGTAAGTAAAATCTAAAATAACACACGACACTATAATCTGATAAAAAAAGGAGACATGCTCGTATTACAAAATAGACTCTATTACAATAAATACGAAGGAATACTTTGCTATTGTTTACCGAGATCGTTATTTGAATTCTTCTAGCCATAAACGACGTCCGGAAATAATTGGGATGGACATTCACGCGGCCTTGGCCAAGGACCCGTTCTGACAGCTTCTCTTTTTATTTTTTAAAGTATGCTTTACTGTGAACTGTTTCGGATAGAAATAGACATTTAAAAGACTTATCAAAAGAGATAGCAATAGTAATATGATCTTAGTTAAGTAATTAAGAACTGTAAATAGCTAATAAAAATAGTATTCTAACTATTAGCAGTTCTTACTACATTTAAATTCTTCTGAAAATAAATATCGACGCTAGAATGCAAAGTAACCTGAAGGAACGAACAAAATGGATATTTAGAGTAGATAATATATATCTGTTTCCAAATATTTCCGTATATGTTGACTGAGGAACACCTCATTCATTACCATGGACGTTCATAAGAATTAGTTTTCGAAAAAAATTTAAGTTTTTCTGCTCCGAATAACAATTATGGTATTTGCGTGTTACTACGTGTTTGCTTTCCATCGTTATTCTCAAGTACTTCTCTCGAATATAGATACGAGTGTTAAAGCTTCAGAGAAATAAAACATTAATTACCTTAGTCTGGATGGGGCTTTATAATAGACTAGTCTAGCACCACTGTAGAGCTTTTGCTACTTAAAAGAATGAAGTAAGCTACAATATTTTAGTTCAATATAAATTCTTTAAAAAAGTTCAATATATCGTCAATTCATAATAATTACTTATGGATTTGTACCGGTTTTGTAAAAATTAAGTCAAGAACCTGATATGAAACAAATATCACTCTCATACTTGAGAAATAAATGTTTATTTATATTTTTATATAGTAAAATCAAGAACACTTACAGCATGCAAAATAATGACATGTAATAACTGATTTCACGATAATTTCGAATGTAAATGAAAGGTTTTACTTTAACGCCATTTTATCTTTAGTAATCCTTGACCAAAAATGACTCGTTTAATATACAAAGTAAGTGTTTAAACAAAATATGTTAAGTAACAATTTAAATAAAATGTCGAGTTTTACATAAAGATGTATTTTGGCCAAGATTTCCCGAAAATTTCAATGAACTAACTTAATACTATTAAAATAATAAAGAGAAACAACACCAAAAAAAAATACTTGCACAGAAGTAAGGTTTATGAAAATTCCTGAGTTTTGTACTGTACGTATCGCCTCAGGTAGGTAATGATCTGTCTTGTACTTAATATTTATTTTTATAAACATCGATATGGTTTGCTTAAAATGCTAAATTTAAAAAATAAAAAACAAGGGTTGCACAAACAATGAGGATTGCTTAGAGCATCAAGTAATTCAGTAATAAGAGCAACAAAACAAGCAAAAGTGCAAAATTTCTTTATGACTTCTGACAACGAGCTCCACAGGCATACAAAATGAAAAAAAATAAACCAACTATATACAAATCTGTCATACAACCCAAAAAGCCGTCTATATTAGTAACCTCACCACAAACAAACAAGAAAAGGTTCAATTAATGCCCAATTAGATCATCAAATTACTCATCTCTAAATTCCTTAGTGAAATTCCTATCGCAAATCTCTCAGCGACGCTACTACGACCCACGTTTATTCGTTAGTCCGTCATTGGGTTTCAGCTATTGAATGAACCACCGCACGAGGTCACTCAGCAAACATTCAGACCGGTTCCAACAAAATCACCTCAGCCGGCGAGCGGCAAGATATGTCCACTCCCATACTGAAGCACCACCGCTAGCCACTCACACATAATTCAACCTTAAATCATTCACAGTAAGTTTCACTTTCAAACGCACTGTGTTCAACCACGTCGTTAAACCTAATATCCAATTTAAACCTTACTGTACCTCATTAAGAATTAATTTTTATCAAAATTACATTATGTTAAATGTCATGTGAATTTCTTATTGAATTAAGCGTTATCAGATGGATTTCGGTTACGTAACACTTATTTTTAAAACACGTATTAAGTGATAAGAAATGTGTTCTCACTTCAAACTAATGGACCACTAAGTATGCAAGGGTTTAATGAAAAACTCAAAATTTAAAGTGGGTTCGTCAGGTTGAGCAACCCAGACCTTATGATAATGTTTAAAACAAAACATCAACAGAATGTACCTATTATAGGTATATGAAGCTGGTGATCGGTCTGGGGCACCGTTCTAGCAACTCAACAATCAAAATCTCCATTTCTTCAAAAAAACATTCTTAACGGGATATTTATCCTAAAACTGGACACAATGATGGAAAAACTGGTCAATCCAGCCAATATCCGATAATATCTAAGCCAAGCAAACAAAATTATCGATGCTATAATTATTTTGAAAATAAAAACAGGATTTTTTCTAACTTTATAATATGATATTATAAATAAAAGAATCATAAAATATTCTAATCACAACAAAAAAAGTAACAGGGATGTTTCCATATTCAACAGCCAGCATAATTTATTAAAAATTACCCGTTGCATATTATATAAATCTATGATTCCATGTCATCAAAGAGGTAATAAAAACATGAAGTTGCTGAAATATTGTACGAATATAAAAGTGTGTAATATAATAGTAACGCGAAACTTGAATAATGAAATTAAATACTGTTGCAGCTCTTGGTTCACACGTATAAATTCTACATCACAAAAGTATTTATGGATTAATTGACAATGAAACAATTCACACAATAATACACGTAATCCAACAGTGTAATAACAATTTCTCAGTCTGATGAGTGCGACTGAGAAATTGTATAAAAACGCGGAGTAATAAAGTACGAACTGCATAATGTAGAGAAAAGAATTTACACAAAAAGGAAGAAACAGCACCTTTAAAATTGTATACATTTGATGCCTTTAAGAAATTTACAAATACTCTGAACAACATTATAATTAAACACAAACACGACATAGCACGCAAAATATTTAGCCAGCTCATACATTCCTTACTTCTAAACATATTGTTAAGAATGGAAGTTGTTATAAAAATAATTGTAAAGAATGCACAACAAACATAGTTGAACAAGAGCTGTGGTTTTCTTCAACACGTTAGATATAGAAATCTTTAACGGCACGTTTATCTGTTTCAAGTAGTTTTATACTAAAGCGATATTGTTTACATGCTTTCACTTTTAATCCTGGGAAAAGACAATTAGACAATGAACGTACTTAATTAAAATTATTGCGATCTTGATAAACTGCAGAAATCAATGGCCATTACAAAGAATACTATTTCTACTCCATACTTCAAAATGTTCTAAGGTTCAATGAATTTGAAAAGATCAAATAACACACCATGAGAACTTTGCCGTTAGCAATAGCTGTCTATTGTAAGCAAAAGTCATCTAATAGAGTAACCAAACCCTCTCAAACCTTACGATCACTAGAAATCTGATCATGATTAAGTTTAAGTAAAAAAAATCTTAAAAAACAACACGACGCGGCGTACTGTGCAGAATGCCTGTGGAAGACCACATAAAATGTGTATTTGTCTTACACCTTACCCGTTTTAGTTTCGTTTATGCCAGCGCATAACTGCTTCTGTTTGTCTATTTATATCAACTGCGTTCGCATTATCATACCAAACTGTTTTATCTTTATAAAATTCTTAACACGTACGTGCACTTTGAATTTTTTCTCAACCTTTCTCTGTGTTGTCTCGTTTGATAACAATTTTTTTTCTTTTTTTATCAGGTTTTTTATCATTGTCTTAGAAAGTGACATTTTTCAATGTGATTTAAAAGTTTAATGAAGTTAATTTTCCACTAGACTTCATCGAATCAAATAACGGAAAAAATAAATAAGTGCACTTGCCGAGTTTCTTGTCCGTTCTTCTTAGTACGTATTCTATATTTAGATTTTCCTTCACATAGATTTTCCCAGTGCACATCACATGCAAATCTTCTAACAGTAGTAATATATATAAAACAATTAGCAAAATTGTATTAACATTCTCTGCTATTCTGTTTTTCCCACGTAGAAACATCTGCCTCTTCTATAAGTTATTGTGGTTAACGCTCTTATAGAACAGGTTTTGGATGAAAATAAACTAAGATCTAAGTCGTGTTTAACTATAGCTTGTATTTCTAGGGTTCAGTAAGAATATTTGATAGTCACAGATTAGTGGCAGAAGTTTTTTTTGTGTCAAAGAACCAATAAATGGAAATCAAATAGGTAAACCATACTTATTACATACAAGCTAGGTTTAATTGCTTATAGATAAAACTCCGAGATCGAGTGGCTTGCAAAACGATTGCTGACGCCTCTGAAATTCTGGCTTCAATTCTCTTGATCCACAAATTCATATCGGTTAATGTGGACAATGTACTTTTCTATATTTTCTCAAGAGTATTGTGATAATAAAAAGTTATTTATGTATATATAAATGATATTTTAATAGTTTTCATTTTGGAGGTATGATATAAAATATTTTTCTAGATTTTTGACTACTAACTTGCTTCTTATCTATTTCTTTACAATGATATGTTTATATTATTACTGTATATCCAGATATATTCAAACTGGACAAATTATATGGAACCTTCATTGCTAAATACAATTTACAACATTTTTTCCAGTAGCAAGTTAATAATTTATTCTATCGATATTATTAGCAATATATTATACTTTTAATTGCATTTATATATTTTTTTAAAATCAATTTCTTATTTTAACTTTAAAACTGCACTTTACTGTATCTCTTCGAAAATATCCTTATATATCATAACTGTATTGGTATGCTTCAGATACTTAATAGAATATTATACACAAGTATGTGCTTAGATCTAAGATTTTTTTCAATAGATGTAACGAGTTTCTTGCCGTTAATATTCTCGATGGGAACGGCATTCCAAGCCCGAGAGCGTGTATTCATTTGATTGCAAAAAAGGCCTTCATGGACAAAAAAATGATTCAACTGTTTTCCTAAATAGATCCTCCTTTTCATTGAATTTATTGGTAAGTTTTAAGTATATAAATTTGTATGTAACTATACTTATTAGTATTGTGAGCAGGTATTATTAATTTGCAAAGGTCAACGTAGAAGACCTTAAGAACCGGTATGATTGTTTGTAACAATTTGCCAACTGGTATTCTAGTAAGTTTAGATGTCAAATAAAAGTTTGAGTAAAGTTGTTAATGTTTCATTGAACTTCCAACGTCAGTTTATTATTTAAACTACACTCACAAAAAAGCCATGAATCATATGTAAATCAATCTTGTATTAGTAGCAAAGGTGTGCGTTAGCACCCCTGATTTGACAATTTCCCTTGTGTAGTGTATTCACTCGATCTATCTAAATGTCAATGGTAGTTCTGTGCTCTCTGAGTTATGCGGCCGCACGATATAAGTACTGGATGTCTAAAGAAAATGCGGAAGCTCTTTGTAGGAGGTCTTGCACTGGTAACCTAATCAAAATGAAAATAAAAAAATAAATTGGTAAAGACACGTCCCTTGAGAATGTCTAAATACTCGAAATATTCATAATATTTTATTAGAAATTAGTAAAGTTACCCTAATATTCAGCTGAAAGAAATTGGTCTATGGTATTCCTATTTAGATTCACAAAAGTTTTTTTTATTGTAGCCAGCGGTAGTAGTAACGATTCGTAGAGCAAGCCAAAGAAGTTAATTCTCTATTTCATACTCATAGGAGAAAGGTAAATCTTAAATTGGAGAAATCATATACCGTAATTTAGCTGAAGATTAAGTAACGGAGCATAATTCTCGTGTTACGGATATTATGGTAATGCGCAATTGCAAACTAGAAAAACTTAAGACAACAATGAGTTTAGCGGCGCGTGCGAGCTAATTATCAGCCGTTGAACACGGAACATTTTTTATCGGACCATTCACAAATAACCGCCACCTGAGACCGTTACCACCTGCCTACTATGTGTACAAAACTGATGACAGACGCCGATCAAAAAACTCGATTCGAACTAAAACCGACAAAAATGTTTTTATTTAAGAATCGACGAGTCGAAACAGGTATGCCAACGTAACAGTTATAGTTAACGAACTAGTCTTTAATTACATATAACTCGGAAATATCTTGTTTTAATACAGTTAAAAGTTGTGTAACAAACAACCTGAATTGTGATAATAGTGTTTAGCCGTAGAATTTTGGTCAAGTAAGATCAGAAATGCTTTATTATTATTATTATTCATCGATAGATTTAAGGTCAATATTATGAAACACTTACCGGCCGTTCGGTGCCGAAGGGGAATGGACCAACTTTACAGCGAACAGAAACTGTATTGCACAAACCAGAAGACAGCAAAGGTTCAACGAGAGCGTCAACGCGCACAATGCTAACGTCACTTCGTACACCACTGCAAACTCCTCAGGAGCACTGGTAGCTGGCGCTGATATCTTCAGGAGAAAAAGGAGCGCTAATAATGCCAAAAGCAGGCTCACTAAACATAGGAGCGCTAAAGAAGTCAGAGCCTCTTCTGTGGCCGCCCGCGTGCTTCTCCCTCTAGCGGGTGCTGCTCTTGTTGATGATCCCGGAGCGTTGCCATTGGCAATCTTCGGTGGTGACACTACTGGTATCGGTTGTACTACTGGCACAGGTGCAGGATTTGATGACGGTTGGGCACCAGGACTGACGCTGGCGGAGGTTCCACCGACGGAATGTTTGGAGGAATCTAGCGTTGAGACGTTGAGGGGCAAATGGTGGTGCGGCCGCCGCGGCATGTTTTGGTATCGGTGGTCGGCATCGCTCGCCGCCGGCGGCCGCTGCGCATGCTTCAACATGGCGCAGCTTTCACGCGGCGCGCCATTCCGCCGACTGGTTCTCGGGCATGCCTGCGCTGTGTCCTGCGTATTGACGCGCTCTCTCAGCGCCGGTCGCGACTCGACTGCGGGCCGACCCCCCTCGTACCTGCGTCCGCGCGTAATTATGTCAATCATGCACCGTGCCAGGGTGCATACTGTTCCAGCTACAAGGGTATGCGTCTACCTAACCTACCCCGACAAAAGAATAATGCCACTCCAAATACAATCGGCCTACATTCTTAAACAAATAACTGTCTATTCATAATGCTTTACTGTTTTGTAAACACTTCTAAAGGTACTGACTTTGTTTTAGCTACCGGATATTGTTGGGGATACAATAATGAAAATGAAAACAAATAATACAGAATTATTTACCTTTAGCTATTACCATTAAAATTACCAAATTAATATGATTTTGGTATAGTTTTAACTTAGCATTTCGGATTGTAATTTGTACATAAAATTCTATAACAAACACGACAACAAAGTTGCAATGATGAAAGAGCTCGCCGAAAACCTGTCCACCGTGTCCATCCGACAGATTCGCGCTAAAACGACTCATACGTCAGGGTCAGGAGTACAGTTATTAAGCACATCCATGTCCCAGCGGGCAGGGTGACCGAACACTTACTTTTTTTAAAGAGATTAATAACAAAGAACTTAAGCAAATTTCATTAAGAATATTTTTCAGTGTAGCATTGTGAATACCAAATTGATCAAACATAATAACAAAAAAAAATCTTTACAATTCACAAAAACAAATGTTTTTCATAGAATTTGCGTTCGAATTGTATTGAGTCTTGAACTATCTTTAATTTATAAATAAAAGATTTGGATTTTGGGCAGTATTTGAAAAAAATACGATTTGTAGCCTAATATGTATAAACCATTTTTTAGACTCAATAATTTTAGGTACATATAAGCATTATGAAATGAAATTTTGTTCGGGAAAATGTCTCTAGATACTCCCATTCATATATCCTAATATTTTCATTTAATCTACCAAACGACTAATTTAAAATTAATCTGAATCTTGCCTCCACAATGGCGAAACTTGATTAGGCAGCTATTAGAGTGTAGAAAGTAGAGTCCAAAAATTCGCATAAGTTTTCACGGTACGTGGAACCGTGAATTGTACAAAAAAATTAAGCCCAGTATTAAAAATATAATGCATAAACGACAAGCAGAAATATACAATTAATTACATAATTTCAGAATGCTTAAAATATTGACGTACTCTTCCAACGTAAGTCCTTTTGTAATGTCAGTATGCGCTCGCCCTTAAATAGCAAAACCACTAACAAGTTTGCAGGAAGAGAAACCAAACAGATATCTCTGTGATTAAACGCTGGATTTGTGTCGATGAACTTGGAAATATTTGGATACACATTTAATAATATTCGTTATCCGGAAATGTGATAGGTGTAAATAAATTTTACGAGCTTTTAAGCTAAAAGCGCACGTAAAACTGTTGAAAAACGACTACAAATTATAAAGGCAGTCTTGCCCCTAAAACATCGCTATATTATCTTAAAGCAAAACTTTACAAACATAAATTTTATTACCAAAAGCTTTGCGAAAAAATAGTTTTGACTCGCAATAAGCCGTCCTCTGTCTCTATCTATTTCGTTAACGGGTACATTGATTTCGTCTCGTTTTCTTTTGTCTTTACGTCCAGCCTGAAGAGTAGAATAAACAAATCTGAAGTGATAATGTCTAATAAAAGATTTTCTCTACTTAAACAACTTACTATGAGAAAAAATGAACTTATTTCAGAAATAACAAAATAGTTTAAAATTTGTTAGAACAAATGTAACTAGTAAATAAAAAAGTTAGTTTATCATAATTATTACAAAAACCGAAAAAAGGTATTCAAAACGGGATGACTTATAATGCAGATTGTTGACTTTAACGGCCTCTTAAAACCACTTTAAATATTAGAATTTATTTTGAAGAAAATTCAGTATTACAATATATAAATAGCAAATAACATAACATATAGTTAACTTCTAAAAGTCATCCTCATACAGATGTAACTATTACTGATCCAAAAAAACAGCTTTTTAAACATCTTGCGAGAAATAATGAGCACGCTCCAGTTAATAATTAAGTAATGTAATAGTGCGTTGTACCACACTGTTTATTTCGTCCTAGGTAACCACATCCTAACTTTTATTTATGATCTTTAATTAATTAAATTATTAATACTTGTAATTATTATAACAAAATACTTTTCGTAATTTTTGAAATGGTCTTTCCGAATGTCAGTTCGTGAAAATTCATCCAGTGAAAACACAGCATCAATTTCTGATACAAAAAATTGTTAGAATTTATCAACGTACAATTATTATTATTATTAGTAGTTCTGTTATTTTCACGTATTACAAATAAGTAAAAGACAATGTAACTCATTGCTAAAGTTCTATTTGTATCTACAACCCGAGGTAGGGGTATGTAACTGTTTTACCTAACTACTTTATTATTATAATTTTAGAAATCCATACGAACTGTAGCAAAGCTGAAAAATTAATTTCTGCATGTAGAGTAAGTTTATGCCTTCGACTTTTATTGGAAATATTATAACGAGCTATAATCCGTCGTAACTTCAAGGTTCTTCTTCTTTCATTAATGGCTTATCTGCGCATTTCGCACAATTCTGCCAATGTCAAGTAAATAAATAAATTTCTAGATGAAAAATGAAATGAATGAAAGATGGATAATACCAAGATATATACTAGATTTATGGATCAAAGTAAAATCCATCTATAAGTCAGCATCAAAGGAAGAGTACATTAAATTAATGTTAATTTTTAATTTACTCCTCGGGATTTTTTGTTCCAATTCTTTTTTTTTTCTCTACAGATTGTCCGAGTTGTCCGACACGTGGTATCCACCTGGTGTACAGGCAGGTGTCTTGATATGATATTAAAAAAGTTTATAGAGGAAGGTGTCTATCTATGGTTTCATAAAAAAAACATCATGTACAGTCAATAGCGAGTTAGGTTTATACAAACAGTGATGGGGTTGAGTAATGAGCCTATCGCTCCCCAAGTAAGTGCCATTTGAAAAAAAAAAGTTATACAAAACAGTGGAATTTCTCCCCTTCATTTTAAACCTTAATATGAAGTGTATAGTTCAAAATCATTTGCGCAAATTTAATATATTAGGGTAACCTGACATGCAGCCGTGTGAATCGTTGCTGGAAATGTTGCTATTAAGCAAGGAAAATAAAATAAAATATGTATGTTTAAGTAACTACTTATACCATGTTATAATTCATTAAAAGTAACCTTACCCAAAGCCTGCGGTTCCGACGGAAATCCTTGGCGGACGTCTTATCTTGTTACTCCTTCCGTCTGACAGTTGAGTTAAAAATAAACGTATATCTATTATACAACGGTTAGAAGTCAATAAATTCATTGTTGATATTAATAAAGAGAACTTGTTGAGTGCTGCCTGCTTCATGTCATGAATATGCTGATTTGGAATCGAAAATTTAAAGCAGCAAATAAAACACTCTAAATGTATACTGCATCGAGCAACTTATAAAATTGCACTAAAGTAATAAAAGTCGACTTTGAAGTAAGCTACAGGTTATGGCAATGGAAATATAGGTTTTGACGCGTTACGACACTTTCGCAAAAGTGCATTAGTTTCAGTGCTATTTCGTTTACAGTTGTAATAATTGTTTAAAGAATAGCTTCCATTTTTACCTAATTTTCTTTACTTAGAGTCACTGTCCTATACCGTTGGCAGGATTTTGAAGAAGTCTTCGATAATTATCGTTATATTTTCCGCGACTTCGCCCGCGTAAAGCGTGCTAATTGGGCTAATTGTTTAACTTCAAATCATTATAAATAATTTCAATTCCTTTCAAAGGTGTATTTTCAAGGTAGCAATCGCTTTTGGAATAAATGGTGATTTTAATGATCAGGACACATGATAAAACTTAACTAAACCCTCACGTTTTACTTTAACAATAGCAACGATATTCGAGTCTAATGCTAACTTCAATTAACGTTAAATTAGATAACGTTCATACAGTCTTTAAAAAAAAAACGTCGTCACACGTCAGTTTGTTGTTAGTTGAATATGGTGAATATCTTTAAAATGTCTATCGAAGTGGATTGCGATAGATTATAAAACTAGACAGTATATCCAAAGATTATTCCCAAGAAACAAAGTTACAAACATTACTTTTTTTATATTAGTAGGCAGGTATTAGGCATTATAAAATGGCGCCAGCCCTCAAGTCCTTTTTACCAAACAAAAGAGGTGCAATTTCGAAAGAATAAATATGTAACTGGTCACTTCAGTATCCAGAAAGATAAGCTTTTATAGATTGTGTGTTTTATAGTCTTCCTGTAATTTCAAAGTAAAAAAACTTATACTCCTTTGTTTTATATAATATACCTACCTAACCACCGTGGTGGTAGGTAAATCTTCACAGAATCCTTTTCGCATCAGCAAATCTTAACGAATTCACTGCCTATCATACAAAGTAATATATAAATAGAAATCTCCATGATATTTCTAATTAAATATTTATACATTTGATTAGGTTAATATATACTTTTTTAAGCCAAGAAATTTGTTGAAATGAATGCCAACGGCGTTATACAGCTTTGTATCCACAATAAAAGTAAATAATAAAGTATTTTAGATTATGAAAACTACTTTGGAATATGTGGAACTTATATATTCCAAAAAAACTTATTGATATTTACCTACAGAGAATAAAAAATTCAAATAAACTTTATAACAATAAAACCAAGTTTGAAAATAACAAAAGGTATATACAATACATCGTTATAAAGACTTGATAATCTTTATTTCCATTGCTGGTGCTTAACCTACCTTATGTTACCACCGTCACAAGGGACTTTGTCCCACGGTTTGCAAAAAATTGAAGCATTCTGTTACTATGGTGACCATACATAACGTAGAATGCAAATAAACATATTAATATTATAAAGACTAAAGACTTGAGTGTTTGTTTGCACTGAATAAGTTCGGAAAATACTGGGCTACTGATACATATGAAAAAACTGTAGTTAAATAGAAAGCAAACGACCTAAGTTGGTTGTGATAAATAATATTTAGTGTTTTCAATACAATACTTATTGCACAAGCACAAAAGCTCTCGCTGTTCATTTAAATACTTAACATTTTTTTATTTGAAAACTTAAGAATTTTTTTTGCCATTTGCCATTTTATTTATTTATTTAATCAAGATTAAAACTAATTATGATCCTGTCGTGTGGTTTCTTTTGTTCACAATGTAGATTTAACTGCAGATAACCTACACCCAGTTGCACTAAAGTCCATTAAATTGTCATTAGTTTGAACTTGTGTAAAGCGACAGTTCCGAAAGAAGACTATAAGTTCTAATGAATGTTCTAAATTTGTAATTTAGAACATTCTATAAACTTTAATGGACGATTGTGCAACTTGGTGTAAGTATTATTTCTCGTATAATGTCCCTTAATTTGGAATTCAGTTAAATACTCACTGTGCTTATGTCACTTATACTAAAATAGTAAGTAAGTCGTATTACTAAAGACAACTATCGAGATAACAAGTGTTCAACACTCGGTAAAAACCTCCATTACTTCTCAAATCGTTTTCTTTTTTTTATCTTGTTAATTATCTCAGAAAACCTGTAAAATTTCTTTTTAAAAGGTCAGTTTTTGCACTGAAACGAAAGTTTATACAAAGTTACGAAACGTTTTATACCGTGAACTTAGTAATGATAAGATAAAAAATTGTTTGTTTGCATTAAACATGCTCAGAGACTAGTAGATCAATTTAAAAAATTCTTTCATCTACCTACGCGAAGCTACATCATACGCAGATTACATAGATTATAACAGCTAGTACCTAAGTACTATAAAGAAGAGTTCTTTTTTTGTAGTCGTATAAAAAAGTATTTTTTATTCCATTTGAAATGCTTAAGCATGGTTACCATACGAATAGATTGCGTGAAGGGCGGTTCAGTAGAATGTTGCAAGTCTAGTCGGTACCCGTTGACCGCTCATCACAGCCGCGCAGGACAAACTCCCTACTTGATAATAAACTTTTTGTAGTAAAATTAAAAAATAATCAGTATGATGTGAATTTGGACTAATAATAAAATTGCAACATTAAATTTGTTATAAGTAGTATTGGATACTATCTTTTTGATTAAATATGTAAACATTTCTATTTGTTCTGGACAATATTCTGAGTTACAAAATATGTACATAAAGCTCAATAAAAAAAATAAGTAGTAAATTATATTACTGAAAATAAACTTTCTGATGTTCCAAAAACAGCAATCTGAAGTATTCATTCAAAACGAAAAAAATCCGTCATGCTTCAACAGGCTTAGGAATGTCAACTTTATATACGCATAACTAATAATTAAAATTCCGTAGAAAAATGTAAAATACGCGCATATAAAATTTATTTAAACGCTTATCTGATTAAAATGCATGTAATAAACGGCTTTAACACATAATATTAAATACTCTACAACGCGTGCCCGACCGGCTGCTGAAGCGTCATCGCGACTCTGAGTCTCTGAATTTGTGTAATTCAACGAAGCATTTGACACAATATCTATTAATTCAAAGTAGAATATTCACCTCTGGAGTAGTCTGTTTTGTCGGTCTCTTATTAAGTTGTTACATTACCAAAACAGATTTCTTTCTTGTTTTACACTAAAAATCTTTAATTTTATCGATTTCAACATTTAATTTTTTAATTATTTAGGATGACTTGTATTTCATTAGATAGGTGAACTACGGGTACATTATTTCGAATAGCAGAACACCTAGGTGAACCAGGAGTACAAAAAGTTAACCGTGGAACACCTAGGTGAACCATTTTGGTGTTCTACGGCTCAGAAATGTATAGTCGATAAAAGTCATAACTTAAGCAAATATTTTTAACCTTGTATGAAGTAAGAACTGTCAATAACTAATAATATTATTATTCTTACTATTAACAGATCTCACTTCATCAAATTCTTGTTTAGGTTTGGTAAAACTATATAAGTTAAGACATATTCTCAAGTCATTACTTCTCGTACTTTCGACTACAGATACGAGTGTTAGTATTTAGACGTCCAAGGAAAAACTTATTTCAAAGACTTATCTTACTTATGATTGTTGTAATTAATATATTTGATCAATTTTTCATTCACAATGCTATAAGAAAAATATTCTTAATGAAAAGTGCTTAAAAACCAATGGCAAATATGGCAAATAAAATCCCTGGCAAAAATGATTAAATATAATTAGAACAAATTTTAATTGTAAAGTTTAAATTATAAACAATTTCAATCTACATATTATTTTAAATAATCATGAAATTGATATTACTACTGCACAAAATTTGAAGAAGGAAGCCTCGCTATCAAGTTCCAGATTGATAGACGTGGAATATGCCTTTTCATAATGACCCAACTGTAGTGCTTAAATTTTCTTTGATAATGCCGTCACGTCCTATAAGCGGCCGGTGAGGAGACCTCCCCACCTCCTCAAAAAGCACACCAGATATTCCTTTAGCGGTGCACTCATAGGAAAATCAATGGATAGAGAAAATTAGTAGATATAGTTGAAACGCCTCACCGATACTGTAACCCGATATAACGCTTTGTGGTGGTCCAGCCCGAAATATTTCCGTGGCCATATCGGGACAGAATAATTATCATAAAAATCCAGCGTTTGCGTTCGAGTTCATTTGACAGCGACAAAAACCGATACGTATGCTGTAGCTACTGATAACCTTACTGATAGGGTGTCTGACGTGTAACGTAGTCTTTGTTAGATCGTCCCAAGAACTTCCGTTAAAAAAGTAGCCAATGTGGACTGAAATAAAGTACTTTATAAGTAGTTCCTACATATAAGGGTCGGTGCATATTTAAGACAAGATACGTCGCTAATCACGCCTCGTCTTTTGCGGACCATTTCAATAATTTAACTACAAATTAACAGTATTAGTTCTGTAGACGTACAATAACAGAGATAAGCGTAATATTAAAGTATTTTAGATTATTATTTACACAAGACACCTAATAAAACAAAATAACTAATATTTCATCACTACAAAGTTCATTCATTTGGAAGTCAAAGCGGTGATGAGTCGAAATAACTATCTATATTGTAACTCTTAGTTATATTATCATTATTACGCAACAAAATGACGTAAGCAGCCGTTCCACTAGTGATAAACTCAGAGGCGAGAGTAGTCTTAAGTATTTACAAGGTTAATTCGTTGTAAAGTGCACAGTTTGTGGACAGAAACAATCGTGATGTAAGTATTACGGCCGGTTTTTGAACTGAGAAAAGTACAAAATCTCAACCCAAGATTATTCTCAATAACCTAAGTTTTTTTATTTTTCACAAGCAAAAAGGCCTAGTTTTTATCAAACTGCTATCAACTGAGCATTAATAAAACTAAAATCAGGAACGAAAACCTCTTTACGTGACGTTTAAGTTAAGTTTGAGACATGCTTAACTTTAAATAATCGATTTAGAAACCGGGTATTAGGTTATCTAGACATTTTACAAGATACCTACAAAAGCATGTTTTAGCTTGCTATATTTGAATAAAAATCACAGCCAATGACTTACCAACGAGTAAAAAATATTATTTGAATAAGTACAATATTATTTAGAATTATTTTTTAATAATATAAGGCTTTTAGACTAATAGGTTATTTTAATATCAATATTTTAACGCCTATCAATTTATATTAGCAATTATTAATATAGTAACTTTAGTCCTACAACACAGATCTGTGTCCTACAGTTACTAATATACAGAATTAAATAAATCGCATTATAATATTATTGTCACTACACTACAATTAAATGAAATGAAAATGTCTTTATTTAAGTAAGCTTGTAAGGTCAAAGGTGCTAGACTTTGGAATGGTCCAAAAAAAAATTTTGCCCTACCACTTGTTCAAAACATCTTTTAGCTGACAAGAAGATCAAGCGAAAGAAACTTACCAGCTCTTTATAATAAGTCATGACATTTACATAAATCATATCATTACTAAAATAGTACATATTATAAAAATAATAAATACAACTTTCAAAGTCTGTAGGACATATGTTGGTACATATAATTAGCAATGCATTTACCCAGAAATGATCCCCTGGTTTTTTAAGTGTTAAGCTTGGAACGGCAAGTTTATTTTTGTTTCTTGTGTTAAGATTACGAACACTACTTTTTTGTGAAGGATTCGTAATGATTTCTTGCGTAAATAATATTTTCATAGATGTTGAGACAAAAAATAAATATTTTTAGTCGAAATATTTATTTCATTATTTAAATAAATATTTTGACTGTTGCAGTCCAAAAATTTATTTCTTTAAATATTTCTCTGAGATTCCCTAGACCGTACATTACATATAGCGCGGACATCTCTCTTTTGTAGAATAAAAATATCGTGAACGCTAGCCGCAGAACCCCACAACAATAGACCATACGTCATTACACTATGAAAATATACCAATCTTGCCGTTTCAACATTTGTTAAGAGTCTAATTTTCTTAACAGCAAAATCTGCAGAACTCAGTCTACTTGACAAGTTATCAATATGGGGATCCCTTGGGGAAACTATGCATTTCGTTTTATTTAAATTGAGTTTTAAATTATTATTATCAAACCACTGTAGAACATTGTGGAGAGCATCATTTACATCGTCAAAACAATCTTTACCCATCTTAACTTTAAACACTAAAGAGGTGCCATCTGCAAATAATACTGTCGCGCACAAATTCTTCGTAAAGTGAGGAAGATCATGAATGTAAATTAGAAAAAGCAATGGTCCTTATATCGATCCCTGAGGTATGTACGCCCATAGTAATGGGTGTCCCTGCAAATTTCGCTTCATTCATTACTACTTTTTGAATTCTAGCAGAGAGATATGATTTTATTAGATTAAGTCAATTTTTCGTCACACCATAATGCTCTCACTTCCCCAACACAGTTTCATGTTCATTGTTTCTCAATTACTTTACTTAGCGCTGGTAGTATAGATATCGGTCTGAAATTACTGGGATCAGACTTGTCGCCTGCCTTGAAAAGTGGGATTATTTTACCATATTTCATTAAATCAGGAAAAGATACCACTACAAACATTGTAAATTAAGATACTGCCAAGGCATTTAGAACAAAGAAACCTACATCGCCCACAATAAGTTTCATTACCAATTCGCATAAATAGAATGTCCAACCTACATCGGTAGGACCGCGGCAGTCCCGGGGCTAACAACACCTAGCTCGGAGGGAGACAATTACCTTTAGTCTCCCTTGCCAGTTATCTCCATTCCATCATCCAGTAAGACTACACCTTCACCATAACAGCTCCTGCAAGTTCCTTCATCAATGCACTTATTCAAAATAAAAGTTAATTGAGGCGCTATAGATGGTATTAAAGATTTGATAAGTTGATAAGTTGAAACGCTCCAAAGATCTTCAAATACAACAAGCCATTCATTGACCACTGCTTGAAATGTTTTATTTACCTTGTATCTTGTAAATTGAATTTCAGGAAATTGATGGATGTCATAGTTATCGGCTGCGGTGCTTCAGGTATCGCAGTTCTACGGAGGCTGCATGATGCAGGACTCACAGCATTGGGTCTCGAGGCAGCCGGCAGGATCGGGGGCAGAATAAACACTGTGCCTTTTGCTGATAACGTCGTCGACTTAGGAGGAGCATGGTATAAACAGTTCATTATATTGCAAGAAATAAAAGGACATTGCCACTTCAAAAACTTTGAATTTAAAGTAAAGATTTGCGGGACATAAATTAAATTCCATGTAACTGTTAAATATGATAGGTACTTTAAGGGCGCTTATGCACTACACTGAATTTTCAGGACAGGCGGTCCGATTTTTTCCGGTCCGGAATGACATGAAAAACCCGGATGACTTGTCCGTTTTTTTCTGATCGGAGCGGCGCAGTGTAGGGCAGCTCTCTTAATGATAGATCAATCGTTGGCGCCATTTCGTAAACAAATCGAAATTAGTGCCGTGTAAGCGGTGAATTAATAAGCTAAATGAACTTTACGAGATCAGTTGACTGTATTACATATAGGCATAATTTTATACGCGTGGTATAGTTTCTTTGAGCAGAAATATTTTTCCCTTAGAATATATTTTTTTAATTTATTTATGACACAGTAACTTCAAATTTTATTACAATATAGAATTAAATGCGAAAAAGACATTGAGTATCACTTAATTACTTCTGTTAATTTTCTGTTTATTCTTTATTATTTCTTCTGTTATAAAATATTTATCTATACTTATCAATTGTCTAAAAAATTTGACAATGACAAATTTCCGGGCAAACTTTTAGCCCCTATTTTTCGCGATAAAATGTAGCCTATGTCCTTTCTTAAAGTTAAGTCAATTTACTATATTAATTTCCATTAAGATGGGTTCAGTTGTTTAGGCGTCTAAGCGAAACAACACTTAATTATCTTACCTTAAGTTATTGATGCTTTTAATACAATTCTAAAATCTAGCTAAGTATTGATACTAGAACCATACACTGATCGTATTAGAACTGTACTGAGTTTGCCAAAGCATATGCAGTGATATTTACCAACTATATTAAATCATCATATAAAATATAGCATTTTATAATCTACAATAAATATCGAATTATGAGTTTTTTGGAAATTAACGATATCGCCGAAGTAAATATCGATTATTTTTTCCCAAGCCTATTCCTTATTAATTTCCCGGATCGCGGATACAGCAGTGCACAAGCGTAAACACGTTCTTCATTGCCGCCATCACGAACCTGAAAAAACCGGTCTGGAATAGAGAAAAGTAAAATCCCGGACCATATGGCCTGACATATCGGACCGGAAAAAATCGAATCGTCGGACCTGAAAATACAATGTAGTGCACAAGCGCCCTTAAAGTTACACAGTCAGATCAATTAAAAATACCGGGCAAGTTCTAGGTCAACGGGAAAATCTCATAAGATTTTGATACCCTGTTCAAAATGTAAGTTTTTGCGGCATAATTAATTTTTTCACAGCTTCGAGAACTATAGGCCTGAGTATTTGGTTTAAATTTCATAACATTCAGATATATTATGATAATAAATGACATCGTTAATAAATTACAAAATTTACAGATTGAAATTTTCAGGTGTCATGGAGAAAAAGATAATATCGTATATGAAATCGCAAACCCTCTTGACCTACTGGGCAGACCAGATCCAGATAAGATCTGGTACTTATTATCCAACGGCAGTTTTGCACCTGATATCTTAATAAAAGATATGGTTCAAGCAGTGGCAGATTCTGTAAGCGAAGCTGCGAAGGATGATATTACTTCGATAGCCGAATGTGTTGTTAAAGCGTAAGTTTCACCAATTTCGAATCAAACTGTTTAAAACAATCGAACATAACCTTAACTTGATTGTTCAACGTCATAAGGTCCGTTGGCTTTGTGAATTAGTCAGATTTGGTGCATTTCGAAAATGTACTTATATTTTTAATAGACTTTTAGGAACCGTAAGGTTGAAGGTGTTGGTTCCTACTTGGTGATGGAGACAACTGGCCAGGGAGACTAAAGGATAATTGTCTCCCTCCGAGCTAGGTGTTGTTAGCCCGGGGACCGCGGTCCAACCGATGTAGGTTGGACGATCTAATTATTCTAATTAGTAATGAAACTTATTCTGTGCGATGTAGGTTTCTTTGTTCTAAATGCCTTGTAGTTATCAATTTATGTTGTTTGTATTGGTACAGCGCCATCTCGTTACTTGCTGTTGAAACTTATTGCAGTTCGTCTTGCTATCGATGGCTGTGACGATGCTAGTCTTCTCGCTATCGATTGTTGTGGCGATGTTACTGCGATGAATTAGATGTCGCTATGTATCAGTCGCCACAGACTTTAAAGAGAATAGGTTCTCAAAACGACCCTATTTTTTATGTATGTTATCGCATATCTCCGGTATTTAAAATTCGATTTGAAAAAATATTTTTGATTCACAAAAGAGTACTCTTTTGTTTTGTTACGTGAGTCTTATAGAAATTTGGTTAAACACCGGTTATCAATGTGGAAGATATTCCAGAGAACTCCTCAAAAATCCACAGAATAAGCCCTGCGATTAAGTTTTAATGATTGACCTACTTAACTCTGATCATGAAACTGAATTGTGATTAGTATTATTTATCACTTTTTTACTAGGAAGAATTCAATTTATTAGTTCATAATCTCTGTTTTAAATTTATGTTGTAGGGCAGCACGACTTAAATATTTGTAAATTTGTAAACAGATTCCATTAGGTATCATAACAGGGAATTACGCATAAAATCATTATATACCTACTTAAGTACTAGTCTTGCTCAAGCTTCCTTAGTCTATGATAATAAGATTGTAAAAGTTCACTTCCACTTATAAAGACGTTTACAGAGCAGAATCAAAGGAAATTTTTAAGAATTCGGATTTAACACGTCCTCTCATCGAGTGGTACGGAAGAATTAATCAT
Source organism: Diatraea saccharalis (assembly GCA_918026875.4). NCBI lineage: Eukaryota > Metazoa > Arthropoda > Insecta > Lepidoptera > Crambidae > Diatraea > Diatraea saccharalis. The sequence continues at coordinate 2,903,636 of OU893334.1, forward strand.
CTAGGAGGCGAGGATGACCCTAAGAATGGAAAATCTTTAAGAGGGTTGACTGAAAACTGGGTTTGCGAAGGAGAACCAACGCTCAACTGGAAAGGGAGAGGATATAAGACTATACTGGATGTTTTGCTAGTAAGTTGGAACTCTATATATAAATATAAACTAATTAGTTCTTAGCAAAATGGCTTCTATTCCCATTTCGAGCTTTTCGTAAATGAATCATTGGAGACTGGTGTGTTTTCAGACAAATGGAAATCTACGTTGATGGTCCCCATATACTAAAAAATAACAAGAGACATCTTATATCTGAATATCGCCCAGTCTCTAAATTATATGTGCTAGGTAAAATCCTCGAAAAATGGTTACAGCTGATATTGCAGCAGCAGCTTTATCTCCACACAACAACATGGGCTCTATCGGCAGAGAAGCGTTGACAGTAAAATTATGACTTATACAGAGTTCCTCGCACAGCCAATGGATTAAGTAATTCACGGGTGGACGTCGTTAGACTTCTCGAAGGCCTTTGTTAAATTAGCCACAATATACTAATTAGTAAGCTTATGGGCGGCCAGTGTGCATTTCTTCTTAGATAGATCCAATCCTACATTAAAAAGAAATCAGGCGGTTTGTATCAAAGGATACTTACTATTCATAACAACAAACATTTCACGGAGCTCACACTTAGGCCCACTCCTATTTTCGTTTTATATTAACGATATCGGCCGAAGTCTTTAATAATAGCCACCATTACCAAGATGCAGAAGATTCCAAATTTTATAGAATTGTAAAATCCCATGACGCTTGTATTAAGTTGCAAGCTGACATTTAAGCTCTACATAATGATTGCTTAAGAAATCAACTTTTTACCAACTTATAGTAATTTATAATTTATAGCTGAATCGCCAATCCAAGACGGATCGTTAGGTGTGATGTAAATATTGCTGTATGTAATTGTGGTATGTATGAAATTGACTTGATTTTATTTACCTTTTCACAGAACCGACATCCAGATCCTGCGAAAGAGATCCCAGTGGAAATCTTGCTGAACAAAGAAGTGGACAGTATCAGATGGGGCACCATTCAATTCGGTAAAGATTCTACCAAATCCCTCGTACACGTTACATGCAAAGACGGCAGCCTGTTCATGGCAAACAGCGTTATCATCACGATACCATTGGGAGTGTTGAAAGAAAGGTAATATAATTGTATCTGATATTGTTATATGATACCTATAATTATTGGACACCGCGACTGGTACATATTTTTCAATACATACTTTATCTATGCAGAAGTCTAGTATGTTTAAGACAACCTACTCTGAACTCTTTTTTCTTTCTTCTTCTTTAGAAACGTAGAAACTATGAATGTTATCCAAATGTACGAACTAAATTTATAAAACAATGTTAGCCTACTTTACAGTGAACACTAATTTGGAAACATCACTAAACCACACCATATTATTTTACAGACATCATCACCTATTCAAGCCATCATTGCCCGCCAACAAGATCACTGCTATAAACAACCTAGACTTTTGTATCCTCGACAAAATCTACGTCGAGTTCACCGAAGCGTGGTGGTCCAAAGCTCCTGCACAATTCAACATCCTGTGGCGAGAAGAAGACAAACAGAAATTTTCCGAAATGAAATGGGTGACTTCTATATTTGGAGCGAACACTGTGGCAGATCAGCCTAACGTACTTCTGTTCTGGATATATGGTAACGGAGCTAAGGATATGGAGGAAGCAAGCCAAGAGGATGTTGAAAAAGGTGTTGAACAGCTTCTGACGATGTTCATGACAAATTTCGACATAACCCCGATAAAAGCAGTACTCAGGTAACAATTTGTCGTACAATTATGTAACTACCAGCTTTCCGCCAGCAAACTACTAGCTTTTCGCCGACGTGGTCCCTAGGGAACTATTTAGTGGGATAAAAAGGTCTAACTCAGCTAATACCTAAATAGGCCAGTGCCTATTTCACTGGTTTTCTATCCCATAATAATATCTAACGTAGTATACGTATACCCTAGTTCGATCGATAGGTGTTAACGCCTGCAATGGCAGCTTGAAGCAGTTTACCCGCTAACAGACAGAGGAACTCGAGCGAGCAAACTTTGGTCACCAACCCAATGATCAATCTTTTGGTTATTTGCGTGGCCTCCACAGTCTTAAACCTGAGGATCTGTACAAATTTGACGGAAGATCCTTCGAGCGGAGCAACGGAATTATGCGCTATATCGACGGATCATCCATTAGTCGTACAAGGTTGAATGTCATAATGTCTATTCGTCTGTTAAGACGTTTTACGACGCATTTTCTAAGAATAAACAAAACTTACACTTACACAACTTACACGATGACATAAAATACAGTTTATTAAACTACTTAACATCCCAGAACCCGAATAAAGGTACTTTTAGAAACCCATATCAGATCAAATGAACTATCTTTGGCATGGCAAAATACCTTCTAGATGCCCTAAATAGGCTGTAACGTATGCATTATTTATGTTGAATTCATACACTTCATGCCACTTCAAATGACGAGATATTGCCTCATTTCAACATGCTTTGCAAGCTTCTAAATTTTAAATAATATAAGAATAATTATTGGTCACCCGTTTGACCAATGTGACATCTCCCTTATTCAATTTCCAGATCACAATGGGCCACAAATCCTTTGGCCCGTGGTGCTTATTCTTACCGCAGCGTCAGAACAGAAGAGCACGGAGGCAGCGCGTTAGATCTGAGCGAGCCCCTGTACCAAAACGACGAGTTCCCTGTCGTCTGCTTCGCGGGTGAAGCGACGTCCCATCATCGTCATAACTCAGTACACGGGGCAATAGAAGCTGGCTTTAGAGAGGCCGACAGACTGATCGATTGTTTCAAAAAATTGAAAGAAAAAAGTTCCTAATTTAACAATTTTCAATTTTATACTCATTAGGATAAGATCCAATTTTTAATAAGATTGTAAAAAATTACTGAAATAAAAGTATGAATATTGATAAAAACAACAATAACTCTAGTTATTTCTTTTAGCGGCATCTTTTGGAGACGATGACCACACGGTGGTAGAATTTATAGAAACTAAATGAGGACGAATTTTTTTTTACATTTAAATAAAACATTTTGTTGTAAAAAACGATTTTCTCTTTATTATCTTCATTATTATTTTCTTAAATTATATCACATAGATGTACAATATACGATGATCAAAAGTAGACAAAAGTCGATGATCAAAAAATAAATAACTAGAAAAATCGGTTGGAATGTACGGAACTTAGAAAATTCCAGATCACAGTTCAAACCTAAACAAATATTGTTGACTGTGTTCCATACAATAAAATGCTAAAATAAATTATTTTAAAAAAAATGACAAAATTTAAGTCTCTTTTTATGAAAAAAAAAATATAAGTATTCATTGGTATAGGTATGGACATACCGACATCTTTACCTCTACTGTGTACAATATCCACTTTAAATAATCGAACATTTCTTTGTATTACCTAACTAATATCTTTCTTATCATCACTAGAGTATATAACAACATCGGAATTCGGTACCACCTTAGTATTAATTATATTACCGAGCTCGTCAACATCGCACACAGTGATAACAACTCTATTGTCATCGGCGTGAGGTGTATTTTTCAACGTGTTCTCATCGTCACCTTTGAGAGTTATCTCAAATCTTTTGGGAGTAGATTCCGTAGCTTCGGCCACTTGTTTGATGTTGAATTCGAATGAGGTTTTCAAAGATTCCTTTGGATCACTGTAGCCGTCTACGATTTTCTTAGAAACTTCTAGAATTTCGTAGCGAGTCGTTGTCAGTCTGTACATACCGTCTTCGCTTATTTGGTATCTGATGACGAAATATTAAAAAAAAATATCATTATCATTGCAAAACATTGGCCGAATGGCTCGTACACCGATTTAAAAATGTCGCCACCTCTGATCAATAAAGAAAATGAACTTTTCAATATTGTCTCGAATCTAGGTGGTGCGGTGTCCTTCAGATTTCCATAATACAAGGACTTATGTGACTCAGAATGAGATAAAGTTTGTGGTGTTATTTATTATTATTACCCCTTTTACATCTCGTCTGCAGTTCTCTGCTGCATTACAACAACATCTTAAAGTAGCGCAGGGCTATACATTTGGTCGCCGAAATTTGAAAGTTTGCTTATTCTTCGCAACCGTAAAAAACGCTCTAACCACCGAGTTCAAGATTAAAAACAAGAAAAATGTTACGTTACAGAGTTTGCAACCAAAAATTTCATTTCCTTTTTCTTCATTTGAATTATTGACATATATGTCAAAAATTTATTTTGAATGAGAAAATGACAAACTACGTCCGAATTTACTATAAATATTTTCTCTTTATCTTTAATAATTATATAAATTGAAATCAAGTAAACTGTATTCTTACTAATGATTTATGCAAACCGAGTAAAGCTGTGTACCCGATTTAAACCATTAACTATTAAATATTCAAGCTTATTCCTGAATTTAAAATTCGAACTAACGGACACCCTACTAATGCAGCGTCTCACTTTTACTCACCTAAATCGGCTATGTCCAAAAGGCCATTGAGCACCGTGCACTTGCACCAGATGTGTTGTAAGTCTAGAGCCTCTATGGAACACCTTCATACTCTTCTCTGGGCACATGTGGCAAGCGTACTTCCTCACCGGTTTACATTGTTTAGACTCGAGATCTGAATGCTCCTCATCGGATATATCCAACCCACTGTTTTCGGTGTTGCTACGCTTCCGTTTGCGAGTGTGGATCGGTAAATGTTTTCGGAGGTCCGATTTGCAGACGGCTCTGTTAAAATAATAATATAAATAAAAATACAACCCAAGTAACTCCAATATGTCCCGAATAAGTGAATGGACTGAATTTCATAATAAAAACGGTTGATAGCTTTATATTGTAATGACATCCGTTTCTACAGGTTCAAAAAGAAGGATGCTCAATTCTGTCAACATCGAGATGTGCAATCATCGTGTATAGTAAATCAATATATCGTATAAAATAGCTTTTTTTTGTTATTATCAGAGGTCGGAATTAGGTAGAGTTATTTATGTACTTGCATCGAAATGTTGATATTAATGTGGACCTTCCCGGGATTCCTTTATTTCTTCTTTCTTTATTTCTTTCTTTCATTGATGTAAGTTTGGCAACGTCGTGCGTGCAGTAGTTTAAATTGTGTAAAAGTAAATAAATTTTATTTAAAAAATCACGGGATTTTTTTCTGCTTTTTAAAATTAATCTCGGGATTTGAGGCATATCCACTTTATTCTTTCGCTGTATGAAATCAGTGTAAGTACATGAATAACTCTACCTAATTCCGACCACTGTTTATAATAAACCATCTTTCACAAAAAATGTTAGCAAGGAACTAAATAAAGATATTATTAAAGATAATAAATATTGGCTACTTATATTTTATACCAGAACGCTACCATTAGAAACGAACCTTTAATAACCGGTCCTTTTCATGATCAATGAGTCATCTAACAGTCAGTTGCACAAACTTCCAATAAAAAATTTACATTACCCATACATATTTGACATTCATTATAGCTTAAAGGCGTCATTAAACCTTAATGTACGTTTGTGCAACTGACCGTATGTGTCGCCATTTCTCATTTTAAGAAAAACCTATTGTATTCGTTACTTCCAAATTAATTAATGTCATAACAATTATACAATAGCTGTAGTATTTTATTTGAAGTTTTAGTCAATTATAAAAGAATAGTTGAAGGATAAATACATTTAAAAAGTGTAGATGAGGAAACGGAACTCTCTGATTGAGAGGAAGTGGTATAAATACCTTATTGAGAGAAAGAATCAAGATGCAGCATGTTATTATATTTTAATTGAAAATAATATAAATGGGAGAGAAGGCACTGAAGGATACTGCTGCAGCTGCTTGGCGTGACGACAAACCTTTGGTATTTATGATACCAAACAACATCATTCCTCAGGAGTATTTTAAAATAAAGTCATTCTTAAGGATGATGTGGAACAAAAATAAACTTGGTCACTCTCTGTTTCGTTTACAGCCTTTTCTACACAAGCATAGTAGGCTTACCAGTGATATTCTTTATAATGCGAATGTGTAATGAGTAAAAACGAGATTTTTTTTGTGGTATTAGCTAGTATTCACTAAAGAAATTTATGACATCTTGCTCTTGTTCATTATAGTTTTTCTTATAGTTTGATTCGATTGGAACAGTATGATTAGATATGGATTATATTAATTAAAATATTTCTTTACGATTAAATTGCTAAATCCGATTTCTAATCGATGTTTTGCAACATAACCTCAAAATCTTTATTTTATCATTAATTTATATCAATAACAATGTTTTACGGATATATTTGGAACAGATAAATCAGCAACATCAATATATATCAACTTAAAAAAAAATGCTTTTGAAACTGAACATTCTTCTTTCCATTCATTTCCATAAGAACAAGATCCAAATCAAAATATAACATTCAACAACAAGCACTACAAAATGATTATCCTTTGTCAACTCGGATGCACTCACTTGTAGTCGCAGTGCGGGCAGCCGTGGTGCCGGGCGGCGTGCGGCAGGTGCCGGTAGCGCACGTGCGTGGCCAGCGCGGCGGGCGTGGGCGCGGACATGTCGCACAGCGCGCACGCGTACATGGACACGTGCTGGCGCGTGTGCTCGCGCAGCAGGTACTCCGTGCCCGCGTACGCGCCGCACACGCTGCACGTGTAGCTGCAGCTGGGGTTCTGGCGCGGCACAACGTCTATTACGTCTTGGACGATCACCACTCTATCTCTTAAGAAATGCTGATACGACTTCGGGGAAACGCATTTTTCGTTTATTCATGATGCATCGCACGTTGGAGTGGGATCTCATCGGAGGCACAGAGCGTCTCACGGCTATGATTTGTTTGTGAATGTGAATTATCGTACGTGATTAAATAAGATATGTCCTCAGGCAGCGTTGCCAGATTTTTTTTTGCTTAAAAAATTTAAGTCGTTATTTCCACTTATAATTATCATTATGCGCCAGGTGGGCGGCCAGTCCACACTTGTTCATGGCACCCGGCTGCGCTTCCTCAGCACGCTGCACGAACGGTCGAGTTATCCCCGAAAGTGGAAACAAACCTGTCCCGCACGGGACATTTAATTTCTATTTAAAAATCGGGACGTCCCACCTAAATCGAGACATCTGGCAACGCTGGCCTCAGGTATCATGTTAATTCATACGAGTTACAACACCTATATAGTGGACAGGGGAGATTTTTACAGGGCATGTGACCATTGAATGCATTCTTGATCCTAAATTGACACACTGTTATGATACAATATTTAATTGTTACGTTCTTTACCTGTCTCCTTGCGTGATCTACCAGTTTCCTGTTGCACGCAAAGTGCTGTCCGCAATGGTAGCAAGCTATGAGCCTCTCGCCCGTGTGTGAGCGTACGTGCATCGTCAGTAAAATACGCCGGGTAAACGTCATTCCGCATCCAGCCCATGAGCATAGCAGAGCATCTGTATACTTTATGTGCAACTTTACATGATCGAAGAACACCTGGTAAATTATATTTATACTTAAATTATGTAAAGCAGCTTAATAGTGCACAGTCTCTAAATTAAGCAACAGTATCAGACCAGGGTCTGCAGATGGCCAAAAATTTATTATATCAAATATATTTTGAAAAAATACTTTATTCAATTAAATTTAATGTTAGAACTTTTGAGTTGAACACTTATTTTCAACCCAATAAGACTTCGTATGTTTTGGCTGACAAGAAGAATGCCATAATAACATTATTTAGAATGACTATGAAACAACTTTTAAACAGTTGCATTATGTTTGTATTTAGTTTTATTGACGTTTTAGACCCTTAAGACCCATATTACATCTCAAATGTGATTTCTGCGTGATTTTTCTCGGAAACAAAAATAAATTAACAATTTTGACTTGTTGAATAGTGAATAACTCTTGGTATAGAAATAAGTGGTCTAAGTTTTTGGAAATTTTACTCATCTTTTTAATTAAACAAAAATACCAGAGAAAGATTTTCATACAATGCGCAAAGACACTTTTTTTGAGCTCCTGGATTGAGCTACTGTTCTTAACAAACGAAATAAAAGAAATAGAATGATATCTCTTATATAGTCGTAAAGTAAACAGTAGCGTCGAAATTTTGAAATAGCACTGATTAAATATAGAAAAACAATCATATTACAAAGGTGTTGATTTTCTCTATAATTAATAGTTTATTCTTGATTAAAAAAAAAAACAATATTCTTCATACCAATACTATTGGTCACATTCACAGTACAAAAATGTTGATGTTTGATGGCAATTTTACCATTTATTAAATTATTTTAAAAATGCATTTGACTTATTACCACCAGTTCTAAAATTGGGAGTCTTGTCTAAGAAAAACTGGTGAAACAATATCTGACAAGAAAAGTGAATTGATACCTGTTTTAATATTTACATAATGAACTAACTGTATCTTTTGGTTTTGCAATGTGTGATCTGGATTGTGATTTGACTAATTACCGGACCATTCGACTTATTATTTGGATGCTTTTTAAATTCAAGATCCTCACATGAATTTTTGTTCAGCTGCAGGTATTTCATGTGTTCGGAGCCCATCAAGGGTGCCAGACACAAAGTGATTTTTTGAGCATTTTTCATTAAGAATAGACTATAATGATACCTGAATAGAGTTGAACTTTTCGTTGCAATCTGTCCACATACAACAATGTTCACTTTTCAAAGGAGGCAGCTGGTTTCTCTTTGTGGAATCTTTGTCACATTTTACCAACTTCAATGTTGCCCTCCCATTGAAGCCGATAGCCATCAAACGAGCATGATAGGCATGATAATTTACATGTCGCACCATTTCTTTGAAATCTGAGCTATTATGGCCACACACATCCCAAAGACAGACATACTCGACTAAAAACAGTAAAACGAATTATTATAAACCAATGCTGGCATGGGAAACTTTAACAATACAGTTTTTAAAGAATAATAGAAGTGCTTCTCAGTTTGCTATTTTTTCTGTCCGTACGAACCTTCAAAACAATGGCTGAATTATTTTAATTATTGTATTTGCACTCGAAAAGACATTTAGTAATTAAATTCATAGTATCTAAATAAAAATTACAGTCAGATTGAAATTTAAGTGGATATAAAGCACCCTACTCATAAGTCAATAGCACAGTCTCACAGTCACTATTTGTGAGTGTAATAAACACAATCCTATTATACAGTCCAAATTTTCAATACTGAATGCAGGCACTATGGCATGCATTGCAGAACCAGATTGGGACTAGTTAACATACTTTAATACATACCGTAGCCTTCTTTATCGATCACATGCAAATCTGATATGTGTTTCTGGACATGTCTTTGAAAATCTTCATAGTTATTATAACTCCAATGACATGACCCCCATTGACAATCCATCTTAAGCCAATCAACTCGTAATTTATGTAAAGGCTGAAACAAAAAGTATAACCTTTAATATATTTACATTCATATAAGTCGTGATAGGGATGAGGAACGCTAAGTTTTATGTGTAGAAGTAGAATGTAAGGCCCACAGAATATTCTGGACAATAATCATCTGGGTGTCAATTCTCTCAATGGTTTTCAATAAGCTTACTTTGCTACTGTAAAAATTGTCTACAAAGTAAAGGATATTATACTGTTAATGACAAAAAGGCATGATGTAATGGAAAGTCACTTCATATTCTAATGAAGTCACTTTTCAATAAGACTTCTCTGTGTGAAATAAAACAGGGAGAAAAAAACAGCCCTTGCTGAGTTTCTTGGCGGTTCTTCTCAGTACAAGGTCTATAGTTTTGCGAACCGATGGCATAGTTTTCGACTTTCACAAGTGCTCTGTAAAAGCCTAAACTGAATAAGTAAATTTTGATTTGATATGATTTAAACAAATTCGTGGTAAAGTTAGATTATTCCAGTTTTTCTTACTGCCCATTCAATACAAATCTCCCAATTTGATTCCATCCATGGGAAAGACCTGTGCCGTAACGTTAATAAGCTGATAATAATGAAATTCAACAGAAGTATTATAAAGTCATGACTTAATAAAAGCAATGAGCACTGCTATTCATTTCTGAAAGTAATGTTATTAATACATGTAATGAAACTGAAAATGACAGTTTATTTACAACAGTCTTTGGCTCCTCTTCGGGTTCGCCCACTCCTGCTGGAAGAGTCGCATCATCCTCAGGAATTGACTGCAGAAATTTTTTTCTTGCTGCATTTGTTTGAATTATGAACTGAATATCATTCTTGTTTTGCTGTGAAAGCCTTTTAGTATTCAAACTGTTTTGTTCTTGAAGCCAGTCCTTACACCGTAAAACCTGTAGTTTCGAAGAAGCTTTTTCAGGACTAGTCATTCTAAATATTAAAATTAAAATCCTAATAATATTATTTTGAACTTTTCTATCACTTTAATGTACTATATTGCGTAATAAGTTCTATTTATATGTACAAAAAACTATCTCAAAAGAACAAAAAACTCTTGAAAGCAACTTGAAAGAAACAAAAACCACAAACTATAAAAATCAAATCAAAATCTCAGACCAAATAAAAAGTCAAAATCTAAAGGGATGCAAACAATTAGAGATGGACGTTTAAACAACAAAAAGCACTTAAGCATGCTTTTCTAAATAAGTGCAAAAGCGCTTTTTCACGTAGAAGAAAAATATGGTAATGGTTATTGTAAGTCCCGCCATCTATTAAGATATTACTACTAGCTTCAATCAATTTTTCTGTTTCGGCATTTATCTCTTAGAGGGCAGCACTTTACATAAATGCACTGTATGTATTATACTATAACACGTGATATCCATCTAGACTTTTTGCAACAACTTTCTTCATTGGTTAATCCAAACGCTTTTTTTAAACGGAATTTTAAAAAAGCAGTACGGTTTTCGTTGTTGAAGTAAATACACTTTGTGTTGAATATTAATTATTGCGTAAGTTGAATTGTATGCGTAAATAAATTGCTACTTAGGTTTAAAGAACTTTATTCTCATAAGAAATTTACATTTCACTTATAATGAGATGAGTATGAATACAATAAAATTATATTATGCTAGGTTTGCACTGTTGTACAATCTTGTATATGTTGCAAAAGTTTTTTTTTTTTAAACATTTAAGTTATTCCAAAAAAGATGGAAGCAGGTGAAAAAAAGTTTAGGCTTGTAATTGACTATCGAAAAGTTAACGAAAATATTAAAGACGATCGCTTTCCCTTACTTAACATTGTCGATATTTTGGACTCCCTTTCGGGCGCTATATATTTTAGCCACCTTGATCTGCAAAATGGGTACTATCAATTTAATTTAGACAGTGACAGTAGGAAATGTACTGCTTTTACATTTGATAAACAATATCAAATGAAACGCATGCCAATGGGGCTTAAGACTAGCCCTAGTGCATTTTCAAGGGCAATAACGGTTGCATTATCCGGACTTAACTAGAGTTTGGCAAGCGAAACGTGACACCACCTATTTTTCCGTTTTCATATGGCAACAACATAGAACTGTCAGTTTGACACTACGTTAGACAATTCAAGAATATTGAATTTTGTTGTTTTTGCGAATTTGAACTTGTGTTTTTGGTTAAAAATTATGTCGAAGCCGATAAAAAGTTCATCGAGGAAACTTCTTTCCATCATGATTGACAAGTTTACTGAAGTGAAAACTGAATTAAATAAAAATTTCATGGAGAAATTACAACGATTAGATAAAGTTGTATCTTTTTTAGGTTAGTTTTGTATTATAATTTTGATACTTTCGTTTTAATTTTCTGTAATTAACTAAACAGATATTTTTTATAAAATATTGCTCTATTTCAGATAACTGTGATGGTGATATTCAACCAATAATGGAGGAGATAAATGCAATAAAAACTTTAGAAAAACAAGAAATGCTGAATTCGGAAACGCAGTACTTACAAAAAATTTCTTCAATGACAGGTCTCTTTTCTTGTTTTGATTTAAGATAGATTGATAGTATTCCTATAATATTTACATAGGTTTTTTATGATGTATTGGTTTTTATTGTTGACATCCAATGATGTCATAAGAATGTTTTGTTTAACAAGGAAATTCACAGAATTCATGAAACTAATCAAACCATGTAATTGTTATACATGCTAAATATGCACATAAACTTAACTAAATTAAACATAAATTGCATTCATAGTTGAATAGGTATTTAAATTATTTTGATGTATGTGTCTATCATTATTTGCTTTTAAATACATTTAACATATCTTTGTTTCAAAGTGTTTAATCTTTTATAGATGTAAGTATAAGGACACTAAGAAGGATAAAAAATGAAGCATTAATTAATAAAGGAAAATGGGACACTCCTGGGAAAAAACGACCTCATCAACCAACAGTGTCTGCTTTAGATAATTTTGATTTAAGTGCAATTCGGAATAAAGTAAATGAATTTTACTGTGTGAAAAAAATTGTTCCAACATTAAGAAGCCTTCACAATGAATTAAAAGATGCAATAGGATTCAGTGGTAGCCGTGAGACTTTACGAAAAATTATGCTTAAGAATGGATTTTCTTTTAAAAGCAATGAAAATGAACGTTCTATGCTTATAGAAAAATACCAGATTTCTGCATGGAGGCACAAGTATTTGAGAGAAATAAATATAAAACGAAACGAAGGAAAGCAAATTGTGTACCTTGATGAAACTTATGTACATCAGAATTATAAAGTTAAAAAGTCTTGGCAAGGACCTTCAACAACTGGTGTCACTACAAAGATATCCTCTGGAAAACGGCATATTGTTGTGCATGCTGGATCTGAGGAAGGTTTTGTGCCTGGTGCATTATTAGTGTTCAGTAGTAAATCCAAATCTGCTGATTATCATGATGATATGAACTCATCGAACTTTATGAAATGGGTCAGAGAAAAATTAATACCAAATTTAAGTAAGCCCAGTGTAATTGTTATGGATAATGCCAGCTACCATATAAAACAAATCAATAAACCGCCTATAATGTCTAATACCAAAGCAGATATCCGTAAATGGCTTGTAAATAATGGAATACATTTTGAGGAATATCAGACAAAGGCAGAGTTAATGTGTTTGGTTAATGATAAGAAAACATTGCCTGTATATGAAGCTGAAGAGATTTTAAAAGAACATAATCATGAACTTTTATTGCTGCCACCGTATCATTGTGACTTAAACCCAATAGAGATGGTTTGGAGTCAAGCAAAAAGAAAAATTGCAAGCAGAAACATTGGAATACCAGGAAAGGAAATGGAAAACTTAATAATAGAGTGTTTTAACTTAATTACCCCTAGTGACTGGAAGAAATACACTGATCATGTTTTAAATGTCGAAAATGATTACAAATTAAAAGATGGCATTGTTGAAAACGAACTTGAAAAATTTATTATATCTGTTGGTGCAGACAGTAGTGAAGAGAGTGACTCTGATGATTCCTTGTCATTGTTATCAGGTGTAGAATATTTAGAAACAGATTTTGACTATGAATCAGACTAAAGTATTTTTAGTCTGATTCATAGTCAAAATCTTATCTTAAATTTTCTATTGTGATTAACATGATGATTTTGTGACACCTGTATTATGTAATTTATCCATGGCACTTAATTGTAACAAAAATAAATGTTTTTTTTATTGTAATCTGGTGTTTATATTGACTAATTTAATTTGATAGATAGTGTTTCTGGATCAGAGCAAAAGGTTGTGATGAAAATCCCTTAGGAGACATGTATGTGTTATGAACACATTATAAATATAAGGGCCAGAAATCAAAATTGGCTAACATCACATTTATTAAAAAAATGTGGCCAGAGTCGCCCATATTCATTACAAAAAAACAAAGAAGTCGTTGCAAAAAACACCCTTTTAATTAATGACAAATATGAATTTTTAATATTATAAGTGCTGTTAGCCAATAGGTATAACGAATGGGTTAAAAAAAAGATTCGATTTAGTCCGTCAGTCAGATAATAGAAAAATATTGGATACGTATTTTTTTTCGCTTTAATTTAACAACAAATGGCTTAAGAGGTACTATGCGACGACTTCAAATATGCTTTGCAACAATGTTACTTTAATACAGTTTATCGATACGAAATCAAGTGTCAAAATGGAGTCCAGTGGAGAATGCCGATATTGACATTTCGAAATTGCTCATCATTGATAGAGAATACGAAATAGTGATTTTGACACAATCAAAGTGTCTATTTTTTACGGTGATGACGATTCTTGGTTGTCAGTTGAGTTAGTGAATAGGCCTACTGATATGCTGTTAACTGTACAATTAAGAACAGTCACGCTTTAGTCAAATGTTCCAAAACAAATAATTTTAATTGATATCTAAATGTTAAGATTAAATATAATTAATAAAAGTATCAAAATTATTTTGCAGTACTACATTCAGTGTTTACTGCTTAAGAATTTTTGAAATTGCCGCCCTTTTCTTGTGACACGTTTCGCTTGCCAGACTCTACGAGAAGTGTCTAATCTATATGGACGATTTAGTCTGTTTTGGAAGAAATTTAGAAAGCCATAATAAAAATCTTATAGATATTTTTTATAGATTACGAGAAACAAATTTAAAATTAAACCCTAGGAAGTGCCAATTTTTAAAAAAAGAACTGTTGTATTTGGGACACATTGTAAGTTCCGACGGATTGAAACCAGACCCAGAAAAAACTAGAGTTATTAATAATTATCCAACACCAAAATCAAGCGATGACGTAAAAAGATTCGTTGCTTTTTCAAACTATTATCGGCGATTTATTCCTAAATTTGCAGAAATTGTTGTACCGTTAAATAATTTACTAAAGAAAAATGTAGATTTTATTTGGACAGATAACTGTGACAAGTAATTTAAAAAATTAAAAACATGTTTAGTATCGCCGCCTATTTTACAATATCCAGATTTTTCGGATACCAATCAGTTTCAGTTATATACAGATGCTTCAGGTATAGCCATAGGTTCAGTTTTATGTAATGGGGACGGCCGCCCTGTTGCTTACGCGAGCCGTGGCTTAAATAAAGCAGAATTAAACTATCCCACTATTGAGAAAGAAATGTTAGCAGTAGTTTGGTCGATAAAATACTTCCGTCCTTATTTATTCGGCAAAACTTTTAGGATATTTACAGACCGTTAGTTTATTTATTCAACATGAACAATCCCACCAGTCGACTAACAAAGTTCAGATTAATTTTAGAAGAATACGATTTTGCAATAGAGTATATAAAAGGAAAGGATAATGTAACTGCAGATGCATTATCCCGGATATTAATTACATCAACAGAATTGAAAGAGATGAATGACAGAGTGATAAATGTAATGACTAGGAACCAAAGAAAAAATATGGAAACTCAACAACGAATTAATCCTAAATCGGACGTAAACACCTCCACTAACCACGTGCCTGATCAGCCAAAAGTAGTGGACATGTTGAAAAGGCCGAGAAACTCAATAGAGTTACAACTTATATCGGATAGGAAAATGAGTAGTAGGAAACGCGACGTAAACAGCTCGGAATCATTAATATTTGACGAAAAGAATATGACTTTATATACTAGCCTAGACTTACGATCATGTACTGCGCGAGACGCGTATGTGGGGGAGCTAGAGCAATATTGTAAAAACATAAATATTAAAGTATATAACTATATAATTAAACTTGCAAGTAATAAAGAATTTATAAAATGGTTAACCAATGAAGTAAAGAATAAAAAAGAATGGTCCGGACCACGAATTCATATTTTAAGAGGTATTCGGAGAATAACCTCAAATGACGACAACGATTACCATATTTTACCAACAAGTGGACACGCCGGAATAAGGCGGATGGTAAACAATATCAAGTTAGCCTGTTTCTGGCCAGGGTTAGAACGTGACATAACAAATTTCGTCACCAAATGTAAAAAATGTCAAATGCAAAAGCATTCGGCACGTGTCAAACAGCCCATGGTCATAACATCTACGGCCATGAGTTCATTTGACAAAATATTTTTAGATATAGTTGGGCCTTTAGATAAGGATTATTATGGTAAAGTTTATATTTTAACAATACAGTGCGAACTCACTAAGTTCGTCGAAGCTTATGCACTGGAGCGTAAGGACGCAATTTCTGTGGCAAAATCATTTGTCGAAAATTTTGTATTGAGGTATGGTATACCGCGAGAAATTGCATCGGATAAGGGAGCGGAGTTTATAGCATCAACAATGAAAGAGGTATGTAAACTACTCCAAGTAAAACAATTATTTTCCACTTCTTATCATCATGAATCAATTGGCGCATTAGAAAATACACATAGAAATCTAAACGCTTATCTTCGCATACAGACTAATAATAATTCTAGGGAATGGAGTACAGCCGCATCAGCTGCTCGTCCTCTGCAAATTATGCTCCTGGATTCCTCTCTCTATCATCCTCCGATGGCATTTGCCGTATTTCCGATATGCAAGGAAAAGTAACCCCAGCAATAAAATTACGCCAATTTATACCCAAAATCTGGACAATGATGCTGGCGTGGTCCGAGAGATGCTCCAATGTGGACGTATTATCTCCGCCACTAGCAGCCTGCGCCACAATCACAGTCTCGTCTTTTGACTGTTGTTTTCCCATGCTGATGAGTGGTGATGAGATTTACAATTTGGTGAAAATATGCAAACACTCGAGGTGGCTCGTTCGATAATAATTAGCGACTGCATTGTAGATGTATCCCGAGGCGCTAAAGTCCGATGATCCTAATAAGGCGATCGGAATGCAGCGCGAATCCGATCGCAACCTGGCAGGGTCGCCATGTGATGCGGCACCGTTTAGGGAGACTTAATTAAACAACAACTGCGATATAACAAGTGAAGTTTATTGGTTTCTAACATACGCTTATATACTATGATTATATGCAGTGAATATAGATATGTACTTACTACACTACAACTTAACGTCATTAGGTAGTTGGTTAAATAGCTTTGCTCCCTCATAAACTATAGTCGTTTTCCCGTAATTAGTTCTAGGCGTGATTAATTTAATTTTCTGTCTATTCCGAAGATTATGTGTATTTTCCTTTATATTTAGTTGTATGTCAGATTTGAATGCGTTAGTCGTTATTTTCTTTACCAATATACATGTATAATATTTGTATAGTTGGGAGAGGTTAAGTAATTTACTTTTCTTGTATAGCTTTTCAGTTGACATTAGAAATGGATAATGAAATAATACCTTGATTATTTTGTTTTGAGATCTTTGCAGTGGTTTCAAATTAGTCGGTGCAGCGGACCCCCAGATTTCTATTAAGTACTCAAGATGTGACTTTATTAAAGAATTGTATATAATTGCTTTGACTTTACTTAAGTAATGACTTTTGTTTATTCCTAAATGAACAACGTAAATAAGTTTTGATATGAGGTAATGGTGTGTATATAAAACATTCTAAATATTATTGAACGGCATTAGTTTTAAGATTGTGTAAATAAAATGTCGAGAAACGGTAATAGTATTGTGGTCTAGTATTATACATAAAAACCTTTCTTTTGAATCACCCTATCTATAAAAAAAAAACTGCATCAAAATCCGTTGCATAGTTTTAAAGATTTAAGCATACATAGAGATAAAGGGACATAAAAAACGATTTTGTTTTATACTATGTAGTGATAACACAACGTTGCATGCTTATTATAACAATTTCCAAACGTCAGTTGAAAACAAAAACGTTTAAACAATAAGCAGTTTTTAAAAACCTTTATTGAAAATCGTACAACGTAACAACGCTTAAAAATTTTAAGCAGTTATATCCACCTCTACAAACAATATATTTGTATAGGATTGGGCAATATTATCGATATTTTTCCAAAAAAAAATCGATATAAATCAACGATATTTTTTACCGCGATATATCAGCTTTCGATATTTATTTTCAGATATCAAATTCGTATCAAAATCGATATATTTATTTTAAAGTTCTGCTGTCATATCATGTCTTTCTTAAATTTAGAAAATAAGTAAGTAGGCATTACGAGGGTCAAACTGAAAGTTCTTAGAAAATCAAAAACTGATTACATTAGCCAGTTATTAGTTTTATTATATCTTTTCAAAATATTGTCCATTCACGTCAATACACCGCTGCATGCGATGGAACCACTGGGAAAAGCACTTTGCCCACTCGTCCTTAGGGGTCTCTTCAATGGCATCGCGATACGCAGCCACCGCTTCTTCAGCATTCATAAACCGCTTTCCTTTAAGTTTTTCTTTAATTTTTGGAAATAAATAAAAATCACAAGGCGCGAGGTCGGGGCTATACGGCGGGTGACCAGTAATTCAACGTTTGATGTCGCCAAATAGTCGATCGTTCGCTTGGCGGTGTGCGACGAGGCGTTGTCGTGGTGAAGGAGGATCCTACTGCGAGGTCGTTTCTCTCGAACTTTTTCCAAGACAAGTGGCAAACAATTGGTAGTGTACCATTCTGCAGAAACTGTTTTTTGATCCTCTAACACAATTGTTGCAAAATGACCTATCCTTCCAAAGAACGAGGCCACCATTTTTTTTCCCGCACTTCGATCTCTCTTCACTTTAGTTGGCAACTCCTCGAAAGGAAACACCCAATGAGCAGATTGTCTTTTGGTTTTAGGATCATAACAGTAAATCCAGCTTTCGTCACCTGTTAGTATGTCGAACACAGCATTTGAGTCACCTCCGTTAAATCTTTCAATCATTTTACGACACCAATCCACACGATGGAGTTTTTGAGCCTCAGTCAAATTATGAGGTATCCACCGGGCGCAAAGCTTCCTGACCGCTAAATGTTCGTGGAGGATTTTGTGCACTTGACTCATACCGATGCCTAAGCTTGTCCGAATCTGTTGATAGGTCACTCTTTTGTCAGTCTCTATCATACGCCGCACAACACAGATGTTATCTTCAGTCGTCGCCGTAGAAGGCCGTCCCTCACGTAAATCATCAGTGAGATTAGTGCGACCACGTTTAAACTCATTAAACCAGTTGTAAACAGTCGCACGAGATGGGGCTTCATCGTGAAAGGCCAATCGTAGTCTATCATAACTTTCTTGTTGACTTAAATGACATCGAAAGTCATAAAAAATCATTGCACGAAAATTTTCTCGTGTTAAATTCATGATGACGTGACACAGACAATTTTCAATTTGCCGCCAAATCGTAAAACAAATGACAAATGAATGAAATATATACTCAGTAATATTGGCAAAGAGTTATATTTTCAAATTTTAGAATTATTTTTTTATTATATTGTTTATAAGTGGCCAGTTCTAAGAACTTTCAGTTTGACCCTCGTAGACTGTATGAGTTTAGTCTATGACCTGCTTGTCTTTTTTGTATGTCTATTACAATGACACTGCTTGTTGGTTTGGTTGGTATCACTGAGTGTTCTTCTGATGCAAATATCAGATAAATACTCGTTTGTATGAATAATGTAATTTTTGATATCTTGATGATATTGTTTTCTTGGCTTTATGTACCTATTTTAAATAATAAGACTGATGTCAAAACAGCTAGGTGTGTATTTGCTTCAAAATTTCGAATGTTTTGATAATTTTAATTGATAATCGCTTATGTCGTAAAAAAGATCGATACATCAACATATCGATATGTTTTTATGGATATTTATCGAATCATTTGAAATATATCGATATTTTTTCCCATTTGCCCATCCCTATATTGGTAAGCCGATACGTATCAATCACAAACTACATAGGTCTGTATCAATATAGCGATACGCAAAAATATCAATATATATTAATGTCGAAGAATGAGATCCTAAGAGTAAATATATATCAGTAGTACAAATTTTAACATACAATATCCAATGAGGAAGAATTAAAAAAAAAGAAATTACTAAAAAAGCACCTCCACTAGATGGCCACTAGCAAAAATTGATTTTTGCAGGAAACGAATGGACCAAAGACAGTCATTTCCGTTTCTTTTGACTAACATATTAAAAAACTGAAATTTGAAAACTTCGAAACTCAGATATCAATACAAATACGAAACTCAGATATAATACAAGTTGTTTATTGAGTTTCGAAAACTAGTATACTTTTATATATGAAAGAAAACTGGATGAGGGTTGTCATGGAGAAATCAAGTACGTACCGTAGCGACATCTAGTTTGATTTCGGGAACTAATGTTTTTTTTAAATACTTCCTCATTATGGGTGCTTAACAGGAAAAATATGATAGCTTCATTTGGCATAAACTGCTGGATTTAATAAAGGTTTATTTTTTTTATTTAAACATATGTATCCGGACATTTTCCCATATCTGTCTGGATGGCCCAAGATGACCACGATGTAGGCAGCTACGTGCGTCGCGCACCAGTCATACAGCTAATACGCTTATTTTTAAACGTATTGTTAAAGACTTGGATCGTCTAAGTTACAGATTACAATTCACTATGTTATATAATTTTTATCACAATGTTTCATTTTTGATCAATATCGACAATTATTTTAAAATTTTATATTAAAATTTATACGATTTAATACGATAATATATTGATTTACATGTTATTCACAGATGATTTTTTTACGAACTAACATCCATAAAAAGTATATTTGATTAGTCAAAATTTTAAATTACGAAAGATGAATAATAAAAAGAAATGATGTTGAATTTCAAAGACAAAAAGTTTGCATACTGAAACCTAGGAAAATAAACGGTGGTATGGTACACCGTTACAATACTAATAAGTGATAACCAGAGGTCGGAATTAGGTAGAGTTATTTATGTACTTGCATCGAAATGTTGATATTAATTTGGACCTTCCCGGGATTTCTAATAGACAATCCCGTGTGGCCAACAATCTTACAACTAAATAATAATAACAACGTCAGAGATAGACAAATAAAACAAAGATAATTAACATAAATTTTTTATTAGTTTACATTAATTTACAATACAAATTTTGCAACTTTGTACATCCGATGTCATTGATATAAGTTTGGCATCGTCGTGCGTGCAGTAGTATAATTGTATAAAAGTAAATAACTTTTTATTTAAAAAATCTGTCTACGAACTACGAACGTAGACAGATGTCTACGAACAAGAAACAAAACCATATCAAAGAGGCTTTGATTTAAATTAATATTCATATTCGGTTAAATTTCTAACATCATAATTCATAATATCTGTAAAAATTTATAAAATTCTATCTGTAAATGTTTAAATAAGGTCATGTAACATTATTAAATATTACCTATTTATGAAATTATAAAAAACGCGTAGACATCCTACAAAACTACTAAGACAGAGACGAAGAGATGCTAATTTACTCTCTCACTCTGCCCGTTTTTAATGAAACACTGCACAATCCAGTTTAATTTGACATTCGTGTTTATACTACAAATGTCACAGATTACATCGCCACAGAGTGGACGACAAAGATTATAAATAGATGTGCCAAAATAGATATATTGAATTCGTAAGTTGGCCACACCATTAAAAAGCCAGTGTTGGAACATTACAATCGTATTGCATTTATTCAATGAGGAAGTATTTGAAGAAAAAAAGAAAACACTAAAACCCACCTTACTAGATGGCGAATCTAACAAAACCTAATTTTTGCAGGAAACAAATAGACCAAAGATAGTCATTTCTGTTCCTTTTAACTAACATATATAAAACTGATATTTGCAAAGTTCGAAACTTAGATATTCATACAAATACGAAATAATACAAATGGAATATGAGTTATTTATTGAATTTTGAAAATTAATTTACTTTCATAGAAGAAAAAATACCGGAAGGGTTGTCATGGTGAAATCAAGTAAGTACCTTAGCGACATCAAGTTTGATTTGGGGAACTAGTGTTTTTATATATACTTCCTTATTGATATTCTATTAAAACAACAATCAACTACACTTTTAGTATTCTTTATGACATGGTGGACTTGGTTTGTAATTTTGGGTGGCTTTGATATCTAAAACTAACAGCAAATCCGTTTTTATATGTATCTATCGAATATATATCAAATATACCAAGTATTCGTACGAAATAACCCCACCCGTCTAAAATGACATTTGCAGAGTACAACGTGTAAGTAATTTGTCATTTAGAACTGAAGAATATATTATTAAACTAAGATCAGATAATAAATCATCACAATTAATGTTATCTTAATAAATACTCAACAATAAAAAAAAACGTCCGTTCGAAACGAACAACAAAGCACTTTAAATTTCAAAACCACAAAGGCACATAATCTCGAACTCGTATTTGGACGGTGGGACGTCGTACAGTGTAGCGCAGGGCGTAAAGAACTTCGAGCCTGGAGTTCGCTTTTTGAATCATTCGTCTCGCGTTGAGCGCTCGTTTCTACTGATTTTTGTTCGAAATACCAAATACACCATTTCTAATTGGACTCGCTTAACTGCAACACGTGATATGAACCACTCGTTGTTTAACGAACTGAATCCATCTAAATTTAAAGACTAAATTTCTGGTGATAGGTACCAAGGCACATATGACCTACTGGAATGACTCAGAACTGGGTTTAAAAATAGGAAATGTAAATATAAAAAGAGTAACTTAAAGTAAGATTCAAATAAAATAAAATAAATTTGAATGTTAAAAAATATAAGAAACACGAAACGATGTCATATTTATTAATTTTCGATACTCAATTTACTTTTATTACGTCAGAAACAAAATATCATACACAAGATCCAAACATCGCTAATGACATCTAGTTTGATTCCAAAAACTAATTTTTATTTTTTAAATACTTCCTCATTGCCATATGAAAATATGGAAGAATTTGTTTTGACGTTTATTGTAGCAAGTTTATTTTCTTTCTCACTTTCTCTATGAATTTATTCAATAAAGAAAAAACGTGCGACCGTAGTGCTTAAATGAATTCTTTTTCCATGTGAGTGTGACGCTTGCGACACCGTGCGTGCCGTGGTCCACCGTGCAACTTAAAACGCGTGAGCTCGGCCTCGAGTGCGTCGAGTTTGTACCCACGTTGCCTAAGAATTCCTTATCTATTTATTTGATAAAGTTCATCTCATAATTCTTACCGCACCGCACACATTGAGTGACCATTAAGGCACGAGAGGTCGTCTCGTTTTGCGGCTTAGTGCTGATGAAATCAAAAGCAACGCTCGAGGAAGTAGTGAATAAAGTTTTACCCCTAACAACCAGAATGCCGAACATCAAGGTTTTCAGTGGAAGCTCTCATCCAGACTTGGCGCAAAAAATCGTCGATCGCCTCGGCATCGATCTGGGAAAAGTAGTTACAAAAAAATTCAGCAACATGGAAACGTGTGTCGAAATCGGAGAGTCCGTTCGTGGTGAAGATGTTTACATTGTTCAAAGTGGCAGCGGCGAGATCAACGACAACCTAATGGAGCTTCTTATAATGATTAACGCGTGCAAGATTGCGTCGGCATCGCGTGTTACCGCTGTTATTCCTTGCTTTCCTTATGCTAGACAAGACAAAAAAGATAAAAGCAGAGCTCCAATTACCGCCAAATTGGTTGCTAATATTCTTTCGGTCTCTGGTGCTGATCATATAATCACAATGGATCTTCATGCATCCCAAATCCAAGGATTTTTTGACATACCTGTAGATAACCTCTTTGCTGAACCTGCTGTCTTGAAGTGGATAAAAGAAAACATTCCTGACTGGAAAACCAGTATTGTTGTTTCTCCTGATGCTGGTGGTGCTAAAAGAGTAACCTCTATAGCAGACAGATTGAATGTTGAGTTTGCTTTGATCCACAAAGAGAGAAAAAAGGCTAATGAAGTTGCATCTATGGTGTTAGTAGGTGATGTCAAAGATCGTACTGCTATCCTGGTGGATGATATGGCTGACACCTGTGGTACTATTTGTCATGCTGCAGAAAAACTGATTGAGGCTGGTGCTATCAAAGTATATGCAATCCTCACTCATGGTATTTTCTCTGGACCAGCTATTTCTAGAATTAACAATGCTTGTTTAGAAGCTGTTGTTGTCACAAACACAATACCACAAGAAAGGCACATGCAGGAATGTCCTAAAATTCAGTGTATTGATGTTTCTATGATGTTAGCAGAAGCTGTAAGGCGCACACACAATGGAGAGTCAGTGTCGTATTTATTCTCCAACGTTCCATACTAGATGAATTAAAGCTTTTATAATTTTACATTACCGTGAGGTCTCCAACATTGGTTTAAATACCGCTTGTAGACAATACAAACATTATGATTTGGAGTTTGTCTGGTTTCTATGTAAACTAACAGTTAGATTAGATAACAGAAATTTGGTGATATTTTACAATAAAACTAATATTTTCATTTAAATGAAATATTTACAACAGGAAAGTTGGAAACCTACTAATTTAGTTTTAGCTTTAAACTTTTGTTTTCATAAATTTAAAGATAAATAGATATAATTTTTTTCTTCATCCTGAATAATCTCATTTGAATTAGGTTTTTCTTAAAATTGTTATATTTTAACATATTAGTTCTCAATCCATAATAAAAAATGAAGTTTCTATGTTGTCGGTCCAAAATTCATAATTGGACACCCAATATGAATAACAATGTAATTAGATGTGACATTGCTTCAGACAGCATTTTATTTATGTATTTATTTCCACATCCTATGTATAATATTATATATAACTATACATAGAGTAAATTATCATTTAATGAACTTTACAGTATAACCCAACAAAAATTTTTAAACTGATAACGTTATTTATGAAGTCAAATATTTGTATGTAATTATAAATAACTTGACATTATAAATAATGAATTTTTTTAATCTTTAATTGCTGAATTACTGAATAATATAATTACAATATTAAACATAGGCAGTGTCTGTTGTTAAATATACTACTGCTGGCATAGTAGTTCTGTATAATAGGGATGATGACTAATTTTTGTTTGTTTGTCCGTCAGGTAGTGTTAAAAATATTTAAACACGTATTTTTTTCGTAATCATAAAATTACGGCGTTACATTGAATTGAAATTTCGCATGAGGTCACGTTAGAGTACATTTTATACTCAACTGTGACGTAGCGAGCCCCCACTCCTCAACTTTAATACCTGTTATCTATACTATTTCTTGTTATATTGAAGTAAAAAAAATATGTATCTAATATTTTTCTATTATCTGACTGACGGACTAAATAGAATTGCATTTTTTTTACCCAGTTTTCATCCCTATTGTAATGATGGCCAATTTTACCACTCCTTCAAATTATTTATATGTCAATGAATCAAAATGTTTTTTTATAGTATATTTTCCTCTATAAGTATAGATACAATTTATTGTAGATAAATACCTATAATCGATACTAATATTATCATATGATAAATTTTGCATTCATATACAGATTTTTAAGAAAAATATTGTAATAATTTTAATTATGAGTTGAATATAAATAAGATTCAAAGACAAGATGTGTTACATAAATTTGTACTGAACGCGGTAATTTAAGTTGCAATGTTATTTATATTGGGTGTTGAATTGTTCATAATAGATATGAAATTATAATTTTACTTAAGCACTTAGTACTGCATTTATACAAATGGTTTAAATTATCTTTTTGAATAGGTACAATATAAACATTTCGTTTATAATTTTTTTTTATCATTAATTATAGTTGTATTATGTAAAAGACAACTAGTTGATTCTTTATATTTACATTATTTTGTTTACTTAGTTAAACATTACATTATAAAATGGACTGATCAAATAATAATAAATTTGTCTCAGAATTTATCTGAGATAAGTTTTTTATGATGACCAGTTTGCTTTGCTGTAGGTATTATGCTATAAAAATCTATGTGTCCTATAAAATGTTATCTGTTAAACCAATTGCTGTACAAAATAATATTAATGCATGCATCTGATGAAATTTATCATAATGCATTAAACTTTTGGTACATATAAATTGCCATAAATTTATATTTCATATTTGGCTATAAAAAGATTTATTGTAAATTGTTTTTCTATGTTTATAGAGCAATTATTGTGTATATTTGGTCCATATACCTACTATTAAGCAATAATAAAAAATATTAATATTTTTATATTCGATTTTTATTTATTCCTTTCCTTAAATTAGAATATAATTTGTTATATATGTCTAATAATTTGTAATATGTTTTTAATAGTTATATAGTAATAAATCAAAATTAGATTTTGATCATAAAGCTACGAGAACAGCCATGGACTATCACAGACATGGATCTAAGGAGGAGCGAGCTGAGACCAAACTCCGAGCGGGAAAATTTAGTGGGCAGTTTTTCGGACGGAATCTTTTTTCTCATATGAGAAAAATGACAAAAAAAGATTATACTCCGTTGCCTGCAGATAAGGTTATAATATTTGATAAATTTTGCGTTCACAATGACTGGAAACTATTGTTAGTGAAAAAATCTTATAATAGAAATAATCTTAGTGAACACACGGCTTCACGCAACCACAATATGTCTAGTTTTTACAGCTGATTTAAAACTACCCTAAAGGCATGTTTTAAAATCAAGTGGAGAAATTTTATTTGTACAGCCTAACGAGCTGTTGACTGTTGTTTGTTGATTTATTTTAGCTATAATAAATAATTTTAATAACAAGTTACGGGTTCGAATCCGGTGTTTCTATAAGGCAATATACATACATAGTTACTTAAATGTGATTTTAATTTTCATTACGAAAATTTAAAAAAAATTGCCCCTGTCATTTTTTTTTGCTGTCGAAATAGATCTAACTGCATTTTCTTGATTGTGGAGTTAATGATAGACACACAGAATTTTATTAGAAATAATCACCAACGATGTTTAGCTCGTCATCCTATTAAAATCATCGTTGTTTTCATTTAGAAGTGTTCGTTACATCATTATGTAAACTATATCAGTATGAAGTTTTGACCCTGGAGGTCGGTATCGCCAATGATGTAAATTGTTTGCTAGTGGGCGCGTCTCGTGTGCTACGGTCAATGGAACTTTCGACTTTATTGCAATGGCCTGTGCTCCGTCTTGCAGTGACGTTATTGTCAACCGTAAATAAAGTCCATTTTACCACACGACTGCTAATACTGTAGCTTGTTTATGTT
Organism: Diatraea saccharalis; assembly: GCA_918026875.4. Lineage (NCBI taxonomy): Eukaryota > Metazoa > Arthropoda > Insecta > Lepidoptera > Crambidae > Diatraea > Diatraea saccharalis. Next base: position 2,930,778 of record OU893334.1, read on the forward strand.
ACCTATGGGGGATACAGCAGCGACGAAAGTATAAGGGTACTATGAACGACCTCTGCTGTTCTGCCGAGTGACGACTCGTATGCTGCGCCGATTATAAAATATCGTGAGGTGAATGGACTTTTCTATATCATATGGGTGTCGGTTGTGGTAGGGTAGATATGCCTGTTTTCGTCCAACATTGAGCATAAAAATTTGAATTTTCCGCCAAGTTATTTGTTTGATTTTGCCATAAGCTTCGTTTAGTAGTATATGAGGGTAATTAGTGTGTATGCAGGCTGCCATGTGTTTAAGTTTTGGACTCTTGAGGATATTAACATTACTGTTTTTGGTCTTTTTACAAGGGAGGACCGTTAAATGGTCGGTGGTGGTTGAATGGTGGACGGGAAACGGGCGCATCGACCCTTACTATGCTTAATGGGCAATCCACTATCGACAATGGGTATGGGATGATTACCCATTGATCACCGAGTGCCACTATGATTGTAATCTTCATTATGCCGTTGTCCACGTTGTATGTACTGAATTATAAGGACGCCGAAACAAGAGTGCAAATTCTTCTCATGGACCGTCCTTTTGGTATAATTCTATAAACATAAATGGTTAATTATAGGTCTTTTTGGCAACAACTTTATAGAATCAATTAAAGGCAAAACAGGACGTATGTGCACCGTACTACTGCACTACTAGGCAAGAACTGAGCGATCGGTGATAATGTGGACGTGCATGATCATGGTCAAACTTCCTTTGAAAACCGAGATAGTAGCGATCATGCACGATCATGGGCATTTATAGGCGATCATGCCCTCTTCACAATGGTGATAGCTTGAGTTCACCATCATGAGCCACAGTACGTAGCTGGTGTAAGCTAACTATTAGAACAAATTCCTACAAGGTTGTAAACAAATCATGTGTCTCCCCCTAGCTTCGTTTGGCATCTTCTTCTTCAGCCTGTCTCTACTGTATAAGTGTAGGCCTCCTTCAGCATTTTGCATTCATCTCGGCATTGAGCTCTTTCCAAGCCTTCAACCCTTCTTCGTTTGGCATGCTACCTGTTAAAGCTCACCATGATTTATGATTTAGGTGGTGAAATGTCTTCCTTGTTTAGATATTTTTGATTGAATTATTATTTTGAGATCGTAATAAAATAAAATTCCACATATCGTTCAATCGACGAAAAATCTCATCGATTGTTTCTGCAGTCCCATGCCCAGTCTTTAAGCATTAAGTGTGATGCCTGTAGAAAAGTAGCTACATATTACTAATATGTGGCCAGTAGAGCATGGCACGTGTATAGTTTGGCAAGCGAAACGTGACACCACCTATTTTTCCGTTTTCATATGGCAACAACATAGAACTGTCAGTTTGACACTACGTTAGACAATTCAAGAATATTGAATTTTGTTGTTTTTGCGAATTTGAACTTGTGTTTTTGGTTAAAAATTATGTCGAAGCCGATAAAAAGTTCATCGAGGAAACTTCTTTCCATCATGATTGACAAGTTTACTGAAGTGAAAACTGAATTAAATAAAAATTTCATGGAGAAATTACAACGATTAGATAAAGTTGTATCTTTTTTAGGTTAGTTTTGTATTATAATTTTGATACTTTCGTTTTAATTTTCTGTAATTAACTAAACAGATATTTTTTATAAAATATTGCTCTATTTCAGATAACTGTGATGGTGATATTCAACCAATAATGGAGGAGATAAATGCAATAAAAACTTTAGAAAAACAAGAAATGCTGAATTCGGAAACGCAGTACTTACAAAAAATTTCTTCAATGACAGGTCTCTTTTCTTGTTTTGATTTAAGATAGATTGATAGTATTCCTATAATATTTACATAGGTTTTTTATGATGTATTGGTTTTTATTGTTGACATCCAATGATGTCATAAGAATGTTTTGTTTAACAAGGAAATTCACAGAATTCATGAAACTAATCAAACCATGTAATTGTTATACATGCTAAATATGCACATAAACTTAACTAAATTAAACATAAATTGCATTCATAGTTGAATAGGTATTTAAATTATTTTGATGTATGTGTCTATCATTATTTGCTTTTAAATACATTTAACATATCTTTGTTTCAAAGTGTTTAATCTTTTATAGATGTAAGTATAAGGACACTAAGAAGGATAAAAAATGAAGCATTAATTAATAAAGGAAAATGGGACACTCCTGGGAAAAAACGACCTCATCAACCAACAGTGTCTGCTTTAGATAATTTTGATTTAAGTGCAATTCGGAATAAAGTAAATGAATTTTACTGTGTGAAAAAAATTGTTCCAACATTAAGAAGCCTTCACAATGAATTAAAAGATGCAATAGGATTCAGTGGTAGCCGTGAGACTTTACGAAAAATTATGCTTAAGAATGGATTTTCTTTTAAAAGCAATGAAAATGAATGTTCTATGCTTATAGAAAAATACCAGATTTCTGCATGGAGGCACAAGTATTTGAGAGAAATAAATATAAAACGAAACGAAGGAAAGCAAATTGTGTACCTTGATGAAACTTATGTACATCAGAATTATAAAGTTAAAAAGTCTTGGCAAGGACCTTCAACAACTGGTGTCACTACAAAGATATCCTCTGGAAAACGGCATATTGTTGTGCATGCTGGATCTGAGGAAGGTTTTGTGCCTGGTGCATTATTAGTGTTCAGTAGTAAATCCAAATCTGCTGATTATCATGATGATATGAACTCATCGAACTTTATGAAATGGGTCAGAGAAAAATTAATACCAAATTTAAGTAAGCCCAGTGTAATTGTTATGGATAATGCCAGCTACCATATAAAACAAATCAATAAACCGCCTATAATGTCTAATACCAAAGCAGATATCCGTAAATGGCTTGTAAATAATGGAATACATTTTGAGGAATATCAGACAAAGGCAGAGTTAATGTGTTTGGTTAATGATAAGAAAACATTGCCTGTATATGAAGCTGAAGAGATTTTAAAAGAACATAATCATGAACTTTTATTGCTGCCACCGTATCATTGTGACTTAAACCCAATAGAGATGGTTTGGAGTCAAGCAAAAAGAAAAATTGCAAGCAGAAACATTGGAATACCAGGAAAGGAAATGGAAAACTTAATAATAGAGTGTTTTAACTTAATTACCCCTAGTGACTGGAAGAAATACACTGATCATGTTTTAAATGTCGAAAATGATTACAAATTAAAAGATGGCATTGTTGAAAACGAACTTGAAAAATTTATTATATCTGTTGGTGCAGACAGTAGTGAAGAGAGTGACTCTGATGATTCCTTGTCATTGTTATCAGGTGTAGAATATTTAGAAACAGATTTTGACTATGAATCAGACTAAAGTATTTTTAGTCTGATTCATAGTCAAAATCTTATCTTAAATTTTCTATTGTGATTAACATGATGATTTTGTGACACCTGTATTATGTAATTTATCCATGGCACTTAATTGTAACAAAAATAAATGTTTTTTTTATTGTAATCTGGTGTTTATATTGACTAATTTAATTTGATAGATAGTGGTTCTGGATCAGAGCAAAAGGTTGTGATGAAAATCCCTTAGGAGACATGTATGTGTTATGAACACATTATAAATATAAGGGCCAGAAATCAAAATTGGCTAACATCACATTTATTAAAAAAATGTGGCCAGAGTCGCCCATATTCATTACAAAAAAACAAAGAAGTCGTTGCAAAAAACACCCTTTTAATTAATGACAAATATGAATTTTTAATATTATAAGTGCTGTTAGCCAATAGGTATAACGAATGGGTTAAAAAAAAGATTCGATTTAGTCCGTCAGTCAGATAATAGAAAAATATTGGATACGTATTTTTTTTCGCTTTAATTTAACAACAAATGGCTTAAGAGGTACTATGCGACGACTTCAAATATGCTTTGCAACAATGTTACTTTAATACAGTTTATCGATACGAAATCAAGTGTCAAAATGGAGTCCAGTGGAGAATGCCGATATTGACATTTCGAAATTGCTCATCATTGATAGAGAATACGAAATAGTGATTTTGACACAATCAAAGTGTCTATTTTTTACGGTGATGACGATTCTTGGTTGTCAGTTGAGTTAGTGAATAGGCCTACTGATATGCTGTTAACTGTACAATTAAGAACAGTCACGCTTTAGTCAAATGTTCCAAAACAAATAATTTTAATTGATATCTAAATGTTAAGATTAAATATAATTAATAAAAGTATCAAAATTATTTTGCAGTACTACATTCAGTGTTTACTGCTTAAGAATTTTTGAAATTGCCGCCCTTTTCTTGTGACACGTTTCGCTTGCCAGACTCTACACATACACACATCAGGTATCTGATTTTGAACTCTGTATGTAAACCGTGAATGTTTATTTTGCATTAGCATAACCTAACGTGTTGTTGACGACGTATTATAAAATCATAAAACATTTTTTATGGAAATACAAACAAATTACATTTACCTACCTACCTGCTGTACATAATCATTGTCAAAATGTTTAGTTTAAAGATAGGATTTTTGTTGATAAGTCATCATCATAATATAAGCAGCACTTAATCAATGACCTACCTACCCGTATCAGGTGCGTCTCGGATTTCATTCCCACTAGGGATAATGTTACATTATTAGTGTCCTCGTATTCGATAAGACTAGATTACAACCAGTTGGCAACAATTACAACACCATAATCTCAAATCAGTCAATACAGTTTAAAATAAGTATAGGTATTTGTAGCACTGATATTTACACGTGTATTTTTATATTCATTATTAATTTTACACGATTGGGTTGATGACTAAAATAATTTTTGTTTGTCATTTGAAATCATTGAAGAATATTAAACACGTATTTTAAGTTTTTCGTGTAATCAATAAATTACGGCGACAATTCGAGTTGAAATGTCGCATGACGTCACACCTTTGTACTTTTTCTACTTAATTGTGATTTAACAAACCCTCCCCACCGTTCATTAATTTGAATGCCTATTATATAAGCATTTTTTTTTTGTAAATTTGAAGAAAAAGATACGTCTATTATTTTTTTATTATTCCACTGAAATATAATTTGTTTTAAGAGTTCGATGGTGCAGTGGTAAACGTGTTCTGTTTGCGATGCGTAGTTTATGAAACTTCCATAAGATGGATGACCAAATATGTAACATCTCTAGGTCCTATATGTTTCGGAAGCCACGTTATACCATTGGTCTGTACTGCATGATCTGTTGTCGCTAACACCCATTAATCCGCACTGGGTCCGCGTAGTGAGTTACGACTATAGATATAGACGTTCTATCCATACGGAATATCCGTGTCTGAGCAGTGGAAACACTAGTATATGTGACGTTACACAATTTTTATGGTACATTCAGCCGATAACTGATCCGGTTATCCAAAACTGTCAAATTCTTCAATTGATTATAAATTATTGCAATGACGTAAACAATATTGTATTGTAATTCTATACTAGTACGAAAGTTCAAAATTAATTGCAATATTTTTGAAATTTCCCAGCAAAAATAGCATTACATCCCAGCCCATTACCTACCGCAAAAACATGGGAAATAATTATTATTCCCAGCACATCAGGTTATTACAATAGGGGCAATTTTTTGCAAACCATTTTGAATTTAAGTTTTTCTTCATATGATTTCAAGCGTTAACGCATTCATATGATTTCACGCTAAGTAGAGTTCTAAATCAGTTAAGGAAATTTTACATATTGCGGTAACCTGTGCAGCCGTGAGTTTTAGGAGAAATTTCCCCTAGGGGAAATATGTCAGGGACAACTTATGACAGACTATTCATTAAAAACAACAATATTGTAAATGAAACGAGTAGCAGTGTTATTCACTAGTTTATTGTTTACTTAGTGTGGGTGGTGGCGTGGTGTGCCTGTGCAGCAGCCTTCCTCATCTGAGCGAGTACGTTGCTCAGTTCTTCTCGCTTCCTCTTGGCGCGAATGTGTGTGCCCAAGCGACGCTTTAAGAATTTCAGTGCGCGTTTGTCCTTTGACACCTGTTTAAAAAAATATTTAAATCAATATCATCATCATCTGTCCCTTCACGTCCCCACTGTAGGGGCTCAGGCTCCCTTATGGATGGTTAAGGAGGAAGGGCTATAACCTCCATGCAGGCCCAATACGGATTGGAAGTCAATAACAACTGCAACTCCAGTCAGGGCCAACAGCTTAACGTGCCTTCCGAAGTACAGAGTACCTTGACATAATATTGGTCACCCATCCCGTGACCGACTCTTGAGAAAATCGCTTAGCAACCATGATCGCGGGCCGAGGTGCTTAGCCACTACGCCATCGAGCTACTTAATCAATATCACGAAAATTACTCTGTAGATCTGCTTAATACATTTCGATGAATGGATATGCTGTGATTAGTATGAGTAACAATAGTGGGCATATTTTCTTTATTTTTTTATTAGTGTTAAGTCGACAGCACATTAGGTTACTACAAATGTCATTTTCTCCAGTAATTTTTTTTAGTTGTTATTGTTAAGTTCAAAACTGCTTGCACAAATTTCCATTACACAGGTTTGGATCATGTAGATACATGATATGTAATAATAGTACACACAGTACCATTTTTTTCAAGCAAAATATAATTAACTATCTAATTCTTCTAAACCAGGGATTCAAATCCTTGGTTCAACATTAATACAAAATACATGCTATTTTAAAAACTATTGCTTAAGTGACATCATTTTCTGATCAAAATTTAATAAAAAAATATGTTGAAAGATTCAAATGAGAATGTGTGTTAATAAATAGTTTGATTTATAGTCCCCATTCACCCCCAAAATGTGTTTCATGTTGGCAAATTAATTTTGTTCAGAAAGAGAATATCTTCTCTAAACCATATAAGCATCCGTCCAAAGTAAATAAATATGTCCAATGTAAATAAATATATTATTATTAAAGAATCGGCTCAAAATAAAAACTAAATTGTGATTAAGTGCGACAGATCTTTTAATAACTCAAATTATTATTCATATAATTAAATAATATTATTTGCACACTTGCAATGTATGTCAATATTCCAAAGCAGTGTTTATTAATAGTAATAAAGACTGCTGTGGAATAGGGATGACCACTGGGTAAAAAAAATGCAATTCTATTTAGTCCGTCAGTCAGATAATAGAAAAATATTAGATATGTATTTTTTTTACTTTAGTTTAACAGTAATAGCTTAAATAACAGGCATCAAAGTTGAGGAGTGGGTCTATGTCACAGTTTAGTAGAAAACGTACCATATCAACTCCATGTAATGCCGTAATTTTATAATTAATAAAAAAATATGTATTTAATATTTTTTAACACTACCTGATGGACAGACAAACAAAAATTAGTTGTAATCCCTATTCTTCAGTGTGCTCTGTAGAACACTAGAGCTGCATGAAAATATTGTTATATTTTGGTAAAGTTAATGTAAAATGTACATTAATTAACAGTATGCATAAAAATAGTTTACATATTACTATTTTAAATATCTGTGCAAATACTCATTTTCCAAAATGGTTACATTGCCAAAAACATTTGAGAACATCTGGTATAGAAATTCTACTGAGTTATAATAATTTTTATTCCTATTTAATATGAAATGGACAAGCAAAAGCAACTATAATTTACAAAATTTCAGTTTTCAAAAAGTTTAATTCTCAATTAAATTTCCTGTTAATTAAAAGGTGTTTGTGGCAACAGATAATATTTTGTCTAATTATACTTTGTCCTTTTAAACAATTTACCAGATTTCAGTTGCTAATGGGAATTACAGTAGAGCGTCGATTATCCAAACGTCGATCAACTGAACAACCGCTTATCCGAACTCCCGACTCTCACGCCCCCGCGTGCGTGCGCGCACTTGTTTCGATTTCAACAATATTCAATTTCTATGACTAATATTAAATCTAATGACTAATAAAACTGACACCACTTCATCTACTGCAAGTTCAGATAATGAAGATGAAAACATAATTGGTGCTTCAGAAGCTTTTACTTTCTTAGATATTGCCTTGCATTGGTTTGAAACATGAGCCGAGAACGACCACTATCAAATATATGTCCTTAAAAAATAGGTAAGCTTAACCTTAAAAAATAGACGAAAATTGTAATTTTTTAAGCGTTAGTAAATTACACTTAATACTATTAGATCTTCGCCAATATTGTACTTAGAATGTTTTGTTGCAAATACTTCAGTTTATTTGTTTTTTCAATAAAGATATAATTATGAAGGTACATATGTAAATATGGCTTTTATTCACCCGTGGATAAATAAATATATCAAGACAGTTTGATTATCCGAAAAATCCGGTTTTCCGAACACCCCTGTCCCCCAATTAGTTCGGATAATCGATGCTCTACTGTATTTAAATAAGAATAATAGTAGAGTTTATAAAAATGTAGTAATCACAATACCTTAAGCAATTCCATAGCTCTCTTCTCATATTGAGCATGACCAACAACCTCACGGACTAAATCACGAACAAACTTTGAATGTTTTGTTTGTAGCTGAAAAATTTAAAAAAAAATGCACATATTCAAGCTATCATCATGATAGAAGGTGTTATTAGACAAGGTTCCAACACATTCGCAATTTGTAAAACTTTTAAGGTCTTAATCAATAGAAACAGCAGAGGTAATTGAAAACAAATAAAATATAATAGTTCACATAGATTTCTCTTAAATCCAGTGATTTGTTCAGTTTGTTTATTGTTTAAATTGTGCAATGAAGGCTCAAAATAATTTTGAATTTAAATTAGTCACAGGGTAAAGTTTAGAGAATCTGTGCTACGTTTAAAAACGAGAAAAGAAAACAAAAGAAAAGAAGACACTATCAGTACAGGAATATGGATATGTCAATGATAAACGTGTGGATATAAACAATAAAACATAACCTAGTAAAGCACTTTATATACTTACACCCTTCAATCTAGCAGGTCTAATTCTAATGGTTTTGTCAGTGATGCCTTTTCTGCCGGCTGATATTTTTGTAGTTTTGTGGCCTTTTCGTAGACCGACTGCGATCTCAAACCGGGGAGCCATGCTGAAATAATATGCAAAATTATGGCTAGGCTCAAAATATAACAACAGTGTCTTCAAAAGGAATAAACGGTCACTGAAATTAAATTGAAATATATAAAAATACGATTGATCACAAAGATAAAAATCAATTTTTATTCCAAAAAATATTTTACGTACATTTCGGATTGACAGATCCGTCAAAGAGAATGACTTCTTATTTTTTAATAAAGGATCTTACTTAGGGATGCACCGATTTATTATTAAACCGATACACCTATAAAGACATATGAATCACCAAAAACATCGATATATGTCGATATCCAAAATACTAATAAATCGAAACTTAATACAGAATGAAATTCAAAAAGTAAATGTATATCAATGATCCAATCATTCAACGCCTGATCTTCACACGCGACATCGTTTTGTAGCCCTGGTTTTTGCTTTGAAATTTGTGCCCGATATTTTTTTATTTCATTTCGTAATAATAGGTCTTCCCTAAACTAATGCTAATCTATCGATAAGACATTTTCCTACTGTAACTACGAGGCATAAACCTTCAGACAGCCTTTTCTCAAAAGCAGGAAAGGCCATCACACGAAGATCTAATTTGAAGCTCTATCGTAATCCCTTTATTCTATTATAATTAAGATAGCGATATGAAATTACGTCGCTTTCGTAATAAATGATAACTTGAATGTTGATGAAATAATTAAAAAGGAAATCTTTTTTTGAGAGCAACATAGAGAGTTTATATTGTCAATCCTGTTTATCGCTTAATTTATAGATATATATAATTATATATTTATCAAATTCGATTTTAATATCAAACATCGATTTGGTAAGTTCGATTAAACCAGACATCCCTAATTATTATTTTTTATTTTATTTTGAAAGACATCTTTTCTTTCGTTCTATTCATAGAGGAGTAATATAACACTACATAATTTGTGTTATGAGTAGGGTTCGAAGAATCGGCTTCCGGTATCGATACCGAGTACTAATGTGGTATCGAGGGACATGATATCGATACCATAAAAGTATCGCACCCAAAGGATCGATACTACTCAGTATCGAATATTTACCGACAACATTTAAACAATGCCAAAATTTTAGATTTTTCTTAGTTCATGCATTTAAAATTGCATACATTCTCTTTGGACGCAACGAGGAGACGATTGAGGAACAAATTAAACAGTTTACAATAGCTAGAGTTATTTTTGACTGCCGTGTTTGGTGGGTAAAATTACCGTATTTTGAAAGACATGAACAACAAAATATTTTTTTTTTATTTTTCGTTTTATTTAATAATTTTGATGCCGGAGAGGGAGCCTGAAAATCAGCTACCAAGCCCCAGCCAATTTATTTTGATTATTTAATTATTAAAAAATAAATTAAATTAGAAACTAAAAACATATGCTAGCTTAATTTAAAACTTCCCCTGAATTCTCAGTCAGATATTAGGGCTTTTCTCTGAATAGTTTTAATGAGAACTCAGTTCATAATCAAAATTATTGAATATAAAAAAAATAAAACATGATTTATTTCCTATTTTTATTTTCTGGTTTAGCATTAGAAATTTGCTTCATTGCCGTAGATTTTGCCAACACAATATAACTGATGCTATAGTTTTCTTTTAAATTATAGCAAATTTTGTAAGACATTGCAATTGCCACATCAGTAGCACAACTAGAATGAAACACTATCTAAAATATTTAAACTTTATAAGTAAAAATGGTAATTTACGGATTTTTATTTTCATTCAAATGTTAATGTATTTCTAGGATTTTTCTAAAAATAATATTTTATATGATGTATATGATTGAAGAAATTCAGAAGTATAATGTATTGAGGCCAGGGTAATAAAAAAAAAAGAAAATTGAAAAATCACAGACTAATACTTCCAAAGATTTATTAAATTTTGGCATAGAAGCTGAATGACAACTGTAAATAAGCCGTATGAAGCAATACTCGCTACCGCTTTTATGAATCATTTTGATTTATTATCGGCTGTGGTATGGAGTTCTCAGTATCGAGTATCGCTTTTGAAAGTATCGATACCTACCCGGTATCGAAAGTATTGTTCGAACCCTAGTTGTGAGTAACAGTGTTGCCAGATCTAACAACTTTTAAGTAGATCTACCTACTTTGCCCTCAGTCTTCCTGTCTACCAACCTAAGCCTCGAATCTACCTATTTTTCTAAATTTTAACACTTCTTTTTTCAGGTCTATTCCCAGAGACAGACAACCTGACTGAATTGGACAGAGATTGGAGATTATTGACAAACATGGCACTCCCCTTTACAGGAAAAAATGCGGATCCTACACCTGAAGAGTTCTGGAAGCATGTTTCATTAATCAAAAAAGGAGACCAGTCTCCAATGTTCCCTCTGCTATGTCAATTCATAAGAAAATTACTGGCACTTCCTCATAGTAGTGCCAATGTAGAGAGACTGTTTTCTTCTATTAATAATATGAAAACCTGCCAAAGAAATAGACTTTGCACAGACACTCTAGAGGGTTTGTTACATACTAAAAGATTTATAACAAAGAACAATGGGCAGCTTAGTCCGATAATTTAAAACTTTTAAATAAAAAGATGTATAAACATAAACAATAAATAATTTCAAAACTGTTTTTATGTATTTTTAATTTAAATAATTTTCAAAGAAATCTTAAAAAAATGACGATCAAAAAATACTTGTATTATTGAGAAAAAAACACCGGGCGCTCGGCTCGATATACGAAAAATATGGCACCAATGCTTGTTTTCTTGCTTTTTTTAAACTAGGTTTAGTTTTTACTTTTTAGTTTCGTATGCTTTAAAAGCGTCTTTTATTAAACTATATTTATTTTATTTAAATTACATAAATTTTAATAATGGTAATAATAATTTTATTATAACCATTGTTATTCTTGGCATAAATATTGTATTAAGTTGTAATAAATATGTAACGAATTAATTTACAATACACGACTTGAGGAAAATTTTGAATTACCGCTTATTTTGTCATCAGTGACATCTCATGAGCGACGACGGAGAGTTTACTTACACGACCATGGTTATAAAGGGTAACTGCAAATCAGGGTTCGATTCCCGAGAGGGAACCTGAAAATCAGCTACCAAGCCCCAGGAAGGCAGCATGCGCGCGCAAACGAGAGTTACGAACATACATACATACATGTGAAACTAATATAAGCGTGTTATAAACCTACTAAATTAAGGTGGTAGATCTACCGATTTTTAATCTTGGATTCTACCAATTTCTACGAATTTTTGGCAAATATTCTACTAATTTTCTAAAATAAGGGTTGGCAGCATTGGTGAGTAATATAGCCACCGAACAATAATACATACTCTACAATATAGCATAGACACAAAGTACAGCATAGAGGAGTAACATAGGCATAGTAACATAGGAGTAACATACGTAGTATCTTCTTCTTGGTCTGTGAACATAGGGGTCTATTATTTGATGGATATTATAATTCGATTGTATATTGACAGAATATTGGTTTTTATTTATTGTCTTGCGTAAAAGGAACCCGATTTAAAAATACTGTGTTATTTTATTTGGTGATTGAAGTTTATAACTGTATATTCAATTTCAGCACGTTTTCTGTTCAATGATATAACCTATAAAAACAATACTTTTGGTCATAAATCTTTAACCATGGAAGTTGGTGCAGTAAAACAAGCATTCAATAATGAGGTAAGGAGTTATGGGCTAAGAAATAATCTAACCGAGACCAAAGCATTATTGTGATTGTTAAAATTCAATGTCTATTATAGTTTAGCATACTTGTACATGAAGCTAGATGGTTGTGTGGACACTAATAATTTTTTTATAATTCATTATGAACTCCAGTAGTCATATATATAAGTATATTTTATCTTTATTACAGCTCATTTTGTTGAAGAAAAAACTGAATCAAGCTAAAATACAAATAATACATAAGCTTACTAGAAAAGCCAAGACACTTGCTGAGAGAAAAGCTCCAGAAGTGATAAAGGAAAAGTTGAAAAGAAAAGCAGACGCAGCAGTGAATGAAGTTCTCATAATAAAGGTAGGTAGGTAACAAGGAAAATCTTCCTAGTTTTAATCATTAATTGAAAACACTCCTATTAATTTGAATAATATCAGTTTCCTTGTTAACACCAAGGTTGATTTGTGTTAAAGATGATTCTTCTCATGTTCACTTTGACTTAATATTTTGAAGTTCATGAAACCACTTTCACTTATCAGCCTTCAGAGCGATTCTGTGAAAACCTGATCCCTAAATTGTATTGATTGTATTTTTTTTTTGTATAAAAATACAATACAAAACTGATTGATTATATGTGTCTCCCATATTCTATTCCTTTATCATTTCAAAATTCACTTCACTTATGATACACAACGTTACTACCAATTCAAGATTGAGCAGATGCCATTTTTTGAAGTGAATCCACCTGACACCTGAGTGAATTGTAATTCTCATTTGGAGTTTTACAGAATCGCAAGATTGACCTTTCTTTGTATTGGAAGTGATATCTCAACAATGCTGAGTATCTTGAAAGAAAACATTCATAGAAACATTCAGTTAGAAAGACTATATCTGTGATGGGATTTAATTATAAACTTGTTACATACATTACATTTTGCAATATCTCTACATTATAAATTAAAATTATTACTATTTTTTTGTCTTGGTAAAATTTGAGAATGGCTGAAATATATTATTGTTATAGTTCAGGGAAGATTTAAGCAATGAGAAGTGATACAAAGTACACCAGGTCATCTAGTTAAAATATAAAAATTACTTTGTTGTAAGCAAGTGTTGTAATATCTACAAGTATTTGTTATCTATAGATTAGCTTGATGTTTTCTTGCATATTTTAAATGGGTACAATCAGATTTTGCCAGCAATGTGGCCATAGAAATTGTATTAACTTTTCTTTATTATTTAGAAGTTTAAAGCAAATACTACTGATCTATTAAATATGTAGTAGTACTACAGTCTGGGTCTATTCCCGTGGATTGTTTCCATAAAGTAGGTACTGCAAGTACAGGATGCTATAGATTGTTGACCCCACCATGAATGACAATCATGATACAAGTCATTTTTTTTTAAATTTAATACAAGAAATAACTTCAGTGTCAGGTTTAAACTGTTATCCAAACAAAATAAGTTAACATTTTCTCTTTAGTTAATGTTAATTTGCTTTAGAAGGCCAATGGTTTAAAGCAAATACTAACTTTCTTCCTTGTTTTATAATAATAAGAAGGATATTGTTTACTTTGAACTTACATTATACTTTAGATCAAATCAATTCTTTGTCCTGCCAAAGACTAGGTCAAACAAACATCTATTAATGTTTAATGAAAGCTTTAAGCTCTAATGAATGTTGTGAATTTGTGTGGGTAATGTTAAACTATTGACAATTTTATTGGATATTTGTGCAACTGGCTGTATCAATGTTCTATTAAAATGTTAGACCTAGACCTTAAAATTTAAATTGAAAGGATAATAATGAAGTTGTATATAAATTGCTTTACAGAAAATCAAACCTAAGGACTTGGCCAGGTTTGCTGTTACCCACAAAGGTCAGCTCAATGACCATTTGAACAAACCCAATGTAGATCAAGATAAAGCTTGTGCCAGACTATTACTTCACAAAGCACTGCAAGACAAATATAAACTAATGAGAAATCTATATTCAAATATAGCTATTGATGACTTATTGATGTCAAGAGAAGAAAGGAGAAAACTCAAGAAAGAAGAAAAGGAGAAGCAAAAGAATAAAAAGAAAGGAACAGGAAATAAACCAGATGATGTTGTTAATACTGTAGGTGTTTGGGAAGTTGATTCTATGAAAGATCAGAATGACGGTGAACAATCAGATATGGAGGAAGACAAATCTGAAGTTGAAGAAGAAGCAACAGAAAGTGATAAAGACAACTCTGTCCAAGAAAATGATGATAATAGCTTTAGTGAATCTGAAGTAGATTCATACAGAAATGAAGATGATGAAAACGCTGACATAGCTTCTGCTGTATCTGAAAATGAGTCAGATTATGAAAAAGATGATGAAGTAATAAGGGAAATAAACACATCAAAAGTAAAAGAATTTAATCTAAATTCTAGTGAAAATAGTAAAGTACAGATCAAAAGTCATGAAAATGATAAAAATGCAGCCTTAATAGCTTCCAATGTATCGGAAAATGAGTCTGAATATAAAAAAGTCAATGAAGCAAAAAGGCCAACATTAATATCAGATTCAAAGAAAATTAAACTAAGTTCTAGTGATAACAGCAAAATACATGATATTGTTTCTGTAACGAATTTAAATATTAGTCCTAATAATGTAAAGAAACCTAAAAATAATCTAGGTATAAAATGTAAAGAGAAGAGTAAACCCAATAAAAATAGAAATCTGAATGAGAAATTGCTTTCACGAAAATTCAAAAAAGATTCATTTGATGCTCCCATAGAAGAGACAAAGGTTGTTGATCCATTCTTCGTCACATCTACTGGAGAAAACTATTTATCTGTTGTTGAACCAAGAGCTCCAGATGAAGTGAAGGAGATTCATAGACAAGGCAACAGAAAACTTAGGAGAGCTGCAATGTTTGGTCGTGTGCCAAAAATGAAACCAAGACGAAATAATTTTGAGGTAGACGAAAATAGGTTTAATAGGTTTAATAAACATAGTAGCTCATATAACAATGATACAAATAAATATGCTAATAGAGGAGATTTTAGTAATGACAAAAGAGATCTAACTAGTAAGAGAAGTAAATTAAGTACCAATGAACCAGTGGAGTCCAAACCTGAAAGATTGCATCCTTCATGGGAAGCCAAAAAGCGACAATCGAAAATACAACCATTCCAAGGTAAAAAAATAGTTTTTGATGAAAGCTGAAATATAATTAGGTTGAAATATAATAGTATTTATTGAATATAATATTTTTTATTGAAAACTGTTTTTTTTATGATATATCCATGACAATCTTAATGCCAGTATTTAAAAATTGCTTAAATAAGTTGTAATAAAACATATTTTTTGGTGAGAACAATAATTCTGAATATTTCTGTGACTTCGCCTGCGTGAATTATAGCTTATGTAACCCACGTACGATGTAGCTCCCCACAGGTGAAAGAATTTTAATGATCGGATCGTATGTGTTAGGCTGACAGTGGCATTTTCTTCGATTTTGAAATGAATTCTTGATTCATCTAGTTCTTAATTTGTCAGTTCGTTACGAAATAGACGCAAATAACCATGTTACGTAGTTTCGGGGATGAACAAAATCCTTTGTGGAGCTGCTGGGATGACTTCAGTACGGCAGTGCCATTGCTAGAACTCTACTTACAACTAATTCGAGAAGCAACTTAAATCCGTTTCGGCTAGCGTGAGGGTAATGGGTCATCCAACTTAATCATCCATAAGGAAGGCCTGAGCACATGCTGTTTGCCAGTCTGGGCTGGGGCGATAAATGGATAATAGTGGCTTATACTTTTAGAGTACTTGTATCGCCATGCTATTATATCTTCTAAGCTATAGCACTTTAAACGCTTTTAAACGTCAAGTTATTTTAGCATGACTTCATAAAATAGTGAAATTTTTGACATCCTGCTAGTATTCAGCAGTCTAGGGTACTACGAATTGAAATGAACTTCACAAATAATCTCGACAACCAAAAATTATTTTACCGCTCCGACCATTCCAATTGAATGTTATAGTTTCATATTGTTGTGGCAAAATTCTGTTATAAAATTTGGACCAAAGTCTCATGTGTAACGCCTGCAGAACTGTGGCTCTTGACTTTACGATCAGGAAACATTTCGATTGTATTTGATTGAAGCACTGCAGATAAATATACAAACATACATGTATGCAATTATATTACACGTATGTATGTATTTATATTTTTCCCATACCGATTAAAAATCCCAATCATCTTTTACCAGAGTAAAGGTATACCTATTTCCTTGTTTAGTCGACGTAGTAAAATATGTAGGTGTGGGAATGGAACGGTAAATCGAAATAGCCAAACATAAAAGCTGGTGGCATGTATACTGGTGCCACGTGCCATGCAGTTGCTGTGGCATTCGCAATACAGAAGCGATAAATCTAGTCACCGCGTTGAATGCCACATTTGCATCGGTGGCGGAGCTTACGGCATGGCATTATTGGGTTAACACCTTTACTTTCCCGAGATTTTAAGATTACGCTAATATACACACCTTGATCTATTTGTTTGTGGTTTAATAGACAAGAAATTAAATATTTCGTGAAAAATCTATTGTGTATAATGATAATGACTATTTGATAAAAAAAAATATTAAAATTAACAATTGCGGGGTAAAAGGGTGAAAGTTCACGTCAGCTAAGAAGGGCAGACTGCTGCTATTAAAAAAAAAAATTAAATGAATTCGCTTTATAGTAGATACCGGACTTAAGCACAAGTTGTCCAAGGTATATACCTATTAAGCACAAGCTGTCCAAGGTATATACCTTGGACAAGAAGGCAAGGAGGAGCTAGAGATAATAAATTTTTGGCCACCTCTACTATGTATGACCGGCCTTTACGAAAGTTGCTTTACTTTCGCATCGACCGCGCTAACCGTTGCGCCATCGATGCTATGCTGTTATTTATTGTAGAAAAATATTAGATAGCGTATAGCTCGATGGCGTAGTAGGCAAGCGCCTAAGAAAAATATTAGATAGCGTATAGCTCGATGGCGTAGTAGGCGAGCGCCGCGGCCCGTGGGGTCTGTTGTTAAATTACTCACTTGAGCTAGTCCGTGTTTCGGAAGGCAGGTTAAGACGTTGGTGTCGGCTGCATTGGCAATAGTTAATATCCTCCAATCCGCTTGGTTTAGCTAGCTTGTTATTTAGCAGAACGCTTCCAGTTGTTTCGATATACAAACAAAACTGTTAATCTGATTACGATCCATTCCTACAACCATCACCACCACCATAACTTTTAAACAAAATCAGGCTCATAACTTTTTAACAAAAAATGGATTTTAAAAATCTGTCCACCATCTCTTTCTTTGGAATTTTGAAGTTTTGAAAGGCATGTTAAGCCGTTGGGACCGGTTGTATTTGCAGTCGTTAATACGCTCCAATCCACATTGGGTCAGCGTGCAGTGCATTGGGTCATGGAACAAACTCTTTAACCATCCATAAGGAAGGCCTGAGCCTCTGCAGTGGGGACGTTAAAGGGCTGATAATTATGATTAGATAGTGTAAGTGACAGGACACGAACAAGGTTTTTATTTCATGCCTTAAAGGTATATGGGGCATGGAAATCGATGAAAGATTTCTATACGATCGATATAGGGTAGACCGGAGGCAATAGTAACATTTTTTATTCACGACCTAATCACGGACAAATGGTAAGTTACCTCAAAAATATTTTCATACACATCGATAGAACATGCATCGGGCTACAAGTTTATCTTACACTTGTCTACATATATTTTAATATTTTTGAGTTACTCAAGGTTAAACTAGAAAGGGGAAAGTGTTACAAATGCCCCCTACCCCGGGGCAATTGTAACATGATTTTAATATAATAAAAGTCAATAATTTAATTTATAATTAGAAATTATTTTCTTATCACAAGATTCCGTACATCAGTCTTGTATGTCTCATGAAAATGTTTTATAAAATTAATGACAATCAAAGATACAGTAACATGAAAGAGCAACCTCTGCTAAAATTTTAAATAATACTTATTTCAAGACAGTTCTTTGGCGGTCATAAATTTAACTAATAACTATATACTTATGCTAAAAACTATGACATTAAATGCAAGATTAAGTTATTAAAATCACGTTTACATTTTGTATGAAACAGTATCTGTTACAATTGACCCCGCGTAACTATTGCCCCCGAGATAAATTTTGCAATGTACTAACAAATATTTAAGTCTATTTCTGCCCTTCTTTACTTTGAGGACATAAGAATAGACGATCAGCAGCAAATTTTATTACAGTCAGAATTTCTGCGTTTAATTAGTTTACTTTAAGTCGCGATATCACACGAGGTGCGCTAATTATCTAAACAGGAATTTGATCATATTAACACAGCCTAACTTGTATAAAATTATTATCTATAGGGTCAAAAACGACTTAAGTTTTGGAAGTTCGTGGCCAATGTAATTTTGTGTAGGTATCTAGTCAGAATCATCAGATTCGCAGTTATGACAGGTGTAACTGATGCCTTCCTGTGGAGTACAGGCTTCGTGAGCCCAAAGCTGACATTTGTTGCATTTAATCCAGCACTCGTTACTTCTGCTATGAGAATAAGGCTCCACACAGACTAGGCAAAACCATTCTTCATTTTCATCTTCTCCGCTTTCGTTGTCTTTTTGCTTTCGCTTTTTCGTTAGTGTCGTTTTTCTGATTTTCAATGATTTTTTTACATCTTTCGCTCTCTTCTTGCGCTCTTTTTCTTCGTGCTCTATTCGAACAGCCTCTTTCTCTGGAGTGTCAGTATATATAGCACTTTTTCCTTTTTTCCTACCACTGCTTTTGTTTTTACGTGGTGGTGCTTTGGGAAGTGGTCTTACTATTTCAGGAGAAAAATATTTACCACTTGAAGTTGAAGGCAAAGAATCAATGAAAGAAGAAGTTGGCATTAAAGGAGTTCTGATTCCAGATTTAGACAAGGTGATATTTGCGTCCTGATTCGTAGATATATCTGAAAGTAAATTTCTTGGAGTCACGGTCAGAGGATCATTGCAGGATGACGCAGGCCTAATAGGAGTGGGAGTTCTTACTTCAGTCAAGTCAAAAGGTTCAGTAACTACCACTTCCGTTATAGGACTAGGCACATTACTTGAAAATGGAGAGATCTTCCTCAGATTTTGTGTGATAGGTAAGCTCTGACACTCGCGCCTTGAGAGTACATCATTGAAACATTCTTCATTTGAGTCAGTGTCATGAATATTAATTGAGTCGGGCTGCAAATGTTCAGCTTCAGTTTGACGTTCAACCGGATTTGTTGAAGATGGGTCTGGTCGGTCTGTGACAAAGGAAGGACTATAGTCCAACTCGTCAAATATGTCCCTATTGTATGGAACTATTCCAGTCACTCTGAATCCCCCTTGAATATTTCTTGGCGTCAACGCTATCGGGTAAGCTGTTTTGACTATAGATGGTATATCGTGTATTGTCATTGGCCTGCCAGGGTGATTGCGCATCCAAGCAGTACATGCACTGTTCACGGCTTTCTTCAAAGGTCCATTAACTGACCGATCAACTGGCTGCAACTTGTGGGTGCAGTGCGGGGGAAATGACAACATAATTATACCATTGGCCTTGCAGTAGTCCAAGGCTTCTATCGTTATATGGGATGGATGGTTATCTAAGGTCAATAAGACTTTATGTTCCAGAGATGCGTTGGAATGAACTTTGAAGTGATTAAGAAATATAAGGAATTCCTTCCCTTCCATCCAACCGGATTTATTTCCTGCGCCAATACATCCAATTGGGCCATCCCGTACAAAGTGAGGCTGATAATTTACCCTTGGAAACACGAACATCACTGGAATAGCGTTACCAATAGCGTTTACTGCAACTGTAATAGTTACTAATGTACCACGTTCTCCCGATGTAAGCGCTCCCACTTGTCTCATGCCTCTTTTAGTGACAATTCTATCAGGCTTATGCACTGTTGTAATACCGGTCTCATCCATGTTATAGATGTCTTGGGGTTCTAATTTTTCACGGTCCAATACAATGGCTAGATTGTCAAAAAATGGTTCAACATTATTTTTATTAAAACTGGTAGCTCGTGATAAGCTCGTAGCTTGAGCGCACCTAATTGATAGCTCCGGATGCCTTTTCATAAAACCAGTAAACCAGTCTTCGCTTGCAGTTTCATTCTCATCCCATGATTCTGGCCTAGGAATTTGGTAATGTTTGGCTAAATCATAAGCTAATCTTCTCACTGCCTTTGGAGAGAGCCCGAAGTAAATGTCCGCTGTTCTTATCAAATATTGACTGATTAACTTTTCTTGATCTTCGGAAAAAATTTTGCTGGCCGGATTATAGCCCATGCGTACTTCGTGACCATGCGGGGCACAATCTTTTTTCTTTTTGTACCGCATTAGAGAAACGTGGCACAAGTCGAACATTTTTGCCGCAGCCCGGATTGAACGTCCTTCACATATCTCTTTGTACGCTTGCTCGTAGAGTAACAGATCTTTTGTACCTCTTTCGGTTTTCCTTGGTCTATTTCTAGGCATCTGTAAAAAATGATGTTCAATTTTTTAAACAATATTCTACCTACACCAAAATTAATACGCAACACCCACTAAAGCCTTTTAGGTATAAGTCATCATCATATCTGCTGAAAGTTGTCTACTGGTGCTTCCCAAATCCTACAAATATTATAAATGCGAAAGTTTGTATGTCTGTTTGTTTGTTACGGAATAACAGGCCAAATTCTAAGCTGATTGAGCTGAAATTTGTTACAAGTATAGCTTAGAAGCAGGAAATTAACATAGGCTACTTTTTGTCCCACGGGAACCCCAATGTGTTTATCCCAAAAGCCAAATTATGAACCGATTATGCTGAAAATTAGTACATGTATAGTTTATAAGCAGGAGAAGAATAAACAATATTTTTATCTCACGGGATCCCAAAAATCTTTACTACGCGGGCGAAGCCACGGGGAAACAGCTAGTTAGTAATATAATAGTTTAATAGTATAAACTTCGGGATCCAGAAAGGCGCATTTACAGGCAATAGCTAGTTTTTTCATATGGGTCAATTGTAACACGGGGTCAATTGAACCGTTACAACTGCCCCCAATAATTTTGTTACAATTGCACCTTTGTAAGTCTCATAAAAAAGTCGTCACCACAGCTATAAATACTAGGATACATTCAGATATATTATGGCTAACATCATCTTTGATCTAAAGTTTACTAAACCCAAAAGCTTTAAAACACAAATCTAGCCCAAAAGTTAATAATTTCACACATTGAAAATGTAGTAAAAACTTACCTTGAGCGTCCGAAAAACAAAATGGCGTAGAGCGAGTGACCGATGCGCAAGCTGACGCTCGCCCGACTGCCACAGGTTGAACACGTCTCGACGTGTTCCCAGGTGCAAATACAGCCACTGATGTAGTAGTTATACGCACTGTTACTATTGCCCCCTGTTACTTTTGCCTCCGGTCTACCCTACTCAATGAAAGTCTTAACACAAAAGCAAAAAAAGTGATAACAAATCTCTTTTTTGTACTGTAATATTATTTCATAGAAGTAGGTATTATCGATTTACATTAGTGGAGCGTTGATAATTTAATTAAATCATACGTAGATGGATGTGGCTGCGATCGATTACTGTGCACCGCGACGTCTCGCCGCTCGCTCGATGCGGTCGAGTTGTCACAGCAGGGCTGACTGTTATTAGCATCCATGTCTGCATTAAGTATTTAAGGCTGCGCGACATGACAAGAGAGAACTGGACGAAATCAACATCTCCTTTGGGACGAAGAATGGCGTATCGAAACTATTTTTAATGAATACTCGCAAACTATTGTGATTATTGTTAAAGTACTCAGTTACAAAGTTGCTATTAACTTTCCCTACGGAAAAGAGTTTATGCTTTTAGTGTTAAGTTTCTGTTATGAGAATAAATAAAAAATATAGTGGATTTTATCAGTATATTTTATCAATTCCTGTTCTGACTATGATAAAACCCATTTTTAATCACTTGAATGTAGTATTTGGGTGTTGGTACAAAAATAATAACCTGTCGAAAATTACCTGCGAGTGCAATGACTTTGAACGTAAATCATCCTTTGAAGCCTTTCCATTTTGCTAATAGATAGAGTAAAATTTGCTTATATTTACACTTAATTTCTTATCTACCCTATTCAAACTAATATGGAAATAAAATATACAGATTAATACAACTATTAGGGCGCTTGTGCACTACACTGAATTTTCAGGTCCGGCGGTCCGATTTTTTCCGGTCCGGAATGACATGAAAAACTCGGATGAGTAGCTTGTGCACTTGTCCGTTTTTTTCCTGATCGGAGCGGCGCAGTGTAGGGCAGCTCTCTTTGAAGCTACACGTCACTTATGCTAGGTACGATGAGATTTTTGGAACGTTGGTAATTCCGTTCGAAGACGTAGAAAGATACCTAAATAATGATCTGATCGTTTTACATAAACCATAATAAATTATGGCAAGACGAAAGCATTTTTTTTACTACTATCGGATGACTACTATCAGATGTAAAAACTTATACCCTTACTAATTTAGGAACAGCATTATTCACATACAATAGCTAAAAATATCTGACATTAGAATAAAATTACTGTACTCTAGTACTTGATGTTTAAATTTTTAAATGTGCTATTTTTTTCGAAGTTTTGTAAAAACAACTTTCAGCGATTACAGAGATAGACCAATCAGTGGCGCCATTTCGTAAACAAATCAAAATTAGTGCCGTGTTAGCGGAGAATTATTATGCTAAATGAACTTTACGAGATCAGTTGACTGTATTATATATAGGCATAATTTTATACGCGTGGTGTAGTCTTTGAGCAGAAATATTATTCCCTTAGAATACTTATTTTTTTTAAATTATTAATGGCACAAAAATACATTTAAAATTTTATTAAATGCGAAAAAGACATTGAGTGTCACTTAATTACTTTTGTTAATCTTCTGTTTATTCTTTATTATTACTTCTGTTGTCAAATATTTATCTATACTTATCAATTGTTTAAAAAAAATTTGATAATGACAAATTTCCAGGCAAACTTTCATCCCCTATTTTTCGCAATAAAATGTAGCCTATGTCTACATTAAGATTTTTTTCATGTATATAAAAATTTGATAATGACAAATTTCCAGGCAAACTTTCATCCCCTATTTTTCGCAATAAAATGTAGCCTAAATTAATATAGCAAATAGACTTAACTTTAAGAAAGGTCTTAAAGTTAAGTCTATTTACTATATTAATTTCCATTTAGATGGGTTCAGTTGTCTAAACGTAACAACACTTATTTATCTTACTTAAGCTATCGAAACTTTTAATACGATTCTAAAATCTAGCTAAGTATCGATACTAGAACCATATGCTGATCAAATTAGAACTATACCGAGTTTTCCAAAGCATATAGCAGTGATATATACCAACTATATTAAATCATCATATAAAATATAGCATTTTATAATTAACAATAAATATCGATTATAAGTTTATTGGAAATTAACAATATTGCCGAAGTAAATATCGATTCAAATCGATTATTTTTTCCCCAAGCCTATTGCCGAAATAAATATCGATTCAAATCGATTATTTTTTCCCAAGCCTATTCCTTATGAATTTTCCGGATCTCGGACACAGCAGTGCACAAGCGTAAACACGTTTTTCATTGCCGCCATCACGGACCTGAAAAAACCGGTCCGGAATAGAGAAAAGTAAAATTCCGGACGGTAAAATTCCTGACAGTGCACAAGCGCGCATTACCTACATATGGCCTGACATATCGGATCTGAAAAAATCGGACCGCCGGACATGAAAATTCAGTGTAGTGCACAAGCGCCCTTAAAGTTCAGTATTTCGTTGTTACAGTAGTAACAAATAATTTTTCCGGTTTGTTTGTGATCAATAGCTTTATTTTTTCTGTTATTTTTCTTTACGCGTGCAACCCTAGCGATGAACACTGCATTTCGATGCGGACGAATTAAAAAAAAAAAACACGCAGCACTATCGCCGTACCCGCAACATTAATGGCAACTCGCTGATATCAACGCTGCACTTTCGTTAAACCCCAGGCGAAAACTGAAAAAAGAACGTCATGCCTGATGGTAGATATGTGTGCACTCGTTATTTTCAGTTTCACGATAAACCTTTTTACATATAGGGACGTATTAGTATTGGCGCAGGTTTCGTGTCATTTATGATTATTATTTCATACAATGACTGACCGGTTGCGATGGATCTTTTTTTTAGAACAATGACGCTGCTTAGATGGAAGAAAATTATTAATGAAATATTTCCTTAGTCGTAATTTAATAATTTGTACAATTGGTTTATATATTTACTCTTACCTGTTTTGCCAGACGAGATACTTGTGTGTAAATAGAAGCACGGACGCACCACCGAAGCACTGATATGAACCTGTATCGGTATATACTGTACTATACTGATACGTTAATGATACTATCTGTGAATAAGGCCTAATGGCGTATTTACAATTGTCGATACTATCTGCGTGCGGTATGCAGGCAACTTCTGTTCCTCGTTTTGATTGGTCGGTGATTATTTAGTTAACCAATGAGATGAGAGCGTATAGGTCGCACGCTCCCACCGACCAGTAGGAATGAGCTATAAACGTTGTATTGGAACAGTGTTAGGTGAGAAACTGACGAACACATCCTATCTGACATTACGAATAGTTTGTATGGGAAAATAAAAATATAATAAAAAAGATTTTTTAAAACGAGCTGTATTTGTCCGCCCTAAAACGTAAATAAATAAATTATTAACGTTTAAACTATTTATAATCAAATTTTTTTCTAACAGTTATTGACTCGAAAAGCTTGTGGCGCTAATGAAATCGGAGGCGAGGAAATCTACAATTTTTTTACGCGCTACAAACTTTCAAGTCAAATAGTGTTAGAGAAAATATTGATTATGTTTTAGTGCGTACAAATCAAAACTTGTTTTTATTATTTTATTTTAAAATTTTTCTTTTGTCCTAGAGACGGATCTATAGAGCTCAAACACGATGCAGTTTAATTATTCATTGCTATAATGACCACCTTTCAGTTTCATCATCACGTCATCAGATATTGGTCTGGAAAGCATCCAATAACAAAGTCCTCATAAAGGCTCTAACGAGCCCAAAACACGATACATTTGCGTTTATTTCATTTTTATTCAGTTCATTACTAAGTTCCTATGACCACCTTCCGACTTCATCATCATATCAGCTTACTGACACCATAATATTGCACTGTCATCTGACTTATATGTTTATGCGAAATTTCAAATCTATCTATATAGTAAAGACTTTTTAATATTTTAGCTTTCATTTTTGTTGGTCTTAAAAAGGGTGTGATGAATTTTAGGGGTAAACTTATATTTTTTTTATCAACATAATTTTATAAATTCACACGTTTAGACTGTGATAGACACTTTATAAATATAATGTAGGTATCTAAATTTTAATTACAGCTTATTGGAAAATTATTTCTTTGTACAAAACCAGTTGTAAGTTGGCAATTTTGGGTATTGGCGCCTTCTTAAATAAAATAAATGACTTAATTCAGGGTCCATACATCGATGGTACTGAGAATCGGGACAAATAAAAATGGCATTGTAATTAAATATCTCTTGATCTACATCATAATAAAACAGAGATTTTACCGGAATATCTAGTTTCGTTACGTAATAAAAATTCGCTCGGCATAAACCCTGAACAGAAACTAGAAAATAATTAAAAGATATTGGAATAACCGTGTGATGGGATTTTTACGATTTTATTACAGTCAATTTGATTTTGAGTGTACCTACGGGCAACGCAGGAGTGCAAAAAAACTTTTAGATGACTGATCTTATCCAAGGCATATAAAAATCGGCCAAGTGTGATTCGGACAGCACACGAAAGGTTCCGTTCTCTCTCTCTCTCTCTATATATATATATATATATATATATATATATATATATATATATATATATATATATATAAAAAATATTTTATTGCCCACCTTGAATATTTATTTTGTTTTTAGTATTTGGCCCAGAAATACATCACCTGAGAAAATGTCTAGCTGTCACGGTTCAGAAAACACACCTGTCTTTTAATAGGGTAATTTTTAACCTTTTGGGTACAGAACCTTATAAAAGAAAACAAATTAATAAATAAAGAAACCTACTAAGAAAGAGAAAAGCAAGCTATGTTACAGCTCTAAAATTTTGTTTGAGCAATATAATGTGCACAGTCTTTTTAATTTAATCTATAAATTTCAAATAATTGTAAGCGGGAGCAAATATCATTTTGAACAACACAATATGGGGTAGGTATACACCCTAGCTTTTTATTTTTATGTGGACATACATATGCTTGAAAAACAAAACCCTCTTTCTTTTGCAGTCGGGCAAAATTTCCAAATGAAGATGAAGCTAAGCAGAAACATAAACAAATCAGCGAATTTGTCTGCCTTAGAATTGCGACAGATGAGTTTTATTTTAACTGCGATACGATCTTATATTGGAGAGATTTCTATTAGGCATTTGATATGCAATTCCTAAAGGAGTTTTTACTAAATAGTTTGCTGAAGTTCTGGTTTTATGATCAGAGATCTTACGTCACTTAGAATGGGGTCATTTACCGCAGACACATAATACACGACGATTATATCGTTGCTCCGACAATTGCATTGCTGCAGCAAACCGAACACTGCTCGTGAAATAACAAAGCAACGGGCTGTTTATAGCTACCAGAAACGGGGCAAATTTTGAATATTAGAAGACGTCTCAGAATTAGTGGATTGAAGACAAAGTTAATTTTATTAAGCAACGGTAATTTTATAAAAATAAACTTTACCTAAAATTAAAATGTAAACATCTCATTCGTAAGAGTGCAACTCTTTTTTGCAAAGAGTGCAATTTCGCGATCGAGTTCAAAACTAAGCAAGTCAAAAAGTTTGTTGCGATCGACGATTTCCTTGTGATTCGTCCTAAAATAATTTCTTAATTACTTGAGGTGAAATTCATTTATTTATATAATTTTATTTAAAAAAATATAGCTTCCTCTTAGTGTAAATTTAATGCGGTTAAAAATAAGAGTAGATTGCGACAATCAGTTTCTCTTTACTAGCGCATGCATAGTAAAAGATACAATGTGTTTTAATATAATTAAGTCAACTTCAATATCGAAAACTATTAAAAGTAATTCATATAATTTGTAACATGCATGACAGACAGACGGGATTTGGTCTAAGAATGGGATACAGTCTTTCCCCCTAGACCGAAGGTCGATCCATGTAGATAGTAGGTGGTATGTAGTCAGTGCTTCAGAGCTTGCAAGTGCCATGGTTGTGACGTCGGGACCGAAGCTGCTGGTGTGCAGGGCTGCCACGCCGGTGAGTTGTGTGTGAACTGAGGTCCGGTCGTGGGCTGCGAGGACCAGGTCGGGATGATGCCGTCATGTGGTACCAAGAATCCAGGAAGCGTCATCGATGCTGCTGTGATGGACCTTGGGTGTTGGCTGGCTTGCTGCTGAAGTGGCTGTGCTGGTGAGGGATGAGAGACTGATGATGAAGTGTGATGGCTGCGTTGTGATGGCTGCGTTGTGATGCTGAAGGTTGCTGATGCTGAAGGTTGCTGATGTTCTGCTGGGGTCACCACTTTAGGAACCTTATGGTTGAATGTTGGGTCCCTAACTGTGGTGATGGAGACAACTGGTCAGGGAGACTAAAGGATAATTGTCTCCCTCCGAGCTAGGTGTTGTTAGCCCGGGGACCGGTAATGAAACTTATTCTGTGCGATGTAGGTTTCTTTGTTCTAAATGTCTTGTAGTTATTAATTTATGTTGCTTGTATTGGTACAGCGCCATCTCGTTACTTGCTGTTGAAACTTATTGCAGTTCGTCTTGCTATCGATGGCTGTGACGATGCTTGTCTTCTCGCTATCGATTGTTGTGGCGATGTTACTGCGATGAATTAGATGTCGCTATGTATCAGTCGCCACACAGTGATCTACTCTCTCTTACTGATCGAGTAAAGTCTCAAGGCCTGGTTTAAGAACCCTAAAAGTTGCGTTTAACCAAAGAATCAAGATGGTGATTAAATACATCTAAACTAATATTATAAGGAGAAAAGATTTTTATTTGTTTTGCATCGAACAGGCTTCCATAGTAACTATTGAACCGATTTTAAATATTAATTCACCTATATTATGTGATCACATGCAAGTGACAAAAGCTATAATTTACGCGAACACGAAGTCGCGGGAAAACAGCTAAAAATAAATATTTAAAAAAATCGTGAAGTTTTTGTTTGAATATTTGTAAAAGTTTATAGTAGGTGTAATCGGGTGAGTTAGATACAATATTCGATTGTTAAACAAGTGAAATTTATGGTGTTCAATTATCAAATAGTTATTTATGACGTTTAGTGTTGACCTATTTGCGTGCGATAACAAACCGACCCGAGTGACGAATGAGTCAACTCATCACCTCTCCATAATCGCTACATCCGTCACCTGGTCCAATATGGCCGGTCATAAATTGGTGCAAGTCGTCTGTTAAGTGCGACGGCGGAATGCTATTAACTATTAAGCATTCCGACGTTGAATCAACGCTGCACAATTAATGCTGCCTGGTTTAGACGGGTATTGTGGATTCCGGAGATAAGTGAATCAGTTTATATTGGATGTTGGCGGATTGCACTAGCAAATGTGTTTCAGATTTAACTTCCTTTAATTTCTTAAAACTTGCCGCAGTGCGTTGGTTAAGCTGTTAGAGGATCCCGAATAGCACAAAGTGTTTTATTTTATCATATAACTTATCATCCTCAACAGCCCTTTTACGTCCTCACTGCAGGGGCTCGAGTCTTCCGTATGGATAATTAAGGAGTTTGTTCCATGACCCAATGCACTGCACGCTGACCCAATGTGGATTGGAGCGTATTACCGACTGCAAATACAACCGGTCCCAACGGCTTAACATGCCTTTCAAAACTTCAAAATTCCAAAAGAAGAGATGGTGGACAGATTTTTAAAATCCATTTTTTGTTAAATAGTTATGAGCCTGATTTTGTTTAAAAGTTATGGTGGTGGTGATGGTTGTAGGAATGAATTTTATTGTAATCAGATTAACAGTTTTGTTTGTATATTGAAACAACTGGAAGCGTTCTGCCAAATAACAAAAATATTTGGTGGGCATATTTATATCATAGAAGAAAACAAAAGATCGCATATTTTACTTTTCTGTTAATTTTAACATCAAATGTGTTTATACCACTGAAAATGGTGATAAGGGTATGCTAAAGAAGACTTCATTAAAAGGTATTCAAGAAAATTTGAACGTTATGTAAAGTAGTTAGACTCATTGATGAAAATTCGATGCTAACAGCAGCAGAAGCAACGTCAGTAAAAATCCAAACGACCAAGAATACATTAGGTTGCGTGAATTCTTACCGCATTCTCACCAGCGAAGGATTCTTTCCTTGGGAATGCGAATAGGGTTGCTACACGACTGAGGAAATATGTTCAAAAAAATGTATTAATATATTTTTAATTTCAATTTATATGATGCGTAGGAAGAGTAAAATATAACAAAATAACCTATACAGCGTTATTATTATACATTGTTCAGAAATCAAACTAAGGTACCACTACGTTGTTCCAGATTTTCGAAACCAAATCATTTATCCAAACTAGAATGGTAATCGAACTCGGGATAGAGATCAGGACTCCAAAATTTTAATCATTAAGTATGTAAGAAGTATTAAATATAAGAAATAATTTAAGGTGGTCGGCAAAAAAATAAAATTAGTCCATTAAAAATATACCTATTTTAATATTTGATCAATTTCGCATTCACAATGCTATACTGAATTTTTTCTTTAATTTTGGCCCTGACTTCTTATTTGTCCCCGCTGATGTACAAAACTGGTCAACGAGTAACTTTCTTAGATTTGTAACCGAATTTCCGATTGCTGCAGTCGACACCCTTCGTGAAATAGTGTCCATTATGCCGTGCGACGTTTTTCCACGGCCACGGTTGGGGGAAGAGGGTATTAAATGCAAATAACTGTCAAGCTTACCGCCAGTTTCAATGGGATTACTTATATTCGCTCCTCCTTCGTAGCTCGTGGCTAAGACGTTAACGGTTAAAAGTAACGCAAGGAAATTGTTCGAATGATTTTCCTATCTGCGCGTTCTGTTACATCTAGAAAATGTACCTGTAACTGCTGTGCCAACGATTTCCAGCTGACATAGCATTTTCAGGCCTTCATGCATCGACGACTGCCTCTCATAATCCAGTATAGATTTAGAGCAAACTAAATATAATTTTTTTAAAAGACAGTTATTTTTTAAAGAGGAAAAAATTCTACTTATAAGACGTGGTCATGTCTTACCATGATCTGTCTTCTTACATTTGAAAGTTTGAAATACAAACTTTCAACCTTTCATTTTATCATGTGATGCTTCTAATTACCCAATAAGAGCTATCCTGTACCAAGAAAGTGTCGGAAAAGATAAATCTATTCCATCACGCACCCTCAATAAACATGAATTTAATTATAGCATTAACGAGAAGGAGTGCCTCGCCATTATTTTTGGTACTCAGACGTTTACATCTCTTAGGACACAAATTCACAATTGTAACTGATCATAAGCCTCTAAAATGGTTCTTCAACTGTAAAAATACAAGTTGGAAGCAATATAAATGCGGATGCGTTGTCTCGATAATAATGTAAATACTAACAGACTACTTACCAGCGAAGTAGCTTCTGAAGAATCCTTTGCATCTGACAATTCTAATAATATATTGTTAATACAAAATGCTTAAAATATCCACTTGGTCCCTGGCAACCTGAGATGAATGAGAAATTAATCGAATATAATAATTCTAATAATATACCGGTAAATGAGATTCCTGGTGAAGTACTTACAAATGAAGCTACTAATGACTCTCCAGTACATCTAAATCCTGAAAGTCTTGGATTAATTGACTTATCTGAACTCCTTAATTTACCTAGTGGATTTAATCTCCTTGATGACTTCGATATTCCGTATTATCTTGATGCCACCCCTCTTACTCCTCCAGACCTCCACGAGGATGACACATACTTCAAATGTCTGTAAACGTTAAATATTAAAACATTTGATTTTAATGCAAAGATTGAAGTACACAATGAAAATTTATTAAAAACTAAGATAAAAATCATTGTTATAACCTCGTCTATAGACATGAAAATATAGACATGAGAATACCAATCAATTATTAAATCAAGAATTACTTTCCAGAGACTTCTTTGCACTCCTTTTCTACTTCAACCCTCGATTAGAATAATAAAATAAACTTTGATAACAACCTCTTAGTTTATTTCACAATGGGGGAGGCGTTACATCTAGAATCGAATATTTCCAGACTTTCATGCATCAACGACTGCCTCTCGCAAGTCTGTCTGCCACATTCCGCGGGTTCGGTCAGTCGCATCCACGAACTAATAATCAAGTATAGATTTAGGACTAAATATATAGTATTGCTCAATATAACTGTTCGAAGTTCGAATAAAATTCGTCTGTAATAAAATCAACATTGAATTCGACGCAGAGTACAGCGCTGTCACAGTATAGAGGTAGAATTAACTAAAATCTATAACTTGTATGAATTAACGTAACACCAGAGGGCCTATTATATTTATACTCGAACGGAAATTCGGTTGTTGAAATAATACCCGCGAAGATGGGGGTGTCAAAATCATAATTATAATAAAGTAAAAAAGAGTGAACTGTACAAAAATGTCTTGTGAAATTCATACACATTATACATTACGAGGGAACGAACATGGCACGGACAGCCTCACAGAACTTTAAGAGCGCGATATCAAGTTCATAGCTCGGTCGAAAAAAATCGAAGATCCGGAACTGTAGAATTAATAAAATACCTAACTTCTTGTACATTAAATAAGTAAGAACCACTAAGTCTATGTAACGATTAAGTGACAGTCTTATTTATTGCTAATTGTTAGCCAAACGTCTGTACACGAGAATGAGAGGCAAACTGCGATCAGCAACAGTATTTATAGCGGGTAGTATCACTTTCATTAATGCATCATCTATAAAGGTGATACCTTAGTGTGACTCACCACATTTCCTTTTGGGGTTTGTATTTAACTAACCAAATTACTTGCTTGTTTACCACTAACAAAACATCTTTGATCTACTTACACCAACACTCAAGTTGATTGTACCCAAAAAATAAATATGCTCATAGCATGATGTTCAAAGGTAACAAATGTATTAAAGAGAAGACGCTAGGCATATAAAGGATCCGTTATACTGGACATATTGTATGTAAACGTCAAAATATTAAGTTTATGTTAAAGAATTTACGCATTAGAATCTCCTGAATAAAGTTAAGATCGAGAGTAGGTGCATATTTCTTTTTTTTTTTGTAATATTATTATGAACTTTTAAATGAAACATATTCACGTAATTAATTAATAAACAATATTATTAAAGGTTAACTTTGTTCCGATTCAGCTTTGTTAATAAATATTTCAGATAGTTGTACCTACAGAAAGTATCAGGCTACCGTATTGAACCGTACTCATTTTTTTATTTATTTGCCTAAGTGTATTTTGATTGAATCTAATATTATTCGAGGTCAGTCGAGTGACGCGGTAGGTTTATGATTGATGTGACACATTATTTAATTAAGATAAAAATTATCCGGTGTGTCATATCCTTTAGAGTGTGGTCGGGAAAATAACCTTTATGGATCTAATATAACCGACCGGTGCTACAGTATACCTGCTTGTTTTTACTCTGAGATTCGGATAATGATCACTCTTTGACCGGGTGGATCGGTACGATTTTTTATCACGTACCCAACTCTTAAGGTAATGCGAGTCTAGCAGCTGTCTGATGTCCGTTTTATTGACGCAAAGTACGGATTGAGTCAAAATTGAGTCTATGTAGTGATTTTTTGGCTCTTTGATTTATTTTTTAATCCTCAGTAATCGGGATAAAACTTGTCCTTTTGAAAAATCTAAGTGCTCCATACAACCTGAATTAGTGTGAATAGCTTTGCAGTCCACTACTCAGTAAGAATTGTAGCACGACATCACGACAGTGATCGGAATGCAATGTTAATGCTAATGCAATTTAGTAATAGTATAACCATCACCTACTAAAGTGATGTCGCGTGTGCACGTTCGGTCTACGAGGCAGAAGAGAAGCAATTGTTGCAAGAGTCGGTCTTAGGATAGGTAACCAAAATTTACTATCTCGAACTCTTCCGTGCTTCGCAAGGCACGTTAAACCATTGATTCTGCTGCATTTGCTGTCATGAATCCCCATCAATCTGGACAGGGTATGTGGTGGATCGCAAATTCTTCTTGTTGGAATATTTAGGCTGGTGAATGCCACCACCATTTTTTCGGCTTCAAAACTCTTTTGGATGACCCATGATTATAGGAAGCTGGATATACGTGGGATACACATGCGGAGGGAGATTTACACCTACACTTTAATTGATATTTTAGCTGTGGCCTTTTAAAAATCCAATGACCTTGTTTTTTTTTAATTGCACGGCCTTACAATATATGGCCGTGCTTCCTCACGTATCTCCATTTTATAGCAGGCCCTTGCTATTCTAGTTTTCTCTTCCATTTCAGTTCTAGCTTGTGCTCCATTGGCCTTGTTAGGAGGCAATACCTTATATTTAACAGCGATTATTATAGATCCAAAAACAAGGAAGAGGAAATCGTATCTGCATCAAATTCGCATTATAATCATAACACGAAAGACGTACTTGTTCTGAAGGTGTTTTTTTTGTTGATACTTTTACGTGGCTCAGTCCAGTCGGTCACGTCCGTCGGAATGGGATCACGTTTTAAAACCGTAATTACAATAAGCGAACGTTCGTTGCGGGAACGCTTTTATTTATTTTTTAGGGTTACATAATCAAATCAAAAAAAAATGCAGGGTCCTTATAGGATGTCTTTGTGTTTGTCCGTCTGTCAAAAATAAATTATGATTTCATCGGACTTAGTGTCAAACGAGTACTAAAGTTAGTACTGGGTTTAAACCTAAAGCAAATTGACACTGACAGAGAAAATGTCAAATTGAGAGGGGTTGAATTAATTTGGTTGGATAATGCTATAAACCTGGTACTAAAGTAAGTTCTCTTTTTATAATAAGACGAATTATGATGATGATAAACATATGTAAGTCGCCTGATTTAAGAAGAAACTATTGTGGTGTGGTCAGGCTCGTTCTTCGCGTGTGATTCAATTCAATTTATTCACAGGGAATGCCTGTGCTTCAGTAGTGGGGACATTAATGGACTGATGATTTATCATCAGCCTATTATAAAATAGGAAGCCTACGCTTTTTACAGATGTCCGAGCGCGAATTCCATTCTTACTTCAAGTACTGTTCTTTTAAATAATGTGACACTTTTATAATCTGAAAAAATACGCGAACACATGAATGTTCCATTTAAACGTTTAATCTGATCAGTATCCTAACTGCGGTCTAAAAAAGACCTTTGGTTTATTCCCTTTACGTGACAAAAATACCTATGGTCTTCATATAATAGATGTAATTTAAACAATACTGTACCAAGGCTCACATTCCACGATTAGCAGAGCTATTTTGTAATGAAATCATCCTCGAATTTTAAATCAAGCATAGAGCTGTCATAGAATAGAGTTTCTATCATGTTGCATTATTCTATTTGGTTCCTACACTATACATAAGCACCATCACCTCCTTCCTTCGATATATCAACATTTATTTTTTCTCTCTTAGCCTTCTCATTTCTTTTAACTCTTTATTCCTCAACAGTCTCTAATTAAATATCGTTTAATCAGTATAGCCCGTTACAAGCAATTATAAATGTCGAATGTTGTGCCATCGGTTCGCAAATTTACAGCAATAGACCTAGTACTGAAGAAGAACAGGGAACAGAGGTAAGGGCTTTTTCTCGCCTTCTTTTCCTTCCTGGGTCGGAATCTCCTTATAATTTAAATCAAAGTTGGCAAGAGTCGGCGACTCTCGCTCATTGAAAGGAGGTCTCTTCCGCGTCAGAGTTCCACCACGACGCGGTCAATGGGGAGCTCCGTCTATTGAGCACCAAAAATACTTACCAGAACTCTTATTATACAGGTCACATACTTCAACTTTCGGCGTAACCAGGGGTTCCAGCACCTGACCTCCGCACTGGGTACTAAGTAATGTATATAATATACCCTTAGTACTTCAACATACTGAAATATGAAGCTTTAGAAAACTCTTGCACATTCTTGTCACGAGCTCTCCATCTATAAGCATAATATAAGACTCTGTCGATTATGACTTTCCAATCCCTTCTGACTACCCCGCAAATATTTCGATGTGAAGCTACTTAATTGCTGCACAATAGCAATACATAAGAGGGCGCGTACCTTCAAAATCTGTTTAACTTTTAATTGGTTTTGTACAAAGAAATTAAGACTGATTATATACGGCCTGGTTAATCCAAGTAATTAATGCAACATAGTCATGTTGTATTGCACTCCTGGGTTAATATATTTTGCTATCGCCGTAATATTAAAGTTAAATGAGAGATAAAATTGCATACAAATATATCTTTGATAAAATATACAATTATTTAATTAGGGTATTAACTTTATTGCGGAGACTTGAGCAAAGAACCGGTTAAACAAGTCGTTAGGCCTCCAACGTCCGGAATATTTGTATGGGTACCTGATTATATTAACGATTTAAATATTTCATTGAGATTCCACACATGTTATGGGTTATTTGGTTTTATATTGATGAGGAATTGTACTTACTTTTTTATATAAGATTTTCACAAAAAAAAATATTAAAACGAAGAATATTTATGAACTTATTTCTAATCTTTAACTTTTATTATCAGTCTTTTTATGTTCCCACTGCAGGGGCTCAGGCCTTCCTTTTAGATGGTTAAGGAGGATGGGCCTTGACTCTCCACGCTGGCCCAATGCGGATTGGAGAGTATTAATGACTGCAAATGCTGCTGGGTCCAACGGATTAAGTAGTAGCTCGAAATAATTTTTTTTTGTTCACCCATCCCATGACTGACCCTTGCGAAAGTTGCTTGACAATAATGATCGTGGACTGCGGCGCTTATCCTCTACGACAACGAGCCACTCCTTTACCTTTGGAGTTTTATAATTCGAGATGTTCTCTTTTGATATATGTTTTTCTATGTCTATGATAGCGATGAATAGAAAAATAAAAAACATTCGTAACTGTCGTATATTTGACGGTAAAATAATAACATTAATTAAATGGTAATTTTCTAAAATTGAAGTATTTTTTTTTTAATCTTAATAAAAAACTTATCGGCCTGATTCTTACTTACCCAATCAAATTAAATCGTGTATAAGCGTCAAAGACCAGCAGATTTCGTTAAAATACCTTGTAAAATAAGCCAGTTCGTTGCCGAAATAAACAGTTTTTTTTGTGATAACAGACGATTAGTTTTGTATTGGGTATGAAAAATTAACTTTTAATTATTTTTTTTAATATATTTCTATATCAATGTACAAACTTATAATACAATACATATTTACTTATAATACAATGACCAATCTTTTTACTAATTAGCAAATCTCAAGAACAATCTATTGTTTTAGTTCCTTATCGTCTTTCAAAAGATAACGAAGATCTCTATCAAAAATGGAAAACTTTGGAATACTCCAATTCTTCTCATATAAAATACTAGATGTACAAAATATACAGTATTTTATGAATAATTATTGAAAAGAGACGACAATATAATTAACTTAGAAACAATAGTTTAAGCTATTTAATTGATTCAAGAGTTCTCTAAAAGACTACATATTAGAATCTTACTCAATCTAAATTCAAATAATTAAAATATTAATTTTACTGACATTATTATTAATTAAAAACTGCCGTTACATGAGGGACGATGCTTCATATGTATAATACAATTAATAAAACATTATTAATAAAGTTGTTTTGATAATTAATAAATAATCTTTATAATTTCATATTTATTAAATAAATCCGCTTTATAACGCGTTTTAGCACGTGTTATTTGATATTTATTAAATAAAACCACTTTGGAACACATTTTAGCGCATGTAATTTCTATATTATTGAACAATTATGATAATGAGTCCGTAAAGTACTGTTAGACGATAAACTTTGACCCTTCGTAGGCTACAGTTATATTTGCGGTTTTTAGAAGTATGCTGATTATACCTATATCTAATTACATCAATTTTCGTTGAAACTGTTCATTCTGATCTATAGTATAATTTTTTTAAAATTTTTATTGTCTTATTTTAAAGTTCAAAGTTTCTATCATTCAAACGAGGTTCAAACGATCGACTTAAAAAAATAGTTCTAAGAGCCTCATTGTCATTTTTAAAGACCTATCTATGTGTATAATTAGGTCTTCGAAAATGGTATTGGCAATCACACCCCGCACGTTTCGGTTTGATGAAAAACAAATTAATGTTAAGTCTAGTATGGAAAGCTTCCCTTGATATATTTATCTAATATATTTCTTTAACGAATCTGCTAGTTTTATAAAATTGTATAACAGTTTACTGAATACCTCTACCTTGTTACCAAGTTTTAACTGTTTAATCCTAATAAAAAAGTTAACATCCCCGGGGATCTTTAGGATTCCGTCTTTTGCCATTCGAATATGGAATCCCAAAAAATGTAATTAAATATATAAAATAGACGTGCTTGAACCCGTTATATAGTTATTTTATTATAGTAGTCAGAAGTATGTTTTAACATATATATGATATAATACATTTTTACCATACACATGGTAGTTATATACTAAATATATAGTATTTAATCCAACTGTCATTATTTTGAACTAAAGTTGATAATAATAAATAGAAACCTATAATAATATACAGGTCACTTGACCAAGAACCAACATAAAGGAACATTGAATTATATTAACAAGTTTATCATACAATGAGCGGACGATGAACATCTATCTTAAAAAAAAATAATAAGGAAAAAAACTGTTTCAGGGAATCATTGTATTAAAGCTACCACTTATGTTAGTACTTACATATATACAATTGCCTTTAACTTTATAGCATTAACCAAACAAAGGAGGTCACTTTCACCCTCCCGGATTACAACTAAATCGGTTAAGAAGCTGTAAAAATTATATGTTGTACCTTTAGTCTATCTAAAGAAATTAATTGGATATATTAACTTTGACCCCTTTTGTATGTTTTTTTGTCGATAGAATTTAATGTAAGGTTAAAGTATCGGAAATCTACACTAAGTAAACCAGCCTCGAGCTCCCGTCAAACACAACGCTGTCAGAGTATAGAGCTTCAATCATATAAAAGCTACTTCTAAAGGTAATAAAGGTTTTATTTCTTTAACGCTCTATACTGTGACAGCACTGTGTTCGATGTCGAATTCGAGGCTGTTTTTTTTACAGAATATAGTAGCAGATTCCTAACTTACTGTACATAAATTCTCGAATAAGTAACCTATAGGTATACTGCGTGAGCACCTAATTGACTTCATCATTGAATTACATTGACAACTAAGTATAGAGTTCGAATTTAATGTTCAGTGACTTTAAGAGCTACCATGTAAGATTGGATTTCGTTTGACGTATGATTTTGGGCTAATTACGCGCAAGACTATTAAAAAAAAAAGTAGAAATCGACCTTAAGTTTTAATAAACAAAAATGTAGATCTTTGCTCTTGATTTCATCACTTTTGCATTTTAAATATTTGCTTAAAACCTATAAA
Organism: Diatraea saccharalis; assembly: GCA_918026875.4. Taxonomy (NCBI): domain Eukaryota; kingdom Metazoa; phylum Arthropoda; class Insecta; order Lepidoptera; family Crambidae; genus Diatraea; species Diatraea saccharalis. The sequence continues at coordinate 2,970,328 of OU893334.1, forward strand.
TGGAAAGATGGAGTCTGCAATCTCAAAGAAGTTTTATTTGATTATTAAAACTAGACTTAAAATATCATATTTTCAATCTTATAACATTAATCTTAAATTAAGTCACAAGCCTTGTTTATAATTTATGATAAAATTTGTTATAATTATGAATGCGGACGGAAATACTGTAAGGAAAAGATGGATAGACCGTGCGAAAGACTATATGCGTAAGAAAGGAGTGAATGTTTATATAACGGCTGATCGAGAAGTATTGGAAAAGAATACATATTGTGCAGGCACCAAAATTGGAACGAGGACAAACGAATGACGAATCCTTGTTTATAATTGAACACGCAATGCTATTTATCGCTGAAATATTACTTTATGTTGTTTTGTATTAGATTTAGCATCATTAAGTTATCAATGTTTCATTGTTAACGCTGAAGAGCCGTAATTTTTTTGGGCATATTGTTTATTATTATTCTATTAATATATTATACGGCGAATCTTTATAATTTCATTTCATTTTTAATTTTAATTTCATAAATGTATTTTTACTTTGAATCTTCTAAAGTAGGTTTATAAACACAATTTTAATGATTTTTTTAAGCACAATTTTGCATCAACCGTATAAAATATAAAACTAATACTTCTTAATTGTTTAAAGTAAAAGTTTTAATTGTTTCTTTACATACGTAAACCCTGTATTCTTAAAAATTTAAAATTTAGCGACAGAATATTATTTTATTCGAGTATTTTTAAAAAGCTTTTTACTTTAGCTTTGATTGATATGTATTGAAAAACTTAAAGATCGATCAAAACATTAACTTGGCTGAAATACTAAGTAATATTTTTATTTACATGTATTGTATTAATATATCTATTAAAGATGAAAAATCATAGTAATTCAGTCGCATCATAATGAATAATAACCTTAATATATATAATGAATTCTATCAATACATTCTGTACTAATTAATCAATTAATCTACTTGCAAATATATTCTAATATGGAAACAGCTTGAACTAATTTAACACAATTGAATGTAGCCTATAATAATGTTAAAATACACAATTAAAAGCCGTTTCTTACTTCCGCGTTTTTCTTATTGTGTACTTCTTTCTTTTCCTCGGGTTCTCTCTTTCTGTCTTGATCTTGTGCTTCTTTGAGAGAGTCTGGTAGTTTAAGGTTGTTAGTTTCAGGTAATGTTAGTACGAGTACGGCCGATATTGCCGACATTACACCGAACAGCATTGTGGGTAGGTATTCATAGAATCGCGCCTGTAAAATAAATAAAATCCATTTACTCTTCGTTCAAAGGTGCCGATATAATTGAAATTGAAAGATTGTTTTCTTTTTTTATATATATTTTTGTGCCGACAAATATGATTTTACTTCAGTCTCAAGCGCTCGACATGGAATTCGAATCCGCAACTATTCGCGAACTGGGCAACTGCTCTTTTGAACTCCCGGAAACATATTTTGTACATCGATGATAATCACATTCAAATCCGTGGTATAGTTTAAAAAAAAAATCTCAGCGTACAGGCAACAGGAAGCTACTTTGTTTTGTATTGGTTATATGTATAGATAATAATTTAAAAGTAAAAAATATAGTAATTTATATATCTCACCAGTAGGGGTGTAAGAGGTGCAACTGTTGATCCTATCCGCCCCACAGTTGAACACATAGCCAATAGTGTTGTCCTGTAATTAGTCGGGAACACTTCTGCGGCGAACACGTACAGCGAGTTGTACGCGAGCGTGATGAAGAACTTACCACCTAAGTACATCACTAGAGACCAGTTGCCCTCTGAAAGAGAATATCATCATCATAATCGGCCTATTAAAATCCCCACAGCCTGCGGCACAGGCCTTTTTAATGGACAATAATTCTATTATAAACTAACGATGCTCATATGAATACATATATAAACATTATTTTCGGATAAATTTGAGTTTAGCTTATTAAGTATTTTTTCGTATAACCAGTTCATAGTTAATTGTGTTTATCAAGGCCTTGGTATAGTGAAGAGGCTTAAAATCCGGTTATATGGCGTCGTCACATGAGGCCTTTGAGGGCTTTGATCTAAAGCGGAAGTAGAAAACGAGCTTTTCTTTATTGTCTCGGTTCTAAGTGGAGATGGTACATCTCTTCATATAAGAGCACAAGAGCGTTGGCTACCTAATACTTTGTTCGGAGTTAATTTACCGAGAAACAAGTATTTTTTACCAACTGCGTAATCATAAAATTACGTCGATGCGTTAATTTGAAACATCATGGGGCGTCTCACCTTCGTATATTTCTACATAGCTATGACGCAGTGATTTGCCTTCACCGAAAAGTTTTTGATTCTATAATTTTTATTATCTATGAATATAATTTGTGACCAATATTATTTATTAAGAGGAACTCGAATGCGGAGTGGCTAGCGCGTCAAGTCTATGATGTAACAATCGAATAAATTTTGCAAGTGCCTGTTATAGGATGGGTGAACAAAAAATATTTTTTGATACGTTGGTCCCGGTTGCATCTGTTTTCGTTAACACCCACCAATCCGCACTGGGTTCACGTAGATCATGGCCTATTCTCATTCATGTATATATCGAATCCATAGGGAAGGCCTGCGCCCGATGATGTTGATATTGAATAACGTAACATCTATATTTACTTGCGGTAAAGATCTAACCTGGAATTTAAAAACTTTTTAAATAGGGATGATGACGGGCTAAAAAAAAGCAATTCTAATTAGTCTGTCAGTCAGATAATAGAAAAATATTAGATACGTATTTTTTTTTTACTTCAATTTAACAAGAAATAGTTTAGATAACAGGCATTAAAGTTGAGGAGTGGGGTCTCGCTACGTCACAGTTGAGTAGAAAACGTACCCTAACGTGACGTCATGCGAAATTTCAACTCCATGTAACGCCGTAATTTTATGATTACGAAAAAAATACGTGTTTAATATTTTTTAACACTCTACATGACGGACAAACAAACAAAAATTAGTGATCATCCCTATTGAATAAAGAAGGTAGGTACTGATATTTCATTACCTGGTACAAAGCCGTAATTGATCAAAATGATTCCAGTCAGTAAGAACGCTATCGCGATGACCTTCTTTCTCCCGAATCTATCCAGCAGGATCAATTTACAGACATTAGCCGGCGCCTCTATCACTATAACCACAATATAGTTCAAGTAACTATTCCCCGAAAGTTCTATAGCATTTATGGACAATCCGTAGTAAACCAAAGTAGATGCAGTCCAAAGAGAAGAACATATGAACAATCTCTTCCATATCATCATAGATGTAAGCAATTGTTTGAATGAAGACTGATTTGTTTCCATAGATTGAAATTTTCTGGCGTCTCTCTGTTGCGTAGCGTGTTTCTCTACTTGGTTGTAATGGTCTTTTGGTACTGTGACTTTGTTGAATTTTTCCGCTTTGCTGAGAACGTCCAAGCCATCTTGGTAACGACCTTTGCTGAAGAACCATCTGAAGCTTTCGCTTAGCGTCCACATGTAGACGAACACGAACACCGAAGGAGTGTATATAATGAAGAGTAGGTATCTCCAGTTCTGCAGCCACCATGAGAGTAAGGTGACAGTAACACCTCCGAGGATAAACATGGTGTTGAAGAGAAGGCTGACGAACACCCTCCCCTTTGGGCCAACTAATTCCAATGCTAGAAAAAATGAAAAAACGACATTAGTTTTTTTATTATAGGTATAGTCGCTGTTACCGCGGCTCTGCACGCGTAAGCTATAGCATGTGGTACCTGCACATTATGTAGCTAACGTCGAGTATAGTGCTGTCACAGTAGAGAGCTTAAAAACAAATTTCATTATCTTTTGGAGTAGGTTCAATTTAATTTAACTTCTGTGCTGTGACAACGCTGTACTCGACGTTGAGTTAAACGCTACTAACGAAGTGCAGCATTTTCTTCACCTTCACGCATCTCTGTCATTCAGATTCTCTGACGACTGCTAAATTTCAAATCATTACAATTGAGTCTATATTTCACGACATAAAGTTTGTATTACACTAATTATATTTTGCAACATGACCTTGACCTTGACATTTCAAAATCAAGTGATAATAGGAAATGTAAACATTGATTATTCGAAACGGTTTCCTATAAAAATAGCAATGACTTTGCTGGTCATGCTTGATAACCTCTTCTGAAGCTACAAGAAAGTGCCTAAAACAATATCAGGAAATGGAACCTAACTTATATAAAAAAAAAACTGTAACAAATCAGTCAAGGTTCGTGAACCGTTAACAAAAAGGTCGAATTAGTAACGATACAGCGGTTTATATATCGCATAGTATCGGTTACTGTGCCTAATTAAGATATTTTAAATATTGCTGTTTGGTATGGAGATCATCACGGAAGTGAATTATTAAGTTCTATTTTAGTATTATTTCTATAAAATACACGAATGTATTGATGACCTTAAATATGTTTAATGCAAATGGGTGATTGTCTAATAAATAATTCAAAATTATTTTTTTGGACCCTCTTATATAGATAAATCAAAGGAGTCCAAATAAGAAAGAGTTGCTTTAGTTAATCAAAAAGTTTCAATGGTTACATTCCAATCCCATTATCAGACCTAGGATCAAAGTCCTTGTTAAAACTAATCAAAAGAGCTCAAAATGTAATTGCTACGTATAATGTTAGTAATGCAAAATTTGAGCTTAACCGAAAACCAGGAAGTGGATTAAATTTAGCTCGCAAGATCTGACCCACACTATTTAAAACGGCAAGTTAAAATCCTACAAAAAAGAGGATTCACAGGGGCCTACTAGGAAATATAGAATCTCGTTAATCGCACGTTATTTACCATTCGATTTATTTGGCAAACTTTGACCTTTACAGATATCCTTGCAGACAAATGCAGTGGATTTTACTAATGTTGACACATTAGGACTTTGTTAAAGCATACAAGAGCTATGTCATTGATCAATTAGCAGTCTGCAATCAACGTCATGTCACGTTTACTGTACTTATACTTATTTAAAAGAGATAAATATTTATTCAATGAATAATATGACTAGTTTAAATACAAAATGCATTTGAATATCCATGGTCATGGTTGATTTTAAAATCATCATCATCAAGTCATAAATATCTTTACTACTTGAGCACTGCTACGCTATTGTGTGATAAAATCAGCCTCAAACATATTGATTTTAAAACTAGCTGTTTTCCTGCGACTTCGCCTGCGTAAATTATAGCCGATATGTGACTTGTCACATCATACGCGATGTAGCTTCCCGCAAGTGAATAAATTTTCATGATTGGATTTGTATTTTCGAAAGTTTCTAGGCGACAAACAAAGTTACAAAACTTTACCTCTTTATATTATTAGTACAGATTAATAAATTTTAAATCGGTAAACAAATAAAGAAGAAGAGTATGTAGTTAAAGAAGCGCAAAGAGGTGTAAATGTATACCTATTTGATTTGACTGGTGTATGTATAGGTAGATATTTCTTTTATATGTAATTGTTTTGGTAAAAAGAAAAACAAGGAGGTTTTGTTTTCTTACGACAGTCTTTATTTTTACGATAAAAAATACACGATTGACAGAAAAAAATACGGTTCATGATTTAGATTGAACTTGTTTTATTGGTGAAAGGGAAAGGGTAAGTTTGGAGTAAACACGAGGCCAAGTTTTATTTATTTAGAGCGATCTCTTGTACGTCACTAATTAGCAGAGAGGCAAGCTGATAGAAAGGCGGAATTCTTTAATATAATAATATGTTAAAAATGCTAAAGGCATTTTTTAATGATGTATAGTTAAAATAAATTCATTTTTCTTATATTTCAAACTAAAATTTTGCCTTAGTATATCAAAAATATTTTATTTGAAATAATATTAGTAGAATAGTATATTGAATAGTAGATTACTATTTTAAATATAATAAGTATTTTTCAAGGTATTGTTTTTATATTTAGGCAAAATAATTACTTACCAAGAACAAAACATGCCGTGTAAAGACCTCCACCGAACGCTGGCTCCAGAAACTCGAACACTACGAACATGTTGTAATTCGCGGAGAGCGCTCGTATCAATCCGAACGCGCCATTCGCTACCGAAGCGAACACAATGGCGAGCCGTCGCCCGTACTTGTCAGATATGAGCCCAGTGAGAGGGATGGAGATGAAGAAGCCCGCGTTGTGGACGGTCCCGACGAGGGAACGCTTCCAATCCTGGCAGGCGAGGTCGAACTGAAAAGTGAGTAAAATTTGTAAAAGAAATGATTTTTTATAGGATCTGTAATTTTGTTTTAGACGCTATCTGATTTAGAATTTTTTGGTTTTGTGATGTTTAATGCCCGTTATGGATAGAAAAATGGGCAAGCTAAATAATGAAAATGAGGATCATGGTCGTGGTCATGATTAAGGAGGATGGCCTCCTTACCCATCCATAAGAAAGGCCTTAGAACCTGCAGTGGGCACGTTAAAAGGCTAATGATTGTAATGTTATTTAACTTCAAAGTTTTCATTGCATGACAAATCATCATCAGTTTATTAATGTCCCCCCTTCAGGTGCTCAGGGCTGTAAAACAACTGTAAAAGCAGCCGGGACCAACGGCTTAAATTGTCTTCCCAAGCACGGAGCAGCTCGAGATATTATTATTTGGGCACCTACCCCGTGACCGACCCTCGCAAAAGTTGCTTAACAACAATGACTGCGCGGGCTGAGGTGTTTATCCACTACGTCACCGAGCTACTCTTGACAAATCAAACGAATCCAAACTTGATTGATTGGATTGCACTTTTGATTGTAGCGAAATTCCACATTCCACACCTGAAAGTGAAATCTTGCAAGCAAAGTTGAGTTATTTACTAATACGGAAAATAAATAAACAATTAATATAGGCTTGTTTTAATTTTCTGTTTCTATAAATAGTAACTAAAGAGTATTACAGACTTCAAGGAAAACATTTACAAACCACAAAAACTGTTTCTTTTGTTTTCACAAACTTAAAATTACTTTTAAAAGATAAAACTAATCGAATTAAGACCAATAACTGTTATGTTCGAAAGTGTGTAAAAATATCGATGACTCGCTATAAAAATATGATAACACATCATCGCCATAATCATCAGTCTATAAATGTCCATAGTGCATAAATTTTTGGTCACCCATCTTATGGTTTCTGCAAAAGTTTCTTAATTTTCGCCTCGCACACTGATACCGCTAGTCGTTGCGTCATTGCAATCCTATTGTAATTACAGCATAGACGTTATTTCTTGGTACAAAAACAGTTGAAAATTATTTATATGATGCTTTTCCACTGTGTAATGTTCCATAATATCCCTACTGATAATGAGGGACGTTTTTTGGCACACGTACGTCAGAAAATCTCTAGTAATTACGTCGTCATTCGAAAAAAAATGGTAACCTAGCTAGGTAACCCTGAGTAATTTTAAACTGTATGCCTAATTATTTAAATGACATTATTGTATTTGTTACCTTTTGAAATATTTCGGTTGCTAATGCATTAATATTTACTGCGTATGCCAGTAAATACATTTAAAAATAAACAAATATACGTATTCATTCTTACAAATATAGAAATGATATCTGTAAATATCTCCAGCTTCCCCGTGCTTCACGACGCACGTCAAACAGTCCCAACTACGTCACTAATACCCAGCAATCTGCTTGTCCCGCGTGGAGGAATATAGTTCGATTCGATTCCATTAATAGGGAAAGCCTGTCTGTGCTGATGATAAATGGATAAAATAATCCATATGTAATGAATAAGTAAATCAATAATTTAGCATCAAATAAATTAATTATTATAAGACATTAGTGGGAATATTGAGAACTTAGTGGTGTGTGCAGAAATGGAATACTGTTACAAGAGAAATTTGAATTAACTCATCATGGACCCAGGGACTCGAAACTTTTAAAAATGTAGAAATAATATACTTATTAATCACTCTTTTGATGAATTTAGCTAAGATTGGTGTTCTTTTTATTCGTAAAATCAAAGTCATTGTACATTATAAATAAATGTATCAAGCCAGTTAAGTACGAAGTACGCGCAGTGTTGAACTCAACTCGTTTTCACAGATAACGATTTTATCTAAGTAATTTTCAATGGAATTTGCACGTTCCCTTTTTCAATCAAGTGCATTTGTAGGTAAAATAATGTTCTTTACTAATTCTATATTTACCTTAAAGAAAAAAGATCGTTTTAATGTTTTTAATCGATAGTTGAAATAATTTTTCGACTTTTAAGGCAGATAGCTGAATATTGATGGAAATGTCAAAGTCAAAGTCAAAATAATCTTTATTCAAATAGACTCCTTAAAAGTACTTTTGAATCGTCCAAAATTTTTTTCCCTACCACTCGTTCAGGACGTTTTTTGGCTGATAAGAAGAACGAGCAAGAAACTCACCAGCTCTAATAAGAGTAATGACATTTACAAAAACCATGTCATTACCAGACCAATACATTATAAACAGAGATAGAGAAAAAAATAAAAATAAATAAAATATGGTCTTAAGAAAAATGTGCTTGCGAATTTCGACAATTTTAGTTCGAGCAGTCATCTTGTTTGCAAAACTAGAGACACCGTTAGTATCTCTGTGAGTACAAACACCTAATTGATTATAACTTTAAATTATTATATTTGATCAATGTTGTATTCAGAATGTTATACTGATAAATATTTTTAAGGAAATATTTAAATATCCACCAGCCTCAGTACCACGAGATAGAACTCGAAACCACAACCTTCCGCAATTCGGGCGACTGCTCTAACCATTGATTGACCTGAGATGCAACTTTAAAGTTTTAAACTTCAAAAATTGTCCTTGTGTAAAAAAAAACAACTTATAGAAAACAAAAAACCCAACTGTGTGAAAAAAATATATAATTACTTTCACTAAAAACTAAAAAGAAAAAACAAGCCCATTAGTTTGGAATGCTATTCAGTACTACTGAATTCCTTTTTGAACAATCATCGGAGCCTCGTATAATTTGAATGGGTCCAAACTGTTGAGCCTTCTATTCTGCTTTTGAATTTATGATATGTTTTATGTGTGTAAAGATTTTAAAACTATTTCAATGGATCAGTTATTATAATCATCCTCACTTTACATATAGGGGGGTGGGGGTACCCTAAAAATAGAATTTTACCATAACTTACTGACAGTTAAATTCATAATATACTGTGGAACTTTGAGATTTCATTTGAAACATATGCTGATATGTCTATTATAGTTCGGCGAAGGATAGCGATTAGTAATGACCGTTCACTTTTTAATTATGCCTCAATCAAATTAGTAATCATGTTGCACAGACCTAAACTCATTTGTTCAGCGCACATGATGTTTATGTAAAAAAAAACGTGACTTCGAGCATAAAATGCGAAATGAATTGAATTTCAAAGATTTAATGAGTTGAAAGCACGCTGTGAAATCGGAATACATACAAGCCGCAAAGGTAATAAGGAGGATTATTGGTTAGCCGCTGAATTGCTGGATACCGCAATAAACTGTTCATGCACAGGTAATTGATTATAACTACCTTATTTATAAATCGCATTTCGAAATTATTTATGTTTATCGGTATTTTTTAAAAGCTTTTGGAAGTAACTTTCTTTACAAGTACTTTTTTAAATACCTTGTTACATAAATGGATTTTAAACGGGAGTGTTTTTGAATAATTATTTCATTTTCAGACGTTTAGATCCTCGACTTCCATGTTCACTTGACTAAGATGTTTGTTGCATTTGAATTATTAAAAGCGTAGCATAAAATATATTGAAATATCTATCTATAACAATATGAATTTTGTTCTTAGTATCGTGCGATTGTAGAAACGTCAATTGTAAAGCGAACTCGATGGTGTATTGGTAAGTGCTTTCTATCTGCGATACGCAAGTTAAGCAAATAACGTTTTCTGGATTTAACGTTTATGTAGTTTTGGCTTAATTTGTCTGATCTGATTTTATAGATCAGATATATCTGTTTAAAACAGCTTCTCAATCGTCTACAAACGCAGTGCTTTCATGTCTTCTATCTTTATTATCTGTAAATGTAGGTTTTATTTGATAGAAAAGAGTTCGAGACTATTACAATATAATAGCTCTTTAGGTCTACCAGAGTATACTAAATAACAATTTCATTATAGATCAATAACACTAAAGTGATTCGGTATTTGTTGCTATTGTTTCACTATAAAATTCAGGATACTATAGCGCTTCATAAATGTTGATTTGAATTCTCGATTATAAAAACCATCTTTATGTGTAACTAATCGAAAATTTTAAACGCAATATGCAGAATGGCAGTTTCATTAATCATATCAATAGGTATTTGTTGTGGTATGAGATTGGCACATTGAATATAGCGTTGCTTTATGAAACATACGGAAAGTGCATAAGCAACGTGACTGCAGCGTGTCTCTAAGCCAGCAAGACAATGCGATAACGCATTGCCGTAGTTGCACGTGTGAAACCACGAGTGTGGAAATTCGTAATTTCTTCGTACGATATTGTAGAATTTCTTTACTATATTTACAGTTAGTAGTAGTAGTAAAACGCGCAAAGAATCTTTATTCCATCCCAGGAATTTTCTTGTCTTTATGTTGTTAAGACAATACGTTAATTGCTGCTGCACTTGCAATAGTTAAAATATACCAATATACAACTGGTGGGTTATGACTAATCGATGTGGTTCTTTCCACGGAAAGGCTTTTGATCTTAGTGCTAGTTTAGGCCTAGGATATATCAGCTTATTATTGGCGTTTATTCTATCGAATAGCAACCATTTTCTATGCGTGCCTAAAAGTGTTATGATCTAAAGCTCAGATTAAGTTTTAGAAATATTTGACAAATCTGCAATCACAATGCTATACTGATATCCATAGTATAGAAGAATACTTGAAAAATCGAATGGTTACATATGCCCGTGATAGGATACGAAATCTTTCCCGTAGAGGGTGCCTTTTCTCTCCCCCCCATGAAAGACCCGGCCCTCTTTGCAAGATACCGACTGAGGTGAACCGCAGCAAAATTAATATGAATTGGAACTGGGGCCTTATTGCATAACTACATAAGCCTTTATTTCGTTAACATTGGATTCAATCAAAATAAACTCAACATTCAATACTGTATTGTTAGATATCTACAGTATGTACGTTCAATACATCGGATTGATGTACATAAACGCATTCAACGTTTAATACAGTATTGAACGTGTAGTGGATTTTGATTGAATGCAGTATGAATGAGAGAGAAATATATATAGTTAGTAGGGTCTAAAAATAAATAAGGTTTACGTGTTGATTGAATGTTCTTGCATAATCTTAATGCGTGTTGATGAAATCCTTATCTTATCGATTTTATTTATTATTATCGTGACTTATCGATATTTACAGGTTCTTATTCATTTGGAGATGATAAATGTGTATAGCTGTATATTTATATGTTGAAATATCTAGGCTCTAGAGCTGTGGGAGATTCGTAGGAGATTTTTGATTCTACAGTGAAGTAGTAGGAGATAATTTTTTATTAAATTAAATTAGATATTAAAAAAAACAATAAAATTAAAATAAACAGGAAGTTTTTGGCACGAATTAATAAAACTTATATGATACCCTTTTATTACTATTTTAATCGACAAAAATTGCGAATTTTGTTTTCCTATGATTTTTGTAATTTAAAAATAATAAAAATGAAATAAAGTATAGCCACCATAATATAAAAGATAATTGACAAGCAAAATAAAGTAGACTCGCTTTGTAAGATTTGTCAACATAGATCTCACAAGACGGAACTGGAACTACTGCTTACGAGCCGATAACTCATAATTACTATACGGAACTAGGAACAACATTGTCTGTTGCAACGTCAACATTAAAGTTTGCTTTGTTTAGTAAAGCTTTCTAGTCAGCCGTATGTATAATATGCATTTAAATAATAACATGTACTAATAATAAATATACATTCATTAAGTTATCATTCTATATGTTTATGTATAAGAAGATATGTTGTAGGTACACATTAATATTTGCTTAATGTCTTACCCACCCCCTCATGTATTATCTATATAAAGCTCTCTGGTTGACTTGTAGAGAATGCTTAAAGGCAAGTCCGCCATTTGTACAGTTCTGTGTGTAATAATAAAGTTTTAACAAACAAATAATAATATATATGAATATATTATTTCATTTCAAATTGGAAATGGCATTGGAAAATCAAATTTGTTGTTGAAAAGTGAAGGTAACATTCACAACACACGACGGTACGTAAAATGTGCGCAACGGGTGAATAGCGAGTAATTTCTTGATTGTTTGGAAATATTTGGTAACCTTAATAAGGTAAAAAACATGTGTACTTCAATAATAAAATGTTAAAATAAGATCGATCTTTAAGATTTGAAGTTACAAAAGAATTAAAGACCTTACTTTTCAATGAAAGACATCAACGTCATCTAATGACGCTCAAAGATAACCTTGTTGCGTTTCACCTCAAAGGTCATTGAACTTGGAATTTCGTATTCGATTCAGATTTTTTAGCAAAACATACTCTTATTATTTTAAGTATCACAAAAAAATATAAACAACAATTGACATTCTATTATGTTGTTACAATGATGATAATTCATTTTTTAAATAAAATAATATGTTTTAAAGGAAACCGTTTACCGTGTAATAGCGCTTCTATTATAAACGTTAGGTGATTATTTTATTGCACAATTACATAATATAATTTCCTAATAACTATATTTTGGTTGTGTCCTCTAAAGAGTGTTTTTAACGAATACTTACATGAGAAACCATTTTGATATTTATTTATCACTTGTGACGTTTTAGTACTTAAGTATAAATTGAGGAAACATATTTGTCTGTTTCATGTTATACGAAATAGTTAGTTACCCGCTAGTAACCCACAATCATTAGCCAACTAATACATGGGTTCACATGGATAGAAAAAGGTCAGGGCCTACGTGCGGACCCAAGATGGTGGTGTAAATTTGAAACCTAATCCGTTAATCTATTTAGTATAATTACTTTCACATACTAATTGGTCAGACAAGATGCTATTAGTTTATTGGGAACATTGTTTACAAACAAATAGGACATAAATCGGTACTTAATGTTTAACGCGATTCTTCAAGCATCTATTCCTTTAAATTATTGTCGTGCGGAATCCTGTTCCGTATTGTTACAGTCGAAAATGGTGAGATGGTGAAAAATACTCTGTGAAAATGGCACGCACACGCAAATATGATGTCTAATTTTTTTTATATAGTGTCAAAAATCGTGTAATTTACAGAAATACTAAGTGTATCAAGTATTGAGATATTTGGAATAAGTGCCGTCTAAAATTGTAAACCATCCGATATCGCGTCTGGTCCAATAAATACGCTTCAGCTCTACAAGGCTTAAGCCATCCTACGTTAACACGTAAGATTCGAGATGAATGTTTTTCTGGGTGGTTATATACTTTTCAAGATTGTATTTAACCGTTTTTCGTTGTAATTAATATGAGTAGGTATGTACATACTCGTACAGTACATATTCGTACATATTCCACTTCAGTTTTATAATGAAAAAAGTAATCTTTGAGTCAAATGGTGTATGGCCTAATGGACTGACATGGCATAACTATTTGGGCTCGTTATAGATCAAGGAACTTTAAAAATAAAATAAACCATTATTCTCAAATTGCAAAAACAATATGTGATTCCCACGACATTATTATTATAATTGTCGTTAAAAAAAATGAAATTGCGCTTGGAACATTTCAATTCGTAATAAAATTAGAATGTGTTTTAATTTTATGAGGGTTCATGATTATATTTACGAGTATATGAAAACGTACACTACCTATTTAACAAACAACTTTCGAACTGGTTTAAGCGGCTGTATTTTATAGTAAGTAGCTTATTATATTTGTAGATATTTCTAATTTTAAATGTTAAGCCTATAAGGCTTAAAATATACAAATAATTTGTGCCTAAATCCTATACCCCCCCCCCTCCTCCCAAATCACGTGTATTTTTCGTACCTACAAAAAATCTTAATTTTTGACGCCGCTTTTCGGTTTAGTAATCGTGCGGTTGAGGAAAAGAATAACACGTGATATAATATTACATCCTCCTCCCCACCTTGTGATAATTCATGATTTTTGACGAACCCCGTCCCCCCCTTACGAGCCTCACGAGATTAATGGACGGCCCGTAATATAAAATAAAGGGTATATTTTAAAGTATATGCAGTATAATTCATACTTACTACAATATTGACACACACGGGAAACGAGATATTTGAAAAAAAAAAAATTTTTTAATAGTCGCGCACATACTGTGTAGGTTTTGAGATAACTTCTGGGATGTCAAATAGAAGTTTAGGTGCAGTTGGGTATGTCTAACTCCGTGGTGTACATACTATGATGAAACATTAATAGATATTTAGATTTAACACTGCAAAGGTTTCAACAATGTACGAGCGACATCTATTTCAATATCGAGATTAACTTATTTGAAATACTCATTCATTGATAGTTGCGCTTGTGGAGCAGCAGTGCGTAAAGTTTAAGTAGCTGCAGGCTACACACAGCTCGCTGTGTGGGTTAACAGAAATAATATCGAGAAGGGATTTGACTTACCTCTTTAACTATAGAATGTTCTTCTAAATACACGTAAGCGTCACATTCTATTTCAGTTGACGTGTCGAAGTGGTATGGAGTGCAGTAACTGCCATTCTCGAAGATGGTCTTGTTGCTGAATGGCGCGTAGCGGACACATTTGTAAGGTTTACCATTGTCGTCGTGTGGAATCGTGAAGTTGAGATTTGATTCGTCCTCGCTGCATTCCGGCACTGCACATCTAGAACGAGAATTTGAATTAGTACATTTCCCCCATTTATACTTATGTTGCTTTAAACTTTCATGGTCATTCACATTACTTTAGGGGAATGAGGTACATTGTAACTTATTCCTTGTTAAGTATATAGTATAAATAAAACCCACCCTTAAACAAAAACAACTGTTTAGATTGCAAAAGTACAAGGTAGATTCACAGAAGTAATAGCACAGGTAATAGAAACTGGCAAGTCGGTATGAATAATTAATTTAGTTAAACTTCATTCAGGACATTACAACAATCAAAATCATTGATTAAATGTGTAAATGCTAAAACAAGAACATTTTAAAGAATATCTACATATTCATTGATATTATAAATTAGATAGTTAGCTATAGCTAATTAATAAAACTAGCTATAGTTAACTAATAAAACCAAATAAAGATTTAGGTATTTCGGGAAATTGTGAATTATTATTTCGCTACATTTTCCTGTTATTTTCAGTTTTCACATTCCTTTATCTTTCTTAATGTTTTTACAATCATAATTTAGTTTATTGTTAGTACTTAAATTTTTTATGTCCTTCCATTATGACATTAATCTCAAATTTCCACCTTGCCTTTACGGTATGGTACGGTAGTATTATAATTTATACAACGATAATCTTTCTTCGGTAATGTTACCAAACTATATATGTACTTGTTTTGTAACAGATATTTACTTAGAAAACAAAGTAATCATATTTCTTAATTATTTCAATAGATCAAACCTTTGAATCGGATGTTTTTGTAATATTTCTATATCAAACAATCACATAGCTTGTTCACTATTCTGATTGGTACGAATCGCGCTACGTTCGCAGGGCAGAAGTTCCGGTTTCGGCCACTGCCCCTTTTTGAGCTTTTGGCACTTCGAGGCGTTCCAATTAACTCAAAGGCATTTTATTTACATTGAACCGCTTTGAAACTGCTGTATTATACTATAGCAAAATTAATGGCATTAATAGCTGTGGTGTGACCAAGTTCACTTTCTCTGTAACTCTTAAAATGGTTAAAACCAGGTCACAATCTTAAATGGTCAAAACCGGATCATCTGCCCCATTTCTAGCTCAGCTATCTGTTTCTTTGTGTATAGCAGCACCCGCGGTAGATGACTTAATATTGTCCATTATATGAATTCTTCCTTCCTTCCATCTTGCCCTCCCTTTTATTATATTAGGTGGTTGGTTTGAGCTCGAGATCGAGTTCGAGGCGGTTTTTATAATAAATTACAACTGCTGAAGATGTAGCGAGATAGAGATAGTTCTGTCTATAGGTAGACTATGAATGTGTCTATGATTTGATAGCACTTTGACTCTGCTCTTATAGTGGTAAACAGTGTCACATACCAATAATTTTTTATTTAGAATAGATTAAAATAACTTTATTGTCGAGTCAATAAAGTATATTGGGACTATGTTTCTACATCGTTGTGATTCTTATTTATGATCTCATCAATACCGTAGAATGCCCACGTTTGTGAATCAAATTAGGCCATTAACCTTTACTTAAATATACGACATTTCGACAGTTTGTTTATTTCATTAAACAAATCAACATTTCCAACGATAACTGCCGTAAACAAATAAACAGAAGACCGAATTCGTTAGTGTTGATTAATTTAATCAAGTTGTTCTGTTACTAAGTTAAAAGATGACGGCGTAAAAGTAATTGTTGTTGGTGTTTCAAAATAAATCGTTGTTATGATTTTGCAAATAAACATTTTGTATCCTTGATTTTTTCCGAAACTATTTATGTACTAATATTTGACTGCCGCAGCCAAAATTGACGCCTTTAAATTCACTCTAATACATATTGAATGAAATTAAATACGCAGTTAAACCAAAACCATAATCGATTAAAACAAATCCAAACTTGCCTAAGAGGGTCAAAAACGTTAACGTGTGTCTGTGTCAGAGCAAGGTGTTCTAATTATGCAATAGACAAATATTTAATTGTTCATTGAACCACAGATAATAATAATCTATAATACTCGAAAGTTAGCATAACGATATTTAATAGTTGTTAATATAATTCATTAATTTTGCTTTGTACCATCTCTACGTTATTTTTCTTTGCAGAAATAAAATCTGTATAAAAACGTGTAATAATAAAACTTTATCATGAAAAAGATGACGTATTATCATTATTATTTTTTGAACACAGGACGTTGGCAACACAGTTAAAGATGGATGGACTTTTTTGTTACAAAAAATACTTTAACCAAAAAAATATATCATGCAATTGATCTTTTTGTTAATCTCCAATGAATAATGAGTTTATAAAAATATATTTTTGACAGGTTCGAAAATACGATGAGATTGGAGCCTGTTGGGACTTTTTGTTAATAGCCAGTTCAATGGGCGTGCATTGCAAATTAACAATGCAGAGTTTTTGGGTACGAGGTCATTACCTACACTAAACCTTTTAATTTGTAACGTCATTGAGGAAAATACCAACAAATCGTATAGGAATGACCACTTTGACATCATTAACTTGCTCGCTGTGATTACCGGTCCTTAATTAGATTTGTGAGTAGATAAGAAAATATCTAGCTCGATAGCGCAGTCGTTAGCGATGTGAGATACGTAGGTTAAGAAACATTCGCAAGGGCCAATATGATGAGTGACCAATACATTATTTCTTTATAAGGCAGATAAACCGTTGCTCCTAGCATCTGCAGCCTTTAACACCCACCATTCCGCTCCCGATTCTAAACGATTTCAAAGTTTTCTATCATAGACAATTCCTGTGATATTGAAGATAATAAAATAAATATCAATAAAGTGTGTGATAGATTATTATAGCTAAGAATAAGGATGTGTGATCATTATAAATAATCTAATGAGAACTGCGTACTGGATCTTTTACAGGTGATTAACTTAACTAAAATTGTCAATTTTAACAATAAAGAAATTCGTTTCTTTTTCGATATAAACGTTAAAAGCCTTATTATGTACCTAACTAAGTAAACTAAGCAGCAGGAAAGTTAAATAGAGTTCTATATAATAACTTCAGCAAATTAAAAAGTACAAGACAGGTCGCTGACATTGTTGAGCGAGCTGTGAATATTCACTTCGAGTCGTTTCAAGTTTTTCTTTGTAATTTCCCAATAATTTTTCTCTTTTAATTATGAACAGCGCAAGAAGGAAGTTTGTTTTACCAGCTTTTGCGTATTTATTAAATATATTTAAAAGAGTGTATTAATAATAATTAATACACATTTGTAAATCCTGTTAGCTGGTTATTCATTAACAACATTACTAAGTTTACAAATTTGGCACACTGGTACATACGACGTTTCGGATTTCTGATTCGCGAGAAAGTCCATACTACAATAATTTTATCACGGGTCCACCCAGCTGTGAGACCGAGATCCAAAAGCATTTGCAACTTGAATTTTTATATATTTTTTTCTGTACAAATACTCAAGTTTTACAATGGAATCAAACAAAACCAAAATAATAATGCCCATTGTAGTAATGTCTGTCGCTGACTTCCGTTAACTGTTCGCAATTTAATGGCCCACCAAAAATACGACACTTTTGATGGTTCCGCAATTTTATCAACTTTAATTTTAATGATGGGTCATGGCTCATTCTCCCCATTGAATTCGTTGGACTTATATAGCTTATTAAATATATTATTTTTATATATTTGAAATAAAAGGTTTTTAAGTTATTTAACAAAATAGACGAACAATGGCAGTCGTTATATCTTTTTCCGAAATTACTGGGAAAATATTATGATTTTGGAAAAAAATAAAGAAAATAGTTCTATACCTAAAAATTAAAGGAAAACCTATAGTGTTTAAGGTTCCTAAAATTTAATATTGGTGTGGAACCCTTTATCCGCAATTACGATTTCGCTATTGGCCGTTTTTTGCAGAACCAATTTTGTGTGCCATTCTATGTGTAAATTTTTTTGCCTATTTGCTAACGGAAGAGTTTCATTAAGCTGTCAAAATTATCAATTTCAATTCGGGACGCCATAATATAATCAAAATAATTACAATCTAGTCGAAAACTTAAATCTCAAATATCTTCGTTTTTAATTCAATTGGAATCTAGTCATCCATATTTTAATAGAAAAAAGAATATAAGGCTTCTGATTCTTGGGTTTATGATCTTAGACTTCTTTGCCTATCTAAGTTTAAACTGTTCAGTAGATTTTACTTGAAAAAATAACAATTATTTGTCCTAACGATCTTTCGCATTTTTAATTTTTTTTTAAATTTTGATTAAGATTTTTTCTATAGAGTACTTGCTACAGTGAAGTATCTTATTTAACTATAACTATGTATAAATGAATACTGCATCGCTTACGAGGTATTCAGAAAGATGCGCGCCTCGAAGCACTGTCTTTACAAACCTCTTTGGTTACCTTGTTATTTATAACTCTTTAGATATCTGCACGCCGATTGTATACGTGTTGGACCTTCCTTACAAATGTCTTCCTACTTTTTGGTTCTATATCAGTTTCTTCTATTCTTTTATCAGGCATTCCCACCAGCAGTGCCATTTTGTTATAATAACGCAGTGAACGCAGCGCTGTTACAGCATAGAGGTTCAATAAAATGTAATAGAGGTTCTATCTCATTGAAGTTCTATCAAGAGAGCATTGGACAAAACATTTTTAGTTTATTATTTTTAAAATAAAAATATTTTAATCGTTAAAACTATTGAATGTGAACGTTAGAATGTTACACCGCACGCCGTTTAGTTCATTAATCTACGCCCGAGGCCTTGTATTAAGAACAGCCTACAAAAACTAAGCAAAGCTTTTTTTCCGGTTTTTATTAATAAGACGTCAATTCAAAAAATGACGTCAGTGCCTACATATACAAACAAATATATGAGATCAGCCACCACCACTCGTAATTTAAAAACTAATACATAAATTACTTAAGATAAATATATTTAAAAAATGTTTACCGGCAATACTGATAGGTGAATTAAGTACGAGTGTAGAATAACTAACTATTAAATAAGATGTTTTATTCATTAAAGCATGCATAGCAACTCTTTGAAAAAAAAAAGAAATAACTTCATCATCTAGACTCTAGACAATATCATTTATATAGTTTTGGACACTCTTTTTAAGCAAATTTTTTGCTTGAATTGGGAGATCCCGCTCTTCCATTAATATAACACTGTAGATATTGAAATTTCTAACACCTATCATGAAAATAATATAACAGTTAAAAAGTGTACATTTCAAGGCGTAAAATTGTCTTTTTTTGGAAATATTTAATGTTAAAGCATTTATAAATAATTGAACATTATGATCAAGGGTTTTGTGAAAACAGAAACATTTATCTCAATGAAAGACTCCATAAAAACATAATCAATTACTGTGTGAAGATTTCCGAAGTCTTTTCCAAGATTAGATAATGGTGCCAATTCTGCTGTTCCACTTTCTTAACTAAATTAAAAATGCTAACTTAAATTTATATATTTTATTATTCTTTACGTTATCAAAGAAATAATAACAATAGTTTTTTACAATATTTACATCAATGTAGATATTTTATGACAATATATATTTAGTCATGTTATAAAACGCGGACAAAATCTTAGTGCTTAGTTTAAACTATGGAATAAACCTAAATTTAGTCTGGTTTGCCCAACAGAATTGCTACCATTATATTAAATGGCTAATTACAGCGTCGTTTAACTGTATCTGTTCTTTTGAGAAACAAGGGATACAAAAAATCAAGCAATGTTACACATCATAATAAAGATTTTTATAGAGATCTATTGTCAAACAAATATTAAATAATGACTTTATTGTCATATAATAATAAGACAATGAGAAGTCTCCTAAATCTGCGCTACGTATAACCTGTGTGAAAGAAGTCAGTACCTAAATTAATTTATTCATAAAATGTGATATAAATATAGATAACTACAGAATTCATTGTAAACTGCGTTTACAAAACACTCAGATAAACACGCATTTTCTTTTGTAACACACCATTTTCGTAATAATAACATAACTATAAATATTACGGAATATGGTATTATAGCATTAACAATTTGATAACAATTCTATTCAATCGAAGCCTTTGCTATGAAATGCGATAAAAGTGAGAAAGAAACGAGTTTTTTTTTACATTATTTCCCAGGAAAATATAAGAAAGTATTATTATTTTTTGTTTTCTTAACCTACTCCTCCGTTTTAAGTAACATAAAGTTAAGCCGCTTGGTTGGAGTTAAGAGTCACAAACTACTAACGGAATGTTGTAGCGTTCTTCATGTTATTCAGGGGGGTTACTACGAAAACGCATTACGAAAACACAGAAACCTCTGAACGAAATCATTCGCATACTAATCGAGAACTTATGTCTAACTTTTGTATTAAAATTTGCACAACTTCAATTATTTCCATAAAGAGAATTAAGATTTCAAAATGAATGTCGTTTGAAGTATTTTATTCTAAATCGAAGATTTAAAGTTTTAATTTTAAATTGTTATCCAATTGCAGAATAAAAAACATTTTTTATACTTAATAAGAAAGAAAATAAGATTTAAAGTTGTTCAATTCAAATATATATGTCGCATCATCATTACGAAGATCGTTTGATTTAGTTTCTTTTATTTAAATTGCTAGTTACTCGATTACTTAATTACTCGATTGTAAAGAGAGCGTGATCATCGATAACCTTAATTTTATTAGAATGGTGACACTGACTTCGACAGTTCGTTAATAAAAAGCGAGTTGCCGCCATTTTGGCACACATTCTGTTTCCGATCGCCGAGGAGTAAAGACATCCGATGACATCACGCTCATCTCGTTATAGTTTCGTATGAAAAGTGATAAATGGAACAAATCCATGTTGGTATACCACGCCTGCAGTGTTATTTTAAAGATAGTCCTCCGATATGGACTATCTATTTGGGCTTCGTAATAGCCCCTTCGGACTACCCGCCGTTATCAGAAGTGGGATGTAACCGACCAAGTGGATACACAGATGTCATGGATATGGAGAATCTTGTTGCGGTAACAAAATCAAAACTTTTTCGTCCTCATCCACGTAAGTCACATGTGCCGTCGTCGAATCACGTGTGCATCTGCCCGAACTCAATCCTGGCAAAGTGAGTATGGACGAAACATTTCTGCCTGTCGATACAAGAAGAAACACTTAAAGCCTTCGTAAGGAGAACCTAGCGTTCCTACTATGAAGAACAGTAACCCGAACGCTGCTGTCAAGTTCTTCAATTGTGGAACAGATAGTCACTACTCTCAAGATACCTGAAGGCGAAGAAGATGCAACGGTGGCAAACCTGATGGCTCGTCTGCTGGCATTGTTAGTGAGCGACGTGTAGACGTCTGCATCATTGCTACCCTTGCTAATATTTTGCAGTATTTTGGTGAGTCGTTTTCATTTTGTTATGATACTGGAGTCGAGTGCTCCCTTATAAAGTTATTAATATCGTGAAGAATTCATGGCAATCGAATGAGTAATACTCTTAAAATCACTAGTTAAGTGAAAATAAAATCGATAAAGTGTGATTGCATTGCTGGTTAAGTGGTGCGATCGAGGTTCTCAAACCAGTTTGTTGTTTATGAATCATTTCATTGTAAATAACATTTGATGATAGGATTTATCAACTCTTAAATTCTTATTACTAAAGAAACTTAAAGTAAAAACGGTCTCTAATCATTAAAGTTTCGATTGGTTTCAAAATCTTGCTTTAGTTGAAGTCAGGACTGACCGAGAAAAGAATCTATCGCGCTGCATATCAATTGGATGCCTAGTAAATGGTTAGTTGTACTATTAGGTACTCAATATTTCTCAATGTTTGATAGAGAGATAATATTTTCATGAAAGTTCAATTCAACAATCAAAAATCTTTTATGAAATGACTGTATAAATCGCATCCTATGAACTTCCCAACTTTTAAGTCGTTTCACAGAGCCTCTGGGGACCACGGTCATAAATAAGGCCCAGACCCCAGCTTCGTCCTGCCTGTTTCCTTTAGAGCCTCTGGGGACCACGGTCTCATGTAAGACCCAGACCCCAGCATCGACCTTTCCCAATCTCCTTTTGAGCTACTGTGGATCATGGCGTACAGGACCGCTCATGACCACAGCATCACACTTGCTACAAGTACAATAATCAATGCAAGTATGCGTGGAGCATTTGCATTACCAAATATACTCGATAAAACAGCTCATTTTCCTAAACAATTTCCTAAATTTTCCTAAACCTTTCCTAAACAACTTAACTACCGTTTTTATAACAATTGTGATAAAATACCCGTTGGTAATGAATTTGATGTTTAAAAAAAAAGATGGCCGAAATCTTGTTCAAATCAAAATTCCCAAATTACTAGGTTTACAGATACCTAGCTCAGAAAAGCTCTTGTATTTCGTTACAGAAACGTGACTGGCGCAGAGCACGCACCGTCTCCCAGAATGGCCGTGTCGCATCATCATTACGAAGATCGTTTGATTTAGTTTCTTTTATTTAAATTGCTAGTTACTCGATTACTTAATTACTCGATTGTAAAGAGAGCGTGATCATCGATAACCTTAATTTTATTAGAATGGTGACACTGACTTCGACAGTTCGTTAATAAAAGCGAGTTGCCGCCATTTTGGCACACATTCTGTTTCCGATCGCCGAGGAGTAAAGACATCCGATGACATCACGCTCATCTCGTTATAGTTTCGTATGAAAAGTGATAAATGGAACAAATCCATGTTGGTATACCACGCCTGCAGTGTTATTTTAAAGATAGTCCTCCGATATGGACTATCTATTTGGGCTTCGTAATAGCCCCTTCGGACTACCCGCCGTTATATATATTTATTTTAAATTATTATGGCGTGAATGTATCGTAATAGGACCCCAGGTTACCAACCTGTTATCGCTTACTTAAAGGGCAATGTAAGAAAGACCCAATTCCACATCGACTTTGCATTAAAAATTAACTGTTTGAGAATATCAAATTTTATTACAGTTGCTAAAATATATTCCCTTTTTTAACTTTAATTCCATATAAATATTTTCTTGTAATCGTAACTCTGTGTGAAATACCAATAAATATTTTATGGTATAGGTAAAATTAAATATTTATAATAATCTTATTCAAATATTTTGACAATTTTAAAACATTTGGAAGTTTCATTAGGCGGTAGTTTTTATATGAATTCGTTATTATTAATTTAGTGTAACTGTAATTTGTAAAACTTGTATAAAATAAATAGATCATTAATCTGCCATTTTATTAATTACTAATAGAGAGTAGTATATTATTTCCTTACCTGTAATTCAAATCCATGCTCTCGAAATTATACACCGATGCATATATTCCCGCTAAATAAACGGGAAACAAGATAAGTATGAAGTTGAAAATATTGAATTTCCCAAACGGACCCAGAATATTTAAAATATCGTCAACTGTCACTTCTTCACTTTCCTTCTTTTCGGGATCCATATTTAAACTTTTTTTAACACAAAACGTTCAAATACTTTTTTAAAGCTGGCGCGTATTTTGATAATTCGAAATACGAATTTTTGTATGTATAAATATTTGCACGTATTATGAATGTTTATTTTTTTTTGTAAATAATCGCGCGGAATTTAAATGATTTGAAATAGGAACGCGCGTCCGCTTGAGAGCGGTCACTACACCAATAGTGAACGAGAGTCTCGACGATTGATAGTTTTTATTGTATAAACAATAAATAGTAAAACGGTCGTTTACGATTAGTTACTAGGCACGGGAAAGTTTTCCTTAGCTTTATAAGATAATACAAGAATAATTTTTGAGTTTAATGCAGTTTATTCGGTAAAAAAGTACCCAACAGACGTCTATGCATCAGTTGGTACTATTTATTTTCGAAAGATGTATTCTTATTTAAAATAATATATTATGAATGATATGTTTGACTTATTTAAAGATGTGTTGTTTTTAGCAGGTTTAGTTATACAACGTACGAGTATTGTTCTCCTGTCAACACGGAAAAGTATACTTATGTACTGTATGTATCGTGTTTCGCATAAGCAGAATGCTAAGTGCGTCAAACGAAAGTCATATTTCTTAGATAGCTGTATCGAAAGTAGTGGAACTCGGCGCCCTTGGCCATGAAAACTGTTTTTACAACAGTGCACAGTTACTTTAGAGAGTGTTGAGGAGAGTAGAAGACAAATTGTTGTTGATTAAAAACTTTTTGAACTGGAGCTCGAGAAGAAGTGTTATTTGCTGATAACGGAGGTTAAACAAGGTAATAGAATGGGTGATCGAAATGATCGTGCTGCTTCGTACTTCGGAAAGGATATGTATTAATAGTTTACCCTGATTTTAGTTGTATTCGCTAGTAAAGTTATTATATATATTTATTCTCAATATAACAAATAGTTTAATTTTTCATAAAAACGATCACTTTTAATCGTTGTTTTAGTTGTATGTATATTGTTGTGAATATATTACCTATATAACTCATTTTACGCAATGATAAATTAAAAATAATATTTTTTAAATTTTAATGGCAATGTCATTTGCTATTGTTTATGCATAAAAACAAATGTATTCGTACACCTAAGGAGCCGTCCATTAATCACGTGATATTTTTCAACATTTTCAACTTTCCTCCCCCTGGTGATGGTCTTAGGGGGGTAGTCTTAAACTCCACATGGCGAAGTTTAAGATTACCCCCCCTCTACCCAAATCACGTGTATTTTAGTGAATACAAAAAATCTTAAGTTTTGACGTCGCTTTTCGGTTTAGTAATCGCGCGTGATATGTTACTAACCTCCCTTTTATGATATTTCGTGATTTTTGACGAATCCCTTCCCCGCCTTTCGAGCCTCACGTGATTAATGGACGACCCCTAAAGTGTTTAATTTAGTAAACGAGGTATAGCATCTGCAAGTAATAAATCCGAAGACCTGCAAGAACGCGAGTCCACCACATCTATACTATGTTTCCAACGAACCTCTATTGATATCAAAAATTACAAATTAATTACGACAATTATGTGTGTTAATGTACAGTCAAATTTATACAAAAGGGACATAAGAGCTGATTTTATACTAAATTCTTCTTATTTTAAACAAGTACATGACTACTGCTTTTACAATATTTACCATATTGATTTAACAATTTAGTTCAAGTCAGTTACGGCAATTTAACATTTTGAATGGTACTCATATGCTATTGGATGTCATTTATATTTATATTCAATAAAACAGGGAGAAAAAAGCTGCCCTTGCCGAGTTTCTTGCCGATTCTTCTCGGTATAAGGTCTCCCACCGTAGATTTACGAACCGATGGCGTAGCTCTCGACTTTCACAAGTGCTTATAACAGCCTAGACTAAAAAAAATACTTCGATATGATCTGACTGTGAAAGGTCATGCGTTCGAATCACATCTCAGGGTGCCAGGGACCAAGTGGATTGTTTAAACATTTTTCATTAAGAATATTATTCAGTATAGCATTTTGAATGCGAATTTGATCAAATATATAATAATGATAATACTAAAATGTCCATTATTTTTTCGTTCAAAATACATAGATTGACATCATACAAATGCTATCGGGCTTACCCGGAGCGGTGGAATTCGGATGCATAGATTTTTTGCAATACTCCATAAAGGCACAAAGAGAGGCCTTTTAGAATTTATCAATAAAAATATTTTAAAAGCGATGAAAATCACCGTTTTATGATTAGTAAAAGAAATGCAGTAGATAACAAAACAATATTTGGATTTTCTAAACTAGTTTTAGTAATCACAGTTTTGTAGCGCGAGCTCCTTTGTCTGCCTCTGCAACATTGTATTAAATGGTACGTACGCGTAACCCAGTACCATAACGAGAGCTTTGATTACAAAAATAATAATGTTAAATCAATAGAAACAATGTTAAATCACTATAAAATTAAATCCACGCTTAATCGAGTCAAATATTTGAAAAATATTTTTATTATTTACAGGAATTTCTATTAGTTTTATTTATATAGGAAGTGACTTATTATTACAATTAATAAGATGAAAGTGAAAAGTATCCGTTTCCTTATCTATACTTAAATTATAAAGAGGAAAAATTAGATTGTTTGTGTTCAATAATAAACTACGAATCATTAAAACCTATTTTAAAAGTTATTTCACTCACTGGAAACTACATCACACACAGGCGAGGATATGCTCTAAAGTCGCGGGAATACTCTAGCTTATTGATATTTTGCTTTCCTATTTCAAACATTTCAATGATTACTATTTCAAACATCATCCTCAGCCCTTTTACGTCCCTACTGCAGGGGCTCAGGCCTTCCTTATGGATGGTTAAGAAGGATGGGCCATGACCCTCCACGCTGGCCCAATGCGGATTGGAGGGTAATTTTTAATTTCAATCATAATAGGTATTAATTATCACTAGATTGTTCATTACTTTACATATTTAAGAATATCCAAAAATATTTTCTTGTTTATATGCTATTCATTGATCAAGGTTACAAGAAAAACCGGCCAAGAGCGAGTTAAACTTCGTGGAACGCACACAAATATTAAAATTTGAAAACCATAAACTTTTTATACCAAAATTTTTGTGTCTATAGATATAGAACTATTTTCCGTATTTTTTTTAATTAAGCAAAATAATTTTCGAGACCAAAGTCTTTAGTCTTTAGTCCCCTTGTCATTTAAATTTTTATGAATAATTTCAAAATTATGTATTTCTAAAATATATATATATATATATAAAAATAAGCTTTGTAAATTTAAATGACACACAAACTAGTTTTTAAAATTGCTGAAAACTAATATGGCGGTAAACAGATGCCATATTGTTAAAATAATTTGTTAGATTTAAAAAAATCTTTTGATGTTAAAGTATTGTTGACTTAAGACACTAACACACGAAATACAATAAAACGAAAGATTCTTAATTTAAAAATTTGACATTTAACCTACTCACTACTCTGAGAGATTGAAAGATGTTCGTAGTTAGAATGTATATTGTTTTCCAAGTCTGACTGTCAAAAAAAATTTTCGATTATCGCATGTTTTGCAAATTCTGAGTGTGTGTTGTCGTCACTTTATAGTCTTATGCAATTTAAAGGATATTTTGGTTTAGGATTTAGGATCATCAGGATGAACCTGGTGAGCGGATATGATTTTTGACCGATAATTTTAACACTAAGGCGATTCAGAACTCATCAGGCCTGCTGCTTAAGGATTTTAAAGTCAATGTTCTTGACAATTTCGGTCAACTTCTTTTTTTATCCATAGATTTCAGAACACTGGCCCGTGTTTTGCTGATGAAATTCTTCTTTACTTTTATTTTTCAGTCAGGAATATGATTCCTCCTAATCGTAGCTTCTATAATCGTGACTTTGAATGCTATTATAACAACTTTAGCGAACCTTTTTAAAGCTTGTTCCAGACTTACAACGTCTAAGTCACTGTCAAGCAGTTTCATATAACTGTACCAATTCATCTTCATGTATATAAAAAATAAACTCAGTAATATTAACGAAAGCAGTAATTGTCCTTCACTTAAAGTAGGCACATCAAAACTAGCAACGTGTTTATAAACATCTTTTTATATTTTATCTCTCACGTTAACAGGTCAAACAAGAGAGAAAAAATACATGAATATGATTAACCTTATGAAATTTTTGTGTACTAACTATGATTTTTTCCTGCAAAGCGTGGTAACGGTGTCTTTATACAATCACGCGGCAAGCACTGCTTACGACATCTTCAATTTGAGTTTAATTATATTTGTGGTAAGCCGCAGTGATTTCCCAATACTCAATGTCGCTAATTTATGAATACTCAAATAAATAATATTGACTGTTTAATATTTAATGCCAGG
Source organism: Diatraea saccharalis (assembly GCA_918026875.4). Taxonomy (NCBI): domain Eukaryota; kingdom Metazoa; phylum Arthropoda; class Insecta; order Lepidoptera; family Crambidae; genus Diatraea; species Diatraea saccharalis. The sequence continues at coordinate 2,999,020 of OU893334.1, forward strand.
ATAAGCTAAAATATTGGTCCATAACTGATAGAAGATCCATCAATGCTATTCTGTTAAAATACAATGTTTAACGCAGCGCTTTCTTTCACAGCATTAAGTTTTAATTCATTGAATGTGAAACGCTCTGACGCGACGTTGTAAGTACTTACACGATGCTGTACTTTTAAAATAATAGCACTTCTGATGTGCTGTAGTGTGGTCATTTTGATTGTTCCATACTAAAAAGGTCTAAATGAAACCATTTTACTATAACTTAGACTTCGGGGTCTCTAGGCTATATATCACCCATCCGATGAAAGACTTTGAGGAAAGTTGCTTAACCTCTGAAACAGCAAACACAAAACACTAAACATTACAATAAAACATAAAGGACGACATTAAATGAAATAGAACCGTATTTTAAGAAATAAGAAGTGATCTAAGATGTGTAATATAGATATAGCCAATTATAGAGCCACCATTTCTGTTCTACAGAAAGACCACAATACAATTTGCTGAGAGCAGTTGCACCAGCTAAAGATTCCCGTGTTTTGTTCCGGTGTCGACATGCGAGTATGCCAACCGATATTGCATTCGCGGACGCGAGTCAAATGTTGTGAAAACAGTTTTGTCGACTATCGACATTCGAAAGTAGTCTTTACGCAAGTGTGATTTCAAATATTATTTTTGTATATTGTAGAATATCGGTCATTTTGTATTATCAAAGAAAAGGTAACTTAAAAAAAATTCAACGTAAAAATTATAATAATTTTTATTATAGATTTTACAGCAAAATACTTAAAATTCTATCAGTTCATTCAAACTACCAGCGAAAACAGCTATATATAAGATGACTTGTAGTTTTCTATAATCTTGTAGTTTTCAATATCAATATAGCATTGTGAATCGGTAATTCATTTTGTTTTGTTTTATCGGCGGCAAATTAATTGTGTCTCAATTAACATATAATTATTAGTGAATAGATTAACATATGTAACCAAA